>VZSE01009799.1:1561481-1661878 GCA_013398275.1 Promerops cafer | reverse complement strand
GGGGCCCGGCGGCGGCGGGCGGGCTGCCGGCCACCAGCACCCCGCGGCGCAGCCCCACCAGCACCCCGCCGAGAAGGACGGCAGGGACAAGGGCTGCTGTGCCGCGCTGCTCCAGCACAAGACCCCCCAGGCCATCGGCAAAGGCGTCCTGAGCCGGAGAGCGGAGTAAGTGCGAAGGGGGAGAGGGGGCGGGCAGGGGTGGCGACGGGGAGCGGGAGGGTAGCGGCTCTCTCCGGGCCCGCATTCAGCAGGGAACTGGGTTATACCCCCCTGCAGCCTCGCAAGGAGGGAGAGGCAGTGTGTGGGTGGGTGGGGAATCCTTCCCTCCCTCGATGCATTCTCGGGGAGAACAGGGAGAGTGCAAAGAGGAGCCAGGATGCTGCTTCCAAGACGCATCAGCCTCCCGCTTCACCGCGCTCATTCCTGTGGACAAGTGTCTGTAGCCCTTTTGGAGCCCTTTGGGCAGCTCACCCGCCCTGCTCACACACGGCATCGTGCCCTCATTGTCTGACAGAAATAAATAAGTCCGTGATAGACGATGAGTGCGGTTTAGCCCAGGCACGGAGAAGCCTCGCAAAGCACAGCAGCGTTGTGGTCGCTTCTGCTTAAGTTGCTGGTATCTGTCAAAAAAACCCCATCATCCCTGGAGTGAGCTGGGGTTTTCCTGCCCTCACTGATGTAAGGGGTGCATTATATTGCACGTGATGGGGATAGCTTCACAGAGATACAGATGCTGTACTTAGGTTTGACATTTAGGGTGCTTATCACCCTCGTGTGTGGGTTGTCTTTTTTTCCTGGTTTTCTTTTTTGCGTTTTTTTGGTGGGTTTTTTTGTTTGGTTGGTTTTTTGGGGGCTTTTTGGTGCGTGGCACCTGACACTGATCCAGCTCTCCAAAAGGACAAAGTATTTTTTGCTGGTCTCTCATCTTCAGTGAAGAAAGCTTGACTACTAGTACTGGATACTGAAATGTATTGTGTGTGCATGAATGTATAGTAAACAAGGATGAACATTACAGCACTATAGGTGGTGGAAAGGGCTACTATTGAAGAGCAACATTCTCGTGGATTATGTATTCAGTATATGCCATCAGTTCACCAGCTGGTAATTACAGCTGCAGTCAGTATTGTAATTTCCTTTGTTTAGGCACTTGGAAAGCAGGGGGATGTTTTCTGGTTGAAAGCCAGAGTTAGTAAAGTTAGAAAGAGAAGGAGCATAGTTTCTGCTGTGGCTTCTTTTAGATAAGAAAGAAACTAACATAAGTAGTAAAACTAGATCAAATGTCTTTCCTAGAATTGTCTCTATTGTCTTGGTTATAGTGATGTCAAAGCAATTGAAGTGCACAACACACAAGCACATATGAAGCACACAAATTAAGTACACAAGCCCAAAACATCTTCCTTGTCTCTTTTGACAATTTAAATAAAGTGACCCTTCTCTCTCGTGTTTGTTTTGAATACACAAGCAGAACTACAACATGG
Source organism: Promerops cafer (assembly GCA_013398275.1). NCBI lineage: Eukaryota > Metazoa > Chordata > Aves > Passeriformes > Nectariniidae > Promerops > Promerops cafer. The sequence continues at coordinate 1,660,400 of VZSE01009799.1, read as the reverse complement.
AGCTGGATTTTCCACTGGTGTAAGTAGAGTTACACCACTTCATAACAGCTCAGCATCTATCCTGTGATTCTATGAAAATCAGTGAAGATATTGCTATTGAAAGAAATGCTATTAAAGGAATAGGTACAGTCAAGGCATGCTTGAATCCCAAAAAGCATATGCTTGCTTCTAAAATACTGCACCGTAAGACTCAATTTTGCAATCACAACTTAGAGGAAGTGAGTGGGCTCCTCAGAGTATTAATGCAGGTAGTAAGCCTTTGCAGGATCTGGCTCTTATTCATCATGTAATAGCTGGAGTTTAAAAAAAGAAGTGGGGCCAGATCCTGAACTCATGCCAATTGGTGTAAATCCAGAATGGCACAGTTTGAATCCCTCAAGTTAAACCAGTAAGAAACCCAGATAAAAATGCATAATCAACCTCATTTTTTTTCCAGGAGTGACTCCCTGCAGTGAAGGCTCTGTAAGAAACATCATCTCAGCAAGGGCTTTCCTTGCTTCTGCACAGAGTTTCTAACATACGTCATTACACAGACTGAAGAATCAATTTTTATGCATAAGCCTAAATACTTCCTCCTTATCTGAGCTGTTCTTGCAGTGGGGTTTGACTGGGGGAAGAATTGTTGGGTTTTTTCCTTCATGCCAAAATGCAAAAAGAGAAGTGCATTAAGAACACAGCTGATTGCTGGTATATCATATGATGATCTTTCTATTTCAGAGAGATAGATAGAAGGTTGGATGGAGCCTTTTTAGTAGAAAGTCAGGGCTGCTGCTGGGGATAACAGAGCAATCCCTGCAGCGTTCTTCACTCAGGAAGATTAAAATAGACTGCTTCTGTTTCCTTCTATAGCATAGGCAAACCAAAGTCTTTGGATAGAAAAGGAAATATGAGAGATGCCAAACAGTCTACATTTCTCACTCCTGCAGGTTCTTTTTCCCCCCCCCACTGATTGTATATACTGAGTTTCATACACTCTCATCTGTGACTGTTAGAGGGAAATCAAAGAGACTGCAAAATCTAACTTAAAGGCAACTTGGATAGAGGGTGATGAGTCTTTCACCACCAATTGACAGGATGCCGAATATACCTTATGATTCAGCTTGCCGACCTGTGAGTTGTGTTTTTGCTTTTGTGTGACAGCAGGGGACATACACGTTAATACCTGCACAGACCAGGTATCTGCTCTCTCTTCCTTCCCCCCACCCATGTCCAAACATGTCTTTCCCTGTTATAAACTCTGAAATGCAATGTTGCCTTTTTTTTTTCTTAGCCAAGAGTAGAAGACTGACTGCTCAATACAGAAAATGGCCACTCTAAACAAAACGAAAAGGATATTTTAGCATGTTGGGATACAGTGGCTAAAAGCAGGGGTTAAAGCAGCACTCAGGCAGTGCCCCGCCGTCTCTACCCAGTAACAGAATTCTCTCTGCCCTCACAAAACAGGAGGTTCGGGCAGTGTGTTTAAGTGTGGACTTATGCTGGTTCTTCTCACCTCAGACACAGGCCATGGATTTTGCTCATTTTGAGTCAGATTTGAGGTTTTTTTGCAGCCCAGCTTACCTCAGGTTCCAGATAGAAGTGAAGACCTGAGCTTTTGGACACATGTGACTATTCATGTCAGCTGGGACAGTCTTTTGCAAGGGATGTCTTCTGCAACAGAAGCATCTCTCTTATTTTAAAGAAAACTTCAGTCTTATTTTTGTTGTTAGTTCTTGTAAAAACTGACAACTTTTCTTTCTTTAAAGCTTAAAAAAACCCCAAAAAACCCCCCCAACCAAAACCTACATTTTAAAAGGGTACAAAACCAAGCCTATCTCTGGAAATGGAAGAATTCTTGACCTATGCAGAGGCTCCAAATTCTTGCTGCATGTCTTTGTGTGGGAAAGGTGGTACTTAACCTTACCTATGAAAGGAGAGGAGGAAAAGGAGAAAGATTTTTGCAGAGATTTTCAGCAAGAATTAGGCTGATTATTATTCCATGGCATCTGTCTCTTTCTACCTTAGGAGGCTATTGCATAAGCACCTCACAGTTTTAAAAACAAAAAAATAAGGTCATACGTCATGGAATGTTTTGCTTCAAAAATACAGGTTGCCAAATTAGCATAGCTCAGATCACTCTTACTAGGCAGCCTCTTGTCTTAAGGGACCATCCCAAAGTGTCGGCAAATCCTGTGAGTATAAATTTTCCATCCCTTCTTTATCAGAATACAACCATCTTTGCCAATCCCCAGTACCCTTCACTGAGTATCAGGGAAATGCCACAGGGTTGAATTTAGCAGATTAAGTCTAAATGACCCAAATCCTGCTGGTTTTTATCAGAGAAACTCTCAGTAGGAGCTGTCTATGGAAATGCTTCCGATTCTGAGCCCAGGCATTAGTGGGAAAACTCACTCTGATAAATATAATTAGAATAATAGCTAATAATCTGTTATAGTTCCTTCCATCAAAAGACATGGTTGCAATTCACAAACATTCTGTATTAGTGGTATTAAAGTCTTCTTTTAAAAGAAGTGAAAAGAAGACATAGAAACAGTATTTGTCTAGCATGACCTAATGGATCTAAGTATTGTCTTTAAATTATTAGCTTGTGTTTGCTCTACAAGATAAATCCTCATGCAAAACAAACTCCGTGAACTCTTAGAAGAATTTTTCTAAAATCACATTTTCCCAGAGGTCTTAAAGCTCATTTTGGATATGCATGGGACTGAAATCTATATTATTTTATTTTGTACTGAATTAGGATAGAATTCTTTATCTTAGTAAAGAGGCAAGTTTTCAAAGATGATGTTAAAGTCGCTGCTCTTGTGTTCTGAGACTGTTTGCTGGTTTTTTGTTAATTTCAAAAGCTCAATTATGTAACTTTAAAATGAAGATATTGCATATGCAGAGGTGCTGTTTTCCATAATTTTTCTTTTTAACTATGCGTTGATGTTCTATTCTATGGATTATCTCCAGGGTAAAGACATTAGAAAAAATCCTACTGATTTCAATGGGAGCTAACAATAACTGTAAATATTATGGTTTACCATTAACATATTTTGCTATATTTGCGCATTGCACCAGCACGAAAAAACCTCCAGCAACTAAAAAAGAAGATCAGAACAATTCTGAATGGCTCGTGTACCCCAGATATCCATTGCTTTCACTTTGGGCACACAAGGAATGCTACTTTTGCCCTTTTCTTTCAGTGTCTCAGATTTCCTCCAGCATATTTCAGGATTTAACTCCCTTGAGCTTTCACACACCAGAAATAGTTGCATTGGTGCTGCCCTGGGTTCTGCAAATCCCTGCTAGCAATGTACTGTCTCAGCATCAGAAGTTATTTGGAGTCGAGTGCTGTAAGCAGGTTTCAAATGACAGAGGTCTGCACTGGCACAGCTTCACAGACACTAAAGTCCTGCTTAGATGATTTTGGCAGAAAGAGCACACTGAGAGGAAAACAGAAAGTAGACTCTCCTTGACTACATCTAATTTAAAGATATATCCATACTGCTTCCATTGCAATCAGCTAAGACATACTTTGTAGCACACACCTGCATTGTACCTGCAGCAGGGCCTGTAAAATCCTGGGCAGAGGAGTATGGAGTTAGTGATTCATGACAATATTTAAGAAATAACAGATGAAGTGAGCGATGGAAAAGGACGTACTTTAGGAAGGGTTCAGGATGAAGTTCTAGCTATAAAATTGCTGAGTAAGGACAGCACAAGGACTTCCTCCCACAGGGATAAGACTTCAGTTGGATGTTGTATAAAGTCCCAGCCAGAGCAATACAGTGTCAAGGCTGAAATTTCTATTGTGAGAAACCTCCCTGGTAGGATGGGAGCATCAGGAAGTAATATCAAGGAAGGAATTTTTGTGAAACAATGTCTAGCAGTGTTTTGGACAGACACCTCCTCACTATCTCTGTCCTGAGCCCAGTTAGAGCGGTACCTGGAAAAGCAAAGACTTTTACTAATCATTTAGCAAGAGGAGCTGGGGGCTGAAAACAATAGCAAAAAGCTGAAATTTAACATATGTAAATAAGAAGGGATGCAAATGCATTATTTTGGAGTTTTTTTATAAGATGGTGATATTTTTATGTCATTCAGCTGTATGTTCTGTTGCAACCAGAACTTCTGTGGTGGCAAATGTACCTTTCTTCCATATGCTTTGTATTGACCCATTTGCTGTCACTTCCCAGGCAGATCCAAGGTAAGGCTCCGTGAGAAGACTTTAGGACCAGTGGACTCACATGGCAACACTGTTAGCATTCAAAATAATACACACATGGCTGCTTGGAAAGGTATTACAGGAAAAATGTCCCAGCTGAGTAGGTGTTAACAATGCCCTTGAGAACTTCTGCCATGGCCTCAGTGCCAGGTGACTCTTGAGCTGGCTGTCCTACTCTTTGCAGCAACTGGCACTTCCACATCCTTCATTAAATGATGTGCACAGGAATATACAGTTTAGGCATGGTTCAGACAGTTTATGCATGCAGCAGGTGGCTACTTATAGGAGGTAGACTGCACACATTCCCAACAATGCCATATTTGAAATAATTTACACTTTTAGTCAGAATAAATCAGAGAAATCGCACCTCAGGATGCTCATCTAGTCCTTAGATAGTGCCAGAACAGAGCCTGTCAGCCTGGAATTTGGGTCTTCTATTAATTATGGCATCTACTTACTCATTTTTAAAAAAGGTCACGTGATAAAATGGTGTGCGCTTCTGCAAGCAAAAAAACCTCTACACAAATATATATATTAGACTGTAGAAATTTCTCAGCTGTATTTTTTTTCATTTTGCCTTGGAATGCAGGTTGAAACAGGAAAAAAGAGCTACTGCCTGTCCATAATCTCTCTGTACACAGGGTTTATCCATCTTCTGCTTTCCTGTTATTTTCCCTATAAATGCCATTTTAGGTTGCTTGTTTTCTTCTTTCTTTCCTAGTTCAGCAGTGGTTTATTTCTCTTTTCCAGTCTCAGTTATGAAACCTTTTGTTTTTCTCCCTTAGGAAAACGTTATAGAAAGCCAGAAATAATTCTCTGTTTAAGAGATGGAAAATATTTTATTTGCTTTAGAATTACTTGTAGCCTGTGCTTGTTACTTGGTCCACATTCCATGGACCAAATGAATGCAAATAAGAAAAAAAGAAAAGAGTCATTTACAAAGACAGAGTCTGAACTGAAATGTGACCATTTTCTCTTTTTTTCCTAATTTTTAAACATACATATATATATGTGTGTGTGTGTGTGTATTCATTCCCTTTTCTACCCTCAAAGAGATGTACCTTGAAAGAAACTAGTATTATTCTTGTATTCATCTATTCTGGAATATGTAATTTCATTCAGTTAAGCTCTAGGTGAGAAAAATTATAGTCTTGACTGTTGAATTTGTTCTGCCCAATGGCTCAGTTTAAGATCTCAGTTCAGGCATTGGACTAGCAGTCCTAAAATCAAATTTTAATGCCTCCTAAGTTTATTTTTAACAGACTTGTGATGCTGGACTGACCCTTTCATCTCTGTGTATTTTAAGATCTGTGACAAAGCAGTTGGAGATCTATTGTTATAGACAGGAGTGGGCAGGTAGATCAGGAACAATCTTTTTTCTAAATTTCAGCATAGGAAGCAGCCTAAAGCTCCTCTCCTTGCTTCCAATGTGTACTGCAAGGCAATATGTATATTTGCACATAAAAAAGAGAATATATTTGCATGAGCATTTGTCCACAGAAGTGTCTCAGAGCCAAGCTGAAACAGCACGTAGTTTCTGTGCTTTTTACATACAGAAAAGCAAATCATCTGCTGGAGGAAATCCATGCATCTTTACTGATGTCAGTACAGCCATGACAATTTACGTCACCTGAGGATCTGTACCAGATTTTGTGTATCTGTCCTCACACACAAATACACATCTCTCCACTGGTGTAAATGAGTGCTGATAATAGCAGTGGATAGCAAGGCGTAGAGATAACAGTAAAAAATGAGAAAACCATTAAGCAGCATTCTCATTCTTCCTGTAATAGGTTTGTGATGTTCTCTTATGGTATTTTAATATAAGGTGGTAGGAGTTTTGTTGCTTCAGAGTTATAAAGATATATTTGCTCTTTTGATAATGATTTTTTTTCCTTTTCTCTGTTCTGTGTATGCACAGCCTGCTTCTCACACAAGGTATTATTGTATTATTTTTATTGTTTTTGCTAAGATTGTGCTCATTGCTCAGCTCTTATTTTTATGAGGTTTGAAGTTGCACTTTCTGAGAGAGATAGAAGTGGATCAATATCTTCCATGATTAGTCACGTCTAAGAGAGAACATTTTGATGAAATTGAAGTGATTTAAAATACAAAATTAAAAATGGAAAATCTTATCCTTCCTGCCCTCTTCTAGCTAAAACAAAGGAACCTGTGATCTGCAGAACTAATGAATCTTGGCTTCCAGAAGATTTGTGTCACAGTTATATTTTCTGATGGCTAACAAGATGTGAGTTCTGATCTAAGCTTCTCCTGGTGTTGAGGCCTTTATAACATCTTGCTCCAACATGGAGACTTCTCTGTGGAGAATTGGCTTCAGTTCACTCAGCAGCCTTTTCCTCATAGGAGAACCTACAAAGTTCTCTCTGTTACACTCTGCCAGCTACTTTTATGGAACTTGCTAGAGGTTAGTATCTCTGAAATCACTGTAACTGACTCAAACTTGGTTGAAGCTCTCTGTGGGATTTGCAGTTACAAAGCAGAAACCAACACAGACACATACACACAGAGAAAGAGAGACACACATGCACAGGAGGAAAAAAGGAAAACATTATATGATCACAGAAATCACATTTTGCTTAGGAACCCAGGGAATAAAGACCAAGTCCTAGATGTTTTCTTGAATCAATGTACATCAGAATGGCCAAACAGTCCACTCCAAATCTGTGACCCTGTCTTGAAACTGGTGTTCTGTTTTTAATAGCTGCTTAAAAGTCTTGGAGTATTAAAGTTATGAAGAATTGGGGAATTACTGTAGGAATTCAGGGGACACACCGGTCGAGGTTTACCACTGGCAAATGGAGTCTGTGGATCCTCCTGGCTTTGCATGTGAAGTTGGTGGATCATCTTGTTCCAGCTGCCAACATTTGGATGGGCATGGGCTGCTGCTGAGGCAGTTACTGCTAGAGAATTTATATTTGCTGAAGCTCACTAAAGCATCTATGTCATTCTCAAGAGAAGTAGAAAATTGACACTGAAATTATTATAGATCTTAAGGAGGCTGGGGATTTTCTTCAGGTTTTGCTGTACTTTGGATGTTTCTTCAAATTCTGACCTTTCTATTAAAATTCAGGACATTGTTGTCAATATGTTTGCCATGTTGCTTTCTAGGCACTCCTCTGAAGTGGTTCACATTATCCTGCTCCAGTGTGAGAATTGCTCTTACACTGTTTCTTCTTCAACCTCAACATCCAGCATCTTGGTAATGCAGTGCTTGGGTGGACCCTGCCTCCATGGTGCATCCTTGGATCTGCCTCCTGGAGCAGTGTTGTTTGGCCTTAAGGTTGTTCACAGACTTTTTAAGTGATAGCATTTTTGAAAAGAGAGGGCATCTCTCCATATTTATAGAGATTATTTCCTTTCTTTTTACCTCAGTTAAGGAATCGAGCTCAGCCCTCTTTTCTTGATTTTTTCCCCCCTGCGAGGAATCCTGATTCTGCCTCTTTTGGGCAGTTCAGCTCTGCAATCAGTTCAGAATTCTCACAGATGTCCTTGTCTTTAATTTGCTGTTTTTTAATTTGCAAATCCATTCCCTGTAGGGCACCAGTAAATTGCTTGTGTCTGCCTAGGTACTCACATGGCCCTCTTCACCATAGTAACTGAGTATCTGGGTTTGTCCTGATATCCACGGACACTGGACAGCTAACCTTCATCTGAACTAGCAGGGAATCTGAGGAATCTTCTGCCTTTGCTCTGAGGATTCAATGATTCCCATGCCAAAGACCTCTCTTCAAGTTATTTTCTTCTATAATGTTCTGTGCTAATAAATCTATGTCCAGTCAAACTTCTGAAGGAGACAGACTGCATGGCTCAGTAATCCATGCTATTTTACAGTCTAGGTAGGTCTAAGAGCCAGATTCTGTCACCACTTAAATGCAAATCTGCACGGCTGAATTCACTTAACTAGGTGGCTTCAAATTGGAAGAGACATGAGATAACATCATATACATCTTCTGATGTTACAGATGTTCTTGAGCTGACTTCCATCCCACCACTGGAGCTAGTTAGAGTTAGTTCTGCATACTGTTAGATTCTCTGAATACTTGCCATGACATTCATTTGGGATGGCACAGCCAACTGCTGTAATGCTTCCCCCAAGAATTCTTTATTACTCATAAGGGAACTGTGATCCCCATGTTAGCTTCAGGAACATCCATTGCTGTTCTCTTGTTTCTGCTGAGAAAGGGGTGAGTTTCTCCTTTTTGTTAAACTGAATACAGAAAAATTTTCCTCGCTAGACATGCTCTGACTGGAACTATTATATCACCTTTACCATTTACCATGTGTAAATGGCTCCTACACAGCCATGTGTACAAGCTGATAGGGAATACCAGATTGTATCCTTGTTGGAAGAAAAGTGTTGGCAAACAGTTTGAGTCTCAGGCATTTAAAGGTATTTAGCCTCCCAAAAATAGAAGAAAGAATCTACTAGTTTTTAAGGTAGGGATCAGACTTTTGCCAAACTCTTTGCTTTCAGCAAGTTATTTTACAGGCAGGCAGAAGAAAGGAAGTACTGTGACCAGGGAAGAGGAGAAGAAGAGGATGAGAGGCATCTACAGTGTCTCTACTCTCTGCTAAGGGCAATCCTCAGGCTGGCTTTAAGTCTATATTAACCCAGTCTTCAAATCCCAAGCCTGGAAGCATGGCTAGAGCGTTGCCTCAGGAGTACATCTCAGCGGTGTGCACATATGCATGCTTCCTGAAGCCTCTGCAGCACTCAGAGATAGGATATGCCATAATTTGGGCTTCAGCAGAGCTTATCTGTGCAGGAGGCTATGAGGTGATGGAAGAGTGGACAGTGGGGAGGAGTTACAAGGGTCAGGGGAGAGGACCCAGTGAAACTGTAGAATGCAGGAGGTTCAGGAGCCCCAGCAGAGGCTCCTGTGAAGTTTTTCAATGCATGGTTCATTTACATGTGTGACTGTAATGATGCTTTGGCGTAGCTGGGGGAGGGAAGGAATGACAGGGGTTTATGTTCTATTTTTATGAAGCCTCTCACTCAGGAGAAATTAACAATAAACAGCAAACACTGAACATTATCCTTAACAGATACCAACTGGTTGAAGCCCAGTAGGCAATTCCTAGGCATAAGGAAGGAGCCCACTACTGCCCAGAGTCTACGTGACTAGTTCTCATCACTGTGGGGTGAGAGACTTATCAGATCTCATAAAGCAATGCAGTTTAACCTGGCTGGACAATGCCTGGGATATCTCCAAGAAATACCCAGCGTGCTAAGAGAGGACAGTGGAGTATGTCTGCAGATAGCACGATTTTTGGGATGTCTCTGCCTGCCATTAATACCTCTGTTTTTCAGGTTAAATGTTGGGGGTCCCCTCACAGGATACACACACAGAACAAAGATGTTTTCTCTGTTCACATGCCAGAGTAAATTCGTCCTCACACACCTCTCACTGTTTTGTCTCATTGACAACAGGCCTCCTTCTTCATTGTCTTCCTCTTGTGAAGTTTTCTTTTGCGTGATGTAGGTTTGAGATGCTGACAAATCCTCACTAAGCAATTTACATCCTGCTACCTCAAGCACAAATAGTAATATAAAATAAAAGGAATCAAAGCCCATTTTTCTGCTGCAGTTTTTTACAAGGCTTCATTGCAGTCTGCTATGGCCAACTCTCAGATCTAACACCAGAAACACTTGCATTTAAGAGATGAGCACAAATACACATTAATGTTACATTTTAAAGTGCTTTAGGAAGTAATGCACTTATTCACAGGTGGAATATTGCTAGTAAATGTCCCTACCAATATCTAAAAGTGCATCAAGTAGCAAGCATGTAAGCTTATCCTCTAGTATATCTCTAACCATGGCAAGATCTTGTGGCAGGATTAATAACAGAAAAACCATGAAAATGTAAGTAACAATAATAATGTCTCTTCTGCATCACTGTCTACCAGTAGACCCTTCAGTCATTACAAAGGCAGTTCTCATTTGACAGGAGGGAATGAAGACATGGAAAACACTTTGGTGGAGGTTCACCCAACCAGTCAAAGCTGAGAGTAAAACCTGTGTCCCAGGGCTCTGATCTGTCAGGTAGGCACAGTGCCTTGAAAGAAAGAGACAAACGGGACAAGATGCGTTAAATGTTATGAGGTCACTTCTATGGCATAAATAATATTGCTCTAAATCATGAAATCTGATTTAGTCCCTCGACAGCTTGGTAACAGAAATATTTTTGGCCAATTAAAGATCTGTAATTTGGCCAAAAATCCTTAGTGGACATTCATGATTAGTGTCAGCTATGTACACTAGAAAGAAGGAGCAGTGGAGGCTGGAAACAAAACTGAATATTGAATTTTAGGAGGAACTGAGACACGTGGTTTCAGATTGGCAGGGCTGTGAATGTGTATTACATGCAAGTCTAGCAAGGTTTCTTGCAGCAATGAACCATTTATGAGTTGCACAGAATGATGAGGGGTAGAGAGAAAAGGTAGCTTAAGAATCTATTGTTTGCTGTTTCAGTCTGCTTTGATGGCAGAAAGCTTAGCAAGCACATGGAAGACACCAGAAATATTCCTCTCATGGAAGCCAAAGGAAAAGCCTCTTACAGAGTGTCTTGGTTTGAAAAGACAGGTGTCTGCTAAGGAAGGCAGGAGCCTCCCTTGAAATGGAAAATGTAAACCCCCTCCCTCCAAATTATTATAATTTTGAAATTAAGGGGCTCTCAGGCAAAGATATGAGAATAGGAATAACAGTTCTTTACTGGGAAAATTATAAACCCAAATGCAATGGTACAAAAAAGAAACCACTGCCAGAGTCAGAATCCCACCTGACACCCTGTTGGTCAGGATGTTGGCAGCAGTCCAATTAAATGGTGGCTGCAATCCTCCTGGAGTGGCAGATGTGGTTCTGTTGGAGCAGTGATCCTGTAGAAGGGTGGAGTTTTCCTCTGAAGAAGGTCTTCCTCTGGGAATCCAGTGGGAAAAGGCTGCCTGTGGTGTTCTAAATGTCAGATTATATCCAGGTAGGAATGCTTGGCTCCTCCCCCTGGGCAGAGCATCTCCAATGGGAGGATGTAATTTTATCAGTCATGCAGTGAGGCTCAATGGCCCATTAACAGAAGATATTTCCCTGAGGGAGGATTGGTCGTGTGAAGAGATGAAGAAAACTGCCCCACCTCTAACAGATGGTAATAGAATACACACCCCCAGCCACATCCTTGTAACCTAAGACAAAGAGGCAGGCACTGCATGCAGCCTGAGGAAGCAAAAAGTAATTATCACACACAGAAGTGCACGTTAGTGAGTTGACAGAGTACCTTCTTCAAAGAACAGTGCCTAGCAAGACACAGTTTCTTCTTCCCTCTGCTGTATTTCCCCTCCCCCTATTCTCCTGTTAAGTACAGACCCATAGAGGGGTCTGCAGCCTTGTCCCCTCATCACCTGGCACAATCACAGCAGTACATGCAATCTCCAGGTCATGCAGAAAAAGTCTTGCACTGTCAGATCTTTCCTGCCTCACCCAAGGAGAGCTCTTGTATGGTGGATATGTCTGGCTTAATTGGATTCTGGGCTGAATTTTAATGTCCAGTAATAAGAAAAGCATTTGTGTTTGCCCATCCCTCCTGGTGGTAGTACAGGGTTTGATGGTAACAAGTTGCATGAGCTTACCCTGATTAGCTTTTACCCAGGGACGTCACTTGGAAATGGATCCTCCATCCTGCCTGGTTTTCCATTCTATACTGGGGCAGACCCAGTGGTTCACAGACCCAAGTGCTCTATGGCACACTCTGGTGCATGGATGAGAGTGGGAACACCCAGGGAATTCTTACAGAACTTGTACCACAGTCAATGGGTGTATTCAGTGTAGACCTAGGCTGCATTTGTTAGCAGCAGAGGCGGCAAGGGAGGTCTGCAACAAGGGCAAGCATGCTTCAGGATGTGAATGTGCCTTGGATGTTTATGGAATTTCTTTCTCTTACCAGCAAGGGGTTATTTGTGTTGGTTACTTTCTCCTCTCAGCTTGTACTGTAGGAGGATAATAATTTCTTCAATTTGAAAAGACTTAGGATCTTGGAGTATCATGATCTCACTCTCTCTTCATTATCTTCCAGCTCTATTTTTTTATTTCTCCATTCTGGTGTTATTTGCTGTTGCTTTGAATTCCCTGAGGTGAACACTAACCAGAGGCACAATTAGTAACTGTTCTCTGGGGATCCAGTGTGGCACTAGTTGGAGATATTTCACAAAAAATAGTGAAAATATGACCAATTTAATGACATTTCTCTATTAGTAATTCTTCTGTTAAAGTCACAAAGAAAAGTTAGGACCTGAGTGCCTCCTTGTAGTACAGTGGCATTTGCAAAGATAGCAAGAATGATACTGGCCTTCAGGAAAAGACCTTAGAGCCCCTCTCCAAACTTCACTGGCTTCTTCCAGAGAGCACCTCCTGTTTATTCTTATTGAGTTCACCTTTGTTTCTCTTCCTCACTTGCTATTTTAACCTCTCTTTGCCCCAAACCTCTGTTCTACAGCTCTGCTTTGAGAGCAGAGTGTGAGAGCTACACTGTAGTGGCTGTGTTTGAATACAGCAGTGCTGAGAAGAAGGCTGTGAGGAAGGTTTCTGCTGCTCAGTTCCCAGACAGCTCTTGGGAGGACAAGGTGCATGGCATGCCAGCATGTACTGAACAGTAGGACAGGTAGGATGAAGTGGCATGTGGATGATACAGCTGTATTATTAGAATCTATCTTCCTTTCCCTCTAGACTGGCAGGCAAGTGAAGTCTGAAGGAATGAGGGATTCAAAAGTACATAAACATATATAGTCACTCACTATTGTCTATGAATTGTCTAAGTGAGACGTGCTTTTTATCACCTCTACTCAGTTTTTATAGCTGGTGATGTACATGGGTTTCAGAAACCCACTGAATTAACAAGATCATCAGTAAGGAAAGATGGAAGGGAATATTTACCCAATGTTTTTTTTAAAGAACTTCAGATTTAATTCTTTTATTTAGTGGTGCAGTGATGACTACAGAAAAAAGTCAGCTCTTTTGGCCTGTGTTTTCTGCTTCAAAGAGTATGTGAGCACATTCTGAACCTGGGACTAAAAATGCCCCAGAGATAGCTTAGGAGAAACTCTGAGTAAGCAAAAAAGAAGTCATGCTACAAGAATGAAAAACTAAGTGGAGCATTCTAATCAAGAGGAGTCAAGCTTGGGAAACTTCTGACAGAGCACAAAAAACCACAGGTGGGAGCTCTCAGTAGGCAAGCAAAATGCAGACTGAAGCAAGCAGAATGCTGTCTATCTGTCACCCAGTTCCTGCCCTACACTGAAACAAAGAGCCACAGTTACATGTGCAACTCAAATCAAGTATAGCCTTCCTCAGTATCAACCTTCAGACCACAGTCTATGGAGCTAAAAGTTTCCTCTTTTAGGAGGAGTCTCCTTCTCTCACTCCTCTAGACATCCTCTTTTGCCCCTCCAGTCCTGAGCTGTTGTAGCAGATAGTGTGGCAGGTGCTGTGGGATGAGCAGCAGCAATGGCTTTGCTTTGGCACAAACTTCAGAGATGTATTTATCAACACTAATGCTGCAACGGAAGATTCTCCTATTTAAAGGGAAATAGTGGATTTTGTTTACTACCACTACCCTCAGCTAGCTGGGGAGATCTCCTATGGCAGTCTGACCACAGCGTGGCTACCATCCCAGTAGGCTACCATGTGTTTGAATTAAGATAAACTAAAGTGAGCTTAGAGGTGTTTGTCTACCCTTTATGAGGGTATTTCTGTGGGTAACAAATCCAAGTTTGCTCAGCAGAGATGCTGTGAAAATCCAGAACTGCATTTGTGAGGTTAGGGTTGCTGGGCAGAATTGAGATGAACGCAAGAGGTCTGCATTTTAAGGAAGAGACATGGGAACTGGGAATGGAGGAAGTGATGCTGCAGGACTCAGATGAAGACTGAGTGCTGTTCAAAGGACTAGCAGATGCTGCATGTGGCAAGATGGGTGAAGGAGAAAGACTGGAATAGCATGAGAAAGAGTAGGACAGGGTTCTAATGCATCTAATCCACACTGGAAGAACAAGCAGTAACTTACACATCTTTCTGCATGAGCAACAGAGCTATGTGGATGAGTAGGTCTGGGCTAGCAGGGTTTGGGGGTACTGGCAGCAATAAGGGTGCTCAGGACTAAGCTAAAGCAGGTACTGCAGGTGAGAAGAAGCTGCAAAGCTGCACAAAGGAAACCTGCCTGCACTCTGCTTGCCACAGACATTTGCTATTAATCTTTTGCTTCCTCAAGCGCTGATACTAATATAAATTATGAAGGAAAAAGAGAAGTTCCTCAAATGAATAGAGAAAGGATCTGTAGCTTCATACTTATGGACTTAGATAAAAGAGAACTTGAGAGGGATCTAGAAAAGTGACGTCTCAATTTTATCCTGCCTGTCACGATGATGAGTGCAAGCGTTGGCTGATTACTTGCTACTGACCCCTCCCTTTCCCTTGTCCTCTGTAAAGTTGTTTCTCAGGGGCTGCTTTTCACTGAACAGTTCAGGCTGTTCTTTGTCCTTACAGCCTTGTGATCTCTCCTAGCACCAAGCCAGAAATCGCCTCATTTGCTGATAGGTATTCTGGTTAATAATAGCAAGTCCATCCATTGAGGATATTCCTGGCCTGCTTTGCAAGACAGGAATGCTGTTTCAATGGCACAGTGCTGGCAGACATGTGGGGATGCTTGCACCCATTTGTGTACCTGCAGGTTGCATACAGTCTGTGCACCCCTGAGAACCTGGGATGTCCCACGACGCCCACCAAGCTGTATTTATAGTGGTGGAAAGAGCATGACAATTCCATAGCTGGCTGAAAATCTCCTGGGTAGAAAGCTGTGCTGAATTTCCATGCACAGGATTTCTCTGTTGTGTGTATGAATGTTTGGGGATTTGACTATGAAGAATCTAAACCAATTTTCTCAATCAGTCTTTTGATATTGTTGTTTTAATTATTAATTACATAAGAATAGGTTTTTAAGAAAAGATAGATGAAGCTAGCTCCCAAACAGCATTCAAACCAGTCTCCAAAATAAAGATTTTTCACAGAATAAACTACAGACCTAAAAAGAAAATTACTCGTGTATTTTGTCTGTTTCCAGTGTCTTCCAGACGCTTAGTGTGACATTCCTGTTCTGATACCTTGGCACAAATGGAGAGTAACCATGGAAGGCAATGAAGTCAATCCAGTGGAAGTCCACAGCCATGAACAGGCAGAAGTGAGGAGAGAGCAGGAGCTCTTGATGTTCTAGTGGACTTGCAGGCAACAGATTCAGATTTAATTAAACTTTTAGTAGCTGGATTGACCAGTTAATAGCAAAAGTTATTTCAGCCTTGGTAGAAGTACAGGCTGCATTGCTAACTGAAAAACAGATCTTGAATAAGCGAACAAGAAGAAGGGTAGCACTGTACCAGAAAAGGCTGTTGTCTGTGTGAGAACAATTAGCTGTAGTAATGGATGTGGCATGGGCCCCAATGCCACAGCAGATTTCAGTGCACTGCTGCATATCTCAAGGTTCATGCTCATCCTGGTTCCACCACAAGTGAGACAAAGATGCATGGGTAAATATTTTTCATTTCTTCTAGCTTGTGTTTTAACTTTTAGCCCCAAGAGATTTTTATTTTCTAAACGTGGTAAGTATGAAGTCTTTGTTATTTCTTCCTTCTTGTTTAATTCAGTCAAGTATACTGGAGAATCACAAATGTCAACACACTTCTTTCCTTCGACACTCCACTATTTAAATAAAAAAAAAAACTTAAAGAAACTCATCATCACCGAGACCCTCAAAAAATGGAATGTAAGTTACCCTGCCTTTATCCCTCTAACCCTGCTTCTTCCCTGACACACACTGCTGAGAACAAGAGCACCAAGTTCCTTTCAGTAAGGATCTCACACAAAAGAAGAAGGTAAATTTGAATAAAAACTATGAGAGGAAAGGAGATATGAAATTAAAAATACAGTGTCATATGAAGGCATCCTTTATAAATGCCAAAGGAGCAAAAAGCAAAACACTTTATTATACCTTGCATTTCCCTGCCAAGTATTTAGAGGGACACAGGAGAGCAACAGTCAGTCTGTTGTAATATATGCATACTTAATCAGTTGCCTCTGTTTTGCCTCCTCCTTTAACAGACTGAGGGTCTTGAGACAGACGGCAAGCCTTCCCAGGGAGAGATAATAAAGAGAACATTGATACAAGAAGTTGTTAAGAAAAATGAGTTTCAGGAGAGTGATTTATGTAAAGGATCTGGTAATCACCCCAGCCCCAATGCTGCCTGACAACAGTGATTTTTATGAAGGAAGTTAAACACCAGAATCACTGCTGCATGGCCCTCTCCTTGAGAAGGCTGGTGTCATTAAACAAAGCAAAGCAAAACAGCAAACAGCTGGAAGAAGGAGATGAGGCAGTAGCTAATGCTATCAACTGCTACATTTCAGAGGCACAAAGCCGTCCGGGAGCCACAAAGCTGCAGCACATTGTGCAACATGACACTTAGTCATCCAGAGTTTCTGCTCCTGCATCAGATTTACTGCTTTGCATGTTGAGCAGTCCATTCTCAGATCCAGCATTGTTGTTTTGAGGAGAGCTACAGGTGAGGTGGCAAGTTTCCCATTTTCAAATGTGCAAGTATTTCTTGATCCCAGAAATTCACAATTACCTCACAGCTTATGGAATTCCAAATGGAGCACATTACTGGAGGAGCCTCTGGATTTGTCTTTGAGGACCAACCTCCAGATGCATGAGAATTTCAGTTTGGTAAGATTGTACAATTTAATTTTTTTCTTTCTTCTTGACTGTATTCTCCATTTCCTTCTATTATTAACAATTCTTCATCTTACCTTTCATTGGAGTACTCCTTGGATTGATGTAAAAGCCCTAACTTTATTAGTTGCCAAGGCAGAATTAGGATGCCCAAACCCCATTTTAACACTCCCCATCCACCTCTGGTACTTCCATCCCACTGTTTCTTTCCCTTTTTTGTTTTGCTCCCTGAAGGTTTTTCTTCCTATGAATCTCCCATTGGTCAAAAACATCACATAGCTAGAAAGATAGAGGAATCTTATTTCATCTGAGGTCAAACAGTAAACATGAGTGTCATTCCCTTGATCTTTTTGAGAAGCAGAGGCTGCCACAGTCTTTCTGAACCATTAGAAGCAAGAGAAAGGCTGAGGAAGGTGAACGAAATGCTGGCATCTCCTGATTTCATCCTGACACTTGGACCTCTCAGTACCAGCTGTAACAAAGTCACTGGTTCTAGTTCCTTGCAGACAAAAGCAGCTGTGCTGTAGATGTCTAGTGGCAAAAATCCACAGCACTTTTATTCTGTGTGCACTGCAGGCAGCAAAACCCTTTCCAACAAACTTGGAGCCTCCAGCAAAAGAGCAAAAGAACAGAAGCCAGAACTAGAAAGTGTCACAGAAAGAGAGCAAAAGAAAGCAAGAATATTACACAAGTCTTAATTACTGTAAAAATAAAGTGTGATAGCTCAAACTCAATGACCCTGGAAAGCAAGCCAAGCTGTCTGCGGGAGACAGTGAGGATTAAAAAACAGATAAGCTGAGGAGCAGCTTATAATGAATGCAACAAATGATAAAGAATTAGAATCTCCCAGAAAACAAATGGAAGAAAGGCACAGACTTACATATGCACAATAAAACTAATCCCTCCCCAACCATAACACTTCATCATCCCACAATTAAGGAACCTGTCTATTCCTAGGCATCCACAGAATTTTGTTCAGGGCACTTTACACATGAAAAGATCAACCTGTTGAGTTGGACTTAGATGGTCTGCATCTTTCATATCTACATAGAGACTATGAAATTTTGAGTAGTATATAAAAGAGAAAAAACCCCAACCCCATAAAGATTCAAAACACCACTACTCCTCCACTTGCCAACATCTCATTGGCACCTCCTGGCCTCAGCTGGGGTTTAGCTTCTAAAAGTTGAGTCAGTCTAGTCGTAGACATACCTTCAGAGGTTTAAGAGTTCAGCTGTGGATTATGAAGAAGAGGGTGATAGGAAAGTCACAAATAATTGTCTTTCCCATTTTAAGGATCATGACAGAAAATTTCAGGCTATGACACTGAACTGTTGAGGGAAGAACATTAAAGAATATCCTTCCAACCTCTAATATCTTATCCATTCCAGCTAGCCACTGTTAAATTTCTAGAATCGGTGTAATATGGACCTGCACACAGATGTGAAAGTTCAATTCACCCTTAGTCTCTTTGCTATTTAATATTCCTAAAGAAAATCAGGCATGCATTTCCTTTCTTCATGGCCCTCAGCAGTACCCAGCCCCACAGGTCATCCCCAGAGCATCCCTTTGATACAACCAGGCAACACCACCTACTCCAAGCATGCTCTCAAGGTGTCCATGACCATTCCAATGGATTCTACTTCTCTTCCTCTATGATCCCAGATCTATGGTCTTCTGGAGGCTTTGGTTTGCACTTCACAGGGGCTCTTACACAGTAGTGCAATTAAATTTCCATGTGTTTCCAATAGTTGTGTGAATTTTACTGGGGCGCTTCTTGGCATTCCTAGCTTGCACTGAAGCAGTAGCTGAAGCAGTTAAGAAATTCTCTCCCTCCATATCCCGACTTAATAAGGTTTTTCAGAAGCACTATTCCCCTTTGAAAAAAGAGTTTGTGAATTAAGGAGTTCAAAGCATATGTAATTGGAAACAGTTCCATCAAATAATGGCTGTAGACTAGAATTCCCCTCTTGCCCTGAGGGACATAGTACATTTTTTTTCCAACCCAGAGGAATATGAATTTCCATTAACAGAATCCTTTTTCTTTCTGAGCACTCTGACCATTATTTGCCACTGAGACACAGGTGCCTGTGGGACAGAAGGCAGCAGTTCCCTGTAATCAGAATTGCCATTTATTCCACAGAATCTGTTGTACAGGTGTTGGGCTGGTGAACTGAGACCAGGCTGTTACTGGTGCCCTGGTGATTTCTGTTAACCAAATGGAATTTGACAGAAGACTCCAAGTTTAGACACACAAGCATGGAACAACAATAACAACAACAAAACTCTATTTAGCCTTACCAGGAGTTCAAGTGGCTTCAGTATTCCATCTTGCTGGGGGCACTGACCCTTACAGCACCATGCCATGGCTCAGAAGGTGCCTCAGAAGGAAGGGTACCACTTACTGCAGCGTCCCCTTCAGTTTTTGTTGGAAGTCTTCAATCCAGCTGCATGCACAGAGCGACTCACTTATAACAGCCAAGGAAGCTTCTTCACCTGTGGGCCCACTGCATATAACTAAACAGACCTTTCCAACTTGGTGAAGGAGGTCTAACAACTGCAGTAAAAACTTGATGCAGTTTATCTGCTTTGGACTCACCCTGAATATGACCTTGCTGTGAATTTTGTCATTCTAAACACAAGGATCTCACTCCAGTTCTTTCCAAAGGAGAGAAGCATGCCTCTGAACGTGGCAAGGATACAACACAAGTAATGCCCAGTCTTATCCCTAAAACATTTCTAAGTGCCAGTCTTGAACTAGCTGAGCCTCAATCTGTGCCTGTTTCCACATTTCTTCTTATATAAAGGCTCTTTGCTGCAGTTTCCACTGCTGAAAGGAAACAAAGCTGTCAAACACAAAGGAAAGGGTAATTTCCCTTTTTCTAATCCAGTCAGCTGCAACAACATAGTCAGAAGTGCAGAAAGGCTAGTGCAAAGTGATGAAGAATCACAGAGAAGCTTATGGAGGTCTAAAAGCAGTAGAATGGCATACTCTTGTGGGAGCTCACAAAATCCAGCCTGTACACTTGCTTTAGGACAGTGAAATAATTTTAAGGAAACCAGACATCTTTCAAGGAACATTGGTTTCTGAGGATTTGCTGCAGTCGTGTGGTATCTTTAGCTTACCTGCAATCCACAGTCAAGCAGGGCAGCTCTTAGTTCCTATCCAAAATGGCTTACTGATCTGAGCATTTATTTGCAAAGAGAGTTCTGTTCGAAGGCAAAGAAACTGTCTTCTCAGGGGCTCACAGTGGAGCAGCACATCTCCGATTTGGAATCTGAACAGCAGTGTTCCCATCTGCTCTGAATGACTTTAAAAGGCTTAGTCTTCCAAAGTCACCAGGACATTTCAGGTGCTCAGTTTTCATTAACACTCATGCAAAAAGAGCATTTAGATCTTCCCAGAATGACTTATATCCTTAAATAATCTTCCAGTATATTTTGTAAGAGAAAGTGTTTAGATATTCCTGGCTCAAAGCTCCTCCTCACACAGCTCTGCAGCATACTGACTGCCAGATCCCACCTAAGAGATGGGTAAGCATCAGTGGCACTCCCTCTGTTTTTCTCTCCCCGCTACCTGTCTCATAAAGCACTTAGGGGATTAATGGGAGTATTTAAAAAATTGCCTATATTTGTTACTCCGAACAGCTGCTCTACCTTGATTTTATGAAATACGCTAGTAGTACCACAGAGGACAAGGCAGCTTCACTGCTTTCTTTGACCAGCTATGTTCCTCACACTGGTTGAAGACTCAAGACACTCAAGTTTAGCATCCAGGCATTAATTTTTCTCTCTTTCACATCTTCTCCAGCAATCAGGTTTCTAACACCTCCCCCTCCCCAATACAAATGCAGTCACATTTGTACCCATGGTCCCCACTACTGCACGAGGAAGACCGTGTTATGCCCCAGATCAGTGAATAGTTTTCCTATATCTTTCCCATATCTACAGCATGGGAACAGACATCAGAATGCCAGCAGATAGGATGGGTGTGGGAGAGAGGGTGAGTGTCTTCACAGGCAGTTCTGAACTACTAACACCCTTTTACAGGAAAGTAGACTTCATTTCTCAGGTGAAGTTCAGCCACCCTAAGCCAAGCTGGATCATGCTGCTAAATGAGGGAGAAAACACTGCACTCAGTCCGTGATGATGGGATTGTGCTACCAGAATAACAGCATCTAGTGGCTAGTCTCCAAGAAGATAAGTTAGAATTCAGAATCCCTTTCTACTGAGCACAAGCGTAAGTTCTTGTAATCTCCCTCTGGCAACATTTGAGAATATTTATGAACACTAAAGCTGGCTAAGAAACCACCCACACGTTTTCAATGTATGATAAGGTCTCATGAGAACCTGTATCTTTCAATAAAATGCAATGCTTTAGAATCAGCAAACTGTTTTTTGTTCCTAGATTGTTCATTGGAAGGTCATTTAAAAAGTTAACCATCATTTAAGAGTCTTTTAGTGTTCCTTCTGAGCCAAACAAGCACTTCTTGTCAGGAGATTGTTTGGATTCTAGCAATTTTTGACTAGGTTTTGTTTAATGAATTGTCATTTAGACAAAAGCCTGAACACTTTGACTTCTTTTGCTTCACCCAGAAGTGATGTGGGTCATAGCATCTTTGGAGCAAGCTGTCAGAAAGCAACTCAACAATTTTGCCTCTAATTGGGCCCATTAACAGAGCAAGGAAACTTCCTACTCATTATTCCAAGAATAGCAACAATGCCTTTTGAAAGAGGATTAGCAGAGTATTCAAGTGTGCCAGTACTCCTCAACTCTGAAAGCTCCTCCATTGATGCCAAGCAGCAAGATTAGTCTGCAGAAGGAGGGAGCCTGCACAGCACTGATGTGGTGGTGTTCAGCATAGGTGACATAAGTTGCAATGGGCTGAAAACTCAGCGATTCCATGTGAGCAAGCACAGTTATAGCAATGCCCACTGGCAGGCTCGGCAGAAGAATTCCCATCTGCAAAAGCTAGCAAAGTCCTCGAACCTAAAACCAAAGACAAGGCAAAATGCTAGAACAACATGGAAGGAGGGAAAAAAGCTGCCTTCCATTCTATGGGCATGGTACAGCCTGTCACTTTCATGTTCCTTCCTCATACTGTGAGTTCCATATAAAGGAATATGTGTTGGGATCAAGTACAGAAGACGATAAACCTCATTATCTGAGGGCTGTATTTTGTTCGTGTGAGTTGTTTTATAAGGAGAAAATGTCTCAAATGCTTATGTGGAAATTTGTTGGTATTTGTTCATGTTGGCTGGCTGAAATTTCCATTTTGCTGGCTCTCCATTTTATGTTTCCTTTTGCTTGCAGTAGCTTTTAGGGAGGATCAGTAAGTAAAAAAGATTTGGTGTTGCCTGTTAGGGCATGCTGCAACTTTTCAGTTTGATAATTTTATTCTATCAACCCAAATTAAGTATATTACTTATGCTGCATTTCTTTCCTCTTGAGATACTTTCTGCCTGAATGGAAGCAGGCAAGGTGTGAGGACTCAAAGCATGTTAATGTGTGCCTTGGGAAAGGTATCATTTTTAATGATCCCATGAAATAGACCCAAGTTCTAGACAAACATTTTATCTCTGGTTTTCTTTGAGCATATGTGCCGTCTGCTTTTTTGCAGTATAGTAGAATAGATGGAGAACATTTGGTTTAAGTAAATATGGAAACTGGAAGAAATAATCCCAATGACACCTACACATTCTCACAGAGATCCTCTTTTATCTCAATCAGGAAAAGGTTCTTTCTCCATAAGAAGACATTAGGGGCTCCACTTCTCTAGTCTCAACCTACAAGAAGATGTTTAGCCGTGTGCTGCTGCAAGAATTTTGTGAGCTTTAGGGGTGATTCCAACAGAAAGGTATTGCTTGCTTTGTGTGCTGAGGAATCACTGGAGGTTCTCACTGCCTTATTGAGGTTCTGTGTTGTCTTCTGGAAAGGAGAAGACTGTTTAAAAGTCAGTGAAGCTGGCTGTTAGTAACAACTGAGCAGCACAGGTCAGCTTCGTTCCTGTTCCTGTGGTTTATTAGTGAGGTGAACCATTTCATTCCAGTTCATTTTGTGTCACCTTTGCTACTTGCAATGAATGGCTTGCTTTGCTCAGCCTATAAGCCCAGGTTTACACTGCTCAGGTTCAAGGCCTTTCAATGGTTATGTGAGCTCATTTGCTATCCCACTGGCAGGTTACATAGCATCTGCAGCCCTGTCAGAGCAAGGATAATGCCTAATCCACACAGACACAGCATAATGCTTTTAAGACACACATACTCTGCTTGGACCACAGTTTAGGTTATGTAGTACAGCACCAGGACTCAGATGCCATTCTTGTCACAAAGAGGTGCCCAGTTCTGTTCCCTGTGCTGACTACTCAGTAAAGGAACTTACTTTAGGGAGACCTTTAGGGGAGCTACTGGGCAGAAGTTATTTGTACTCTGTTCTGTGGGAAGTTTCTTCCATATTTAAAGAGTCTTTTTGGTCTGCAAAGTATCACAAATCAGGGCAGGGGAAGGAGTATGGGAGGGCTAGATTTGACAACTACAACTTTAGCAGTTAAGTGTAGGTTGTTTCTGTCTTTTAATCAGCACACAGCTTTTTCACCCCCTGACTTGTTTAATTCTTTGTGCTGGTTTCTTTCTCTCCTGTGAAATTAATTCTTTTGGCTCCTGTTCAATATGGTGTTAAGTGCCTACTTAATCCTTTGCAGTAGTTTAAGTTGCTGAATAGAGAGGAAGCTTGGGCTATTGCTTAGAAACCAGGACTGAGCTGTTAGAATGGTAGGAGCTTCATGCTACAGACAGGCTTGCCATGTGACAATGGGCAAATTGCATTGCCTGGTTTCACTTCAGCATCCCTCTGTGTGCACAGATGAGTGTTACTCATTCCCCTTGCAGGGGGTAGCATGAGGTGTCTGCCAGTGGGGTTTGCGGAAGGCTTTGAGAATGCTGCCTTTGAAAGTTGAACTTTGTCGCTGCACTGAGCGCTGGCAGGCTGGACACGTTTGACAGCACTCTGTGGAGCAAAGAAATGAGTGGGACTGTGCTTTGTAACAACGGGGAGACAGTTTCTGAGACAGCTTTTGAAGCTCATTTCTATCTATATAATTTTAATATATTTTAATTCAGACACAGTACAAGGTGCCACAACTTCAGAAGTTACAGTAGGGGCTGAATCAGGCAGATATACTAGAACATTCCTAGTGTTGTCCCAAAGCCAGCACTGAGATGTGGAACTTGAGAGCCTCGGATGGAGAGAATCACGCACTGTGGTTAACAACTCCATTTTCTCTTTGAGGCATTTTAGGTGGATCAGTTTGACTTACAAACACTGTTTGGTGAGAGAACTCTCAGGAGGGCAATTTTAAATTGCTTACACATAATTCCTGTTTTTCCAGCGGCTCAAAGCAATAAATATGGGAGACAAAACAACTTCTCCCAACAGGTGGAAGATGGAGCCTGAAAAGAGGCAAGGCTTGTAAGAGAAAGGCCAAGGAAAACAAAAACAGAGAGAGCATTTTGCTTGTCTCCGACAAAGACTGATATTATTTTTGGTATTTTTTATGTTTTGAAGATTAAATCTGTAGAGATGTATGGCAGTCCAAATGCAGTGGTACAATTTTCCAGTGAGAATACTAAGAAAAAGATGTGAAATTCAGATCCAGCTTAGCACTTTTTGCAGTTAAGTTTTTTGGATTTAGAGTTCATTTGGGAGGGGAGAGAGGCATAGGTTCAAGTTCCCCCTATTCAGAGCAAAGGTTTTCCTCTCCAGTCACTGAGAATTAGGCTGAAGAGGAACACAGCTCACTCAGTCTTCCACATGCCATATCAACAATCGGAGAAGCCTGTCACGCAGGTCATTTATACAACAATCAGAGGTCTCCTTTTGGCCTTCTGGCACACTCCTGAGAGGATGATGTAAGACAAGATACAAGATAACTAAACACACAGATCATTCTTACTCTCTTTTCCTTTCAAATGGAATTTAGCCCTGCTGAAAAGTTCAGAGTTGACATCACTGTGGTCTGAGATTTCCTGTTTACCTCAGAAAACAAGTATAGCACAGGCTGTGGTGGCTCAGGCTTCCATGGAGTGCCTCAGCAAATCATCATCACCCCTCACCCAAAGGGATGCAGCACAGGGCTGTGTTCCTGCATCCACCACCACTTCCCTCTTTCAAAGTGTCTTCAGCCCAAGAATCAAAGGTCTTTCCAGACACTCCTAAATAATGTTCCTGCCACCCACAAGAGGTTCACTGATCTCATTGAGGAAGTGGGGCATGTACTTTTTTTTTCCCTGAAAGTGAAGTACTCACCACCTGCTACTGCCAACTGTGCCTGCTCTCAGCATTGACTTAGTGGAACACAGTAAGTCAGGTAGGACTTTGTAATACTGGCACGCAGACTGAAGAGAGATTAAGTGGGACAGTTGACACCTCTCTTGCTGTTGTTTCAGTCTTTTTGTGGCTTGTGCAGGATGAGATTGGCTCAGTTGGTTGGAGCATGGCATTAGTAACACCGAGGTTACGGGCTCAACCCCTATATGGGCCATTCACTTAAGAGTTGGACTTGATGATCCTTGTGGGTCCCTTCCAACTCAGTATTCTATGATCTGGAAATAAATATGATGTATTGTGGATTACATGTGAGCCATGGATTTTTCAGAACTGTATGCCTTTCACACATAATCTCGCTCTAAACCCATGCTCAAGAAATATTCAGGATGAAATCATTAGGGGCTCTTAAGATCAGGCTGTCGATTCTGCCACCCACAGTAAAATATTCCCATTTGAAACTGTTTAGTTACAAACGTAAAAAGACTGAAGACAGGGAGGACAACATAGGCATTGCTACGAGAGGCTGCTGTGTGAGAAGCCATATTGTTTATTGATTCTCCCACTTGCAATGGCAATAAATGACATTTCTCATGCTACAGACAGAAGAATAAGATCTGTTCATAAGTAAGAAGAGCCTTCATTTGGATGCAGATAGTTAGCATTTGAGTCAGGACAACCCTTAAGAGCTGAATTGGCTAGGATTCACTGCATGAGACTTGAAATCAGATTATATACAAACTCAGTGGAAATACTGTTTTAGTGGGAGCTGGAGGAGATCCCAGATGAATAACAATCAGATTCCCTTTCAACCCTTGCTCTTGGACAGCTGCTTCTTTTGTATGTGCTGGGAAAGATTAAAAAGTTTGGAAACAGCATCCATATGGTGCCTTATCACAGTTCTGGGGCATTCTCTGTCCTTCTCACTGCACAGAGCTACTAGCAGTTTAGTAAGACCAAGGTTTGGCATTCAGGAGTGTGATGTTAAAGGACTGTGTATAGCCAGCCAGGGTACATTCCGTTTCAATCAAACCTGTTCTGCCTTGGAAAAATTTAAAGGACAAAGGATGATTAGATGTAGAATTGATGCCTACACAAGCAAGTAGGTGGTCAAAGACACTGCAAGCTTTATTTACCCTTCTCTGGCTGGCATATTGACAGCAGTTATTATATGTTTCCTCTGAAAAGAGTAAGAATTCCATAGAGGCCTCCAAACTCCTCCCTTAGATTCTGTACCTTGGACTCAACATTGAAGTCTCGCTGTGTGTCATGGGAAAATTTTCAGTCCTCTGGAATCCTTGTAGGGTTTTTGCTACTGGGGAATCTCTCATTACATGTATGTTCCCCTTACATTTTATTTATGGGATAACTTCTAATATGGTTAATCTTTGCTGGAATCTCTGATCCCGTGAAAAGCTGACTGATCCTGGCAGCACCTTAACAATGGTATCTGAAACATGCAGTGGAGTCATGGCCAACAGATATACCCCATGGCTGAAGCAGCCAAAAAACCCTATTTTTTTCTCTACTGATGCCTTTTATACAATGCAGCACTGTTTTGTGAAGAGACTGGAGGTCTCCTATGGCAGTAATAACTATGAGATCTCAATGAATGCTAAAAAAGCGTGGTCCATTCAAGTGCTGCCTAACCACAAGACTCCAATCTGTAATGCAACCTGTTCAAGAAGATGGGAAATTCTGTCTCCATCCAACTGAGAGTGGGTCACTGTTTGGAAGTGAGCATGGGAATAGAATCCAAGTACTGCTATTGTACGACCTAATGAGACAGAGTCTTCTACTTAAGTTATTTCAAGAGCATAACTTTGGCAAGGAAAAATATTGCTATTCTAAGACCTTGCAGGTTCCAAAATAACATCCTGCTAGAACATCCCAACGTACTCTTTCACTGAGCCTTGTCTGTGCTGGATCAAAAGTAGCAATATGATCTTCACTGCCTTAGTACTGTATTAGTGTAGAGACACAAGAATAAAATTGTTATGGCAGTGGTTGTTCCTAGAGATAAAGGAATTAAAGTACCTAGTTATGAGGACATGGAAACAGGGTCTGAAATGTCTTATGTATTCCAGTTATTCTGGTAAATTACTTTGGAAAAAAAAAGAGATGGTGGTCTTCAACTAGCCTAAAAGTGTCAGAAAATTCAATTGTTCTGCTTGAAGGTATAAAGCCAGATGACCCCAAGTTGGGTGGGGGTGTTGATCTGCTGGAGGGTAGGAGGGCTCTGCAGAGGGATCTGGACACGCTGGATCAATGGGCCAAGACCAGTGGTGTGAAGTTCAACAAGGCAAAGTCCTTGCTGGGTCCTCTCCTTGGGTAACAGCAACCCCCTGCAGTGCTACAAGCCAGAGTGGCAGGAAAGCTGCCCATTGGAAAAGGTCCTGGGAGTGCTGATCAGTAGCAGCTGAACATGAGCCAGTGTATTCCCAGCTGGCCAAGATGTTTATTTTTTATTAAAAACTTATTTTGATGAGATTCTTTTTCATGTGAGAAGCTTCACTGTCTCTTCACAACACCTTTTTGCACAGCTCTGGGATCTCTCCATGCACTACACACTTTTTATACCACACAGCTGCTGCCAAAACTGGAATTTCCCCCATCACACAGCTTCCAAGGCTAAACTAGAGTCTAGGCAAAATGTGTTCACCACAAGAATCAAGAGTTTAACAGCTCCAAGTGCTAAAGTAACCACAGATGCAGATACAGCTGCTGCTGTTGCCTTTTCCCAAGATGGGAAGTATCGTCACATCCCAGCATGCAGGGTCTGGAACCATCACTGATGTAGCTTCACAGCTGAAGTGTGAAAGCACAAATAGCACTGCCAGCTTATGCTGAACCACATGGTGTCAGCTTATGCTACAGCCCTGTTGGCACCAGGGTACTGAAGCAAACTTGTCAAATCTCAGTTGTTAGAGGAGATTGCCCAGCTGTAAGTACCACAAAGTTCAAGAAGTCTGCATCAGGCATCTTGTTTCAGGAGCAGAAGCATAATCAATCCCACAGCTCCTCACTCTGAATTCTAGTAATTGTTTATGAAACTTACCTGAAATATCTCTGCAGAAATCAGGCTCTTGCAATAGAGGAAAATCTCATGTTTATGTTTCCAGAACCACACCTTAGAGGTATTTTTTTTTTTCCAAATACAAAGGGCTCCAACACACGGTGGGAAGTTCCAAGCTTCATTAAGTAGAGAAGAGCCATGGTTTTGTAAGTGAAATGCTTAGCAAGTTAAGAGTCCCCACAAGGCAGCTGGAATAAGGCACTACGGAGAAATCCAGTAGTGCAGACAGACATAAGTAGCCCATTTAATTCCAAGTGAACTGTACATATGGTTGCAGGTGCAGGCTGTATAGGTTCCCACAGTCACCACTGACTGAAGCACTGCTCCTTTGGCCACATATATATATGTATATCTTCGGCCAGATATATATCTATATATGAGTGTTAGCTGACACTGGCATCTTGTTCTGAAATAGGGCATGGATGAACAATTACTGTATACAAGGCTAAGAAGAGATGCCTTCTCCATTTTTGTGGTAATTTTTTCCCAGTTTTGCTGCACCAGAAAGACTATAAAATAATCCAACTCCTGCAACTAAGACTAACCTAAACTGTCATTGTCTTGATAAATTGACTTGACAGAACACTGTATGTCCTACTAGTTATAAATCTTAGGAATTATTGAACAGTTAAGATGGGCAAAAGGAAAAGCTTTCATACATTTTCCAAATCTTAGAACACCTCATTAATTCCATCTGTTCTTCTGCAATTTCAGCAAGGTCAGGATTTTATGAAGCTGTGAAATCTCCTCTTAACTAAAACCCAAGTATCTGTGATGGTCATGTGTTGTGCATTCAAGTTGTGTTCTCTCCCTGTTTGCATTGGTGCCAAATTCTTTCCAGGGCAATTACTTACGCAAATACAGCTGCTCTTGGTGTCAGCCAGCTGCTGTGTCCACAACCAGCCTCAAACACTGCCTTTTTCCATATGTCAAGGCCCTGGTGGAAGCATGTGAGTGTGTGTGGAAGGGAAACGGGCAAATCAAATTTCCTCTGAAGCAGTGGTGACTATCACTATCTGTCCCTGGAGGCATTACAGTCAGTTCTGCAACAGGGCCTGCGCTTTTCCTCTGCTCTTCTCTTTCCCACAGCAGAAGCAACTTAGCTCTCCATCACCAGGGGACAGCACCATTTAGCCTTGGATATGCCAGCAAGCAACCTGTGTCCAGTTCTGCATTCCTAATTCTCCTTGTAGTCTTTCCGCGTTAGGAAATCACTCCACTTTCAGTTATTCAGGGGTCACTGATGCAGCAGCCCTGGATACCTGTAGGTGTGGTAGTAACTGGGTTTCCAGAGCCAAAGCCCCGAACCAGAGCTCTAAAGCCTTCTGCAAGCCAAGCCCGGATCTTCCTCACTGCATTCAACTGCAGTCTTTGTGTCAGAGTTTTGTATCAAGCCTCAACAGCAGAGCTGGGGCAACTCAGCCCTTGGCAGCAGGACTTACTGCACAGAACAATCCTGAAAATCCTTGGTGAGTGTGCAGAGTAACATTACCAGTGACATTTAGTGCATCAGCTCAACATGGTAGGAACGAGCTTTTCACCTTGTCTCTAGTTGCTGGTGCAATTCTCTGTCATGCTGTGCTGGTATCCAGTGTGGAACACAGAGCTGCCAGTGGGGGCACAGAGCTGCGGGGGTACCAGTGGCACATCTGGCCATGCAGTGCCAGCCAGGGACAGGTCTGCAGCAGAGAGTGCTGCCAAGGGGCACACAGCGCTCAGAGGTGAGCTATGGATGGAGCTAATTTGCATATTTATGAGATTCTGCATTACTGAACAGCACTCCGTCATTTACTTTTGTGTCATTCTCCTGTTCTAGGGACACTTTGATTTTAGCCTCTGGAAAATTCCAGGGCTTTCTTCCGGTAGTAAGGGGTTAAGCATGAGTGAGAAGCCAGTAAAAAGTGTAAGCTTGATTAAAAACAGATCAAATACTCAGTCATAATAAAAATCCTTTTACTGAGTCCAATTCTGACACATTCAAAAAGTAAAAATAATTTTTTCTTACTGAGGAAGAGACCTAAATTCCGTTTATATCTAACAGTCCCTGTAATTATGGAAGGGGTTGCCAATTCCACAAACACAAGCCTTTCGCTTTATTTTAGTGTTCATACGTACTGGTCCAAAATAGAAGAGAAGAAAAAAGGTGTTTGCTCTGCTAGCAGAGTATTCAGGCAGAGTGCTGGTTCTGGATCTCTTCAGAAGGACCACAAACTCATTGGTATGAGGCTGACAAACTATAATTATTATATGAAGTACTGGAGGGGATTTGGAGAATGCTTATCAGTGTAATTAAAAGTGAGCTTTTGCCAGCTATTTCCATTTTATGTAGTTATAAATCTATTATTTGAACAAAGAAGAAAGGGCCTTTGCATAGTACAAAATAGAAGAGGTATGAAAAGATGTTTCGAACTGCAGAAGATCTCTATCAGCATGCATTTGCTGACATGTAATTATTCCATTACATATATAACTTCTAAAAAAACGATGATATTGAAGATAGTTGGAAGTGAGAGATGTTGTCTTGGAAAAGGTCACATGTTATCTTGGAAAAATAGCTTTCTATTAAGAAATTATTTGACACAGTTTCTGTTTATGGTAATTATTTAACTGAAATTATTTCAGGAACTTACACAAACTCCCCCTCACACATGCTTTGGATTTTTAGCAGCTTCCTAGTTGTGATATCTGAAGTATAGTTTTGGCTACAACTTATGAAACCTCTGCTCACTGCAGTGAGTGCTGTGTGTGTCACCAGAGGATCCCCTCCACATGATCAGATGTACACACACACAGAGAATATCAGACTGCTCTTTTATACAATAGCTGCTTTTCCTGAGTGCCACTACTCAGTCTGTTAGCAAGCCAAAGAAAATGATGCTGTGGCTTGTCTAGCAAAAAAAGTCATCAACTGTTTCCACCACTGACAGAGGATCTGAAGAGGCTGAAGATGCACATTGGACTGCATAGTCCAACATACATAGTTTCCTCCTCCCACGGCCACTTTGGCCTCTTCCTTTTTGTACTTACAGGCACCAATCCAATTAGCAGACAGCCATGCCAATTTAAGTGGAGTGAATGGACTCCCAACTGACATGTGATTCAGCAGTATTTCAGGAGATGCAGGCCCCCAATCCCTCTAGCAGCTAATGACAAACTCTCTTCTCCCCAGGAAGTTTTTTCCTGAAAATTTATTATCAAGTACTATCATCTCCCTCATCCCTGTTCCTACTGTCCCTTAGGAAAGAATAGCAAGAAAAGAAACTTCTGAGTGAATCACTTCCACTGGGCACATAGGAGAGGGAGCATGAGAAGCATCCCCCATAAACCCAAAGAGTATTTCATCCACAAGTAATTCTGTAAGAGACACCAACACAGCAATATCAGAGATACGAGTACCTCTCTACAGAGAGTTAGCTAGCTTTTTCCAGGCTGTCCAAATGTCCCAAACTTGAATGTTTTGTTCCATCCAATTTAAGTACTATTTCCAAATCCCTTCAAGCTGCTGTCTTTTATGAAGGCACTGCATGTGCATGCAATACATTACATTTAATTACTTTAGGGATCCAATTTTATACAGTAGATATTTGATCTTAGGTTTCCTCCTATGGACAATTTCTCTCATCTAGACTGTCTCTGGTTATAGCAGAATTAGTCCACAGATAGATTGAGAGTGAGTTTATCATCCTTAGTTCACCTTGTTAGTTCATCCCATCGTAGCTGAAACATCAAGAGCCACAAAACTGCATACAGTAATGCCCTAGCTAGCATGAGAAATGCTGAAAGTGGGTCCAAAACCTGACCCCAGACTTTGCTTCTGGCTGTCACAGGGAGATATCAGTCAGACTGGACTCAGAAGCCAGTATGGATTCTTCTCCTGCAGTTGATTCCTGAGCACATCCCATTCCTTTTCCCACTCTTTCCCATTTCCAGCATGTAGGAAAACCTGGCAGTTAGCCCAACCACACCCGGTAGACTTAACAAATGGATGAGATTGCCCTCAAGTGTTTCTGGGTTACAAAATGGACTTGTCAGCAGCAATTTTCATTTAATACAGTGAATTCAAAGGTGACATCTTTATGTCAAGTAGCCTGTCACCAAGAGAAAACCATGCGTTTAGGTCCATGGCAGAGAAACAGACCCTGCTGAGCCAGAACATAAGGCCACAGTTCATTTTCACCATTTACCAGACACATTGCTGACTTTGATCCCAAGCCCAAAACTGCCACCTTACATTAAAGAGGGTCTATCAATACATGCTCAGACCCTCTTTGTACACATCCACATGCATTCGTCTACTGGTCATGTTCTTTGTACTGAAATGGGTGCAAAGCACCACAATTTCTTTCTGAAGTCCATGCACCCATCTGCCAGTCACACCACATTTTCCCCTGAGAATTTCTTCAGGGTAAAAGTGAAGATGAACAGAAGAAATCCCTGCCACTTATATGGACTAAGTAAGCTGAGAAACCAACTGTTCAGGAAGATATGGCATTAATCTCCCCATCCCTAGAAGCAGATGGTGATAAATGAATGGCACATTTGACATATCTGTTGTAGTCACCCAACGAGTTAACCAAAAAAAGATCAGATCACAGCAGCATTGGCTCAGACCCTCTTCCTCCAACACAGGAAATTCCATTTCCCCAGCACGGTGCTTTGTGCTTATCCTTCCAAGCTGTGCTGTTCTGAAAACCCCACAATAGCTCAGAGACACACATTTGCGTCAGAGTGTCACATTGGATTGTCACTTTCCAAACAGTAGTGTATGCATATGGTATTTTATACTAGCAAGGGCAATTTGTTTTAAGATATTTTCTAGGGTCTCTAAAGTCGACATATTCTAGTGAGAAACTGTAAATACTCTAGCAATGGGAATCCCATCTTCATCCCATCCCTGAACACTAAGCAAAGAAATTTATAGTAATGCTATGCAAAGGATGTATGACGTAAAATGAATTTTTGTATCAAAAAGGAAGATGATGATTAAGCAGGTGCTAGGTAAATTTTAGAGGATGAGTGCTGATCTTTCAATAATCAAATTTATAGGGAAACATAATGGAAGAAGACATTTTCAACACTCATGAGATGATCAAGGCAAGCCAAGTTCCAGACTACAAAACATATTTGATTTTTCATTTTTGGCAGGCAAGCGGAGAGAATAGATGCTCCTGGCAAGTTCCCCCCTCTTCCTCCCTCCTAGAATGACTTTGAGATGCGGAGAGAAGAAGGAAGAATAGCTCTGAGAATTCTGAAGAGCTGCAGAATGATAGGCACTCAGGTGGACTGAAAGAGGGGCTACTGTGCATCCTGGCTAGACTGGACATGTCTGCGTATGTTGTACATTCATCCATTGTGCTGCCACTGCACAGTGGGGTTTCTTCATCAGTTTGCTTTTGTTAGGCAGGACTGTGTGCTGGAATTTAGACAGCATCGAGACACATCTTTATTTCTGTCATGCAATTAACTAGATATGGAAGCCTGTGGAGGGTTATAGGCAGAGCTAGACAGGCACTGGTCTGACATAAGTTAAGAAAATGCTTGATCCCTGAATCCCAGTGACACTCAGGTTGGGATTGTACTAGTTGCTGGGAATGTAAAATAAAATTATAGTAATGCCTAAAGATTTTTAGCTTTTTATATTTTTCATATATTTGTAGTTTTGTAGATAGCTAATACATGGGTGTAGCTCCTATTACTTTTACTACCCTTTCCCTCTACATTTTGGAACAATTAGCTAACCTTCTAACCACATTCCTGAAATACTATTTAGTCTTATTCCAAGAAGAGAACCAACTACAAGGACATTCTGTTTTCCAACCAGAATCTGTAAAGACAAAACAAAGTGGGGCAAAGAAGGCCCTGGACTGATTCCAAAGGGGCAGTACCCAGGGAAATACTACCTAACCAACTACTCTCCTAATTGGACAATATGTGATAGGTATACTAATCAACCAACCTTATAAAAATGGTAGAATTACTGTACCACATGCAGGTTTTGCCATATTGTGTACCTGAAGGCTTTCAAGTAAAGGCTTGCTTTTATATTATCATTCTAACACTGTTTGGGAAGGTTTGTCCTATTTCTAGGCAACAATCATTTCGGCCTTGTTGCACTGCTACACTTCAATATCTCGGTTAATAAGGCCCATGCCCCTTAACACAGAACTTTCTCAGTCACTTTTGTGGTTCTGGTTTGTATGACTGTTTTTCTGAGATAGCCAACATCAAATGTTCAAGAGGAAAGAATAAAAAAGAGCTATGGGCTTTCTAATGCTGATAAGTTTGAGTCCTACACATTTGCTTTGGGAAGGGTCTGCATTAAGTACTCTTATAGGATAATCTTTAAGATGTCCAGTTCCTCTCTGAATCTTATCAAATTCTTGCTGTCAACAGTATCCCATAAGAATGAGAAGGCCATCAGATTTACAGGAACTTAATGAACTCAAATTCAGAAATGACTTTGAATTTCTTTTTAATCATGTATGTTTCCTTACAGTATGAACCCTGCCCATACTCAACTGCCTCCAAAACACTAGTCTAATGCCCTACAATTGAGATGAGCCATTAAGACAGCTAGAAAATTTTGTGGTATTCTGCAGTGAAGAGTGAAGAAGTGGGGAGAAGCAGCTAGTTGTTAGACAATACTCTTGGAAACAGTGCCTTTTTGGGATCTCATTTCAACTCTCAGTTCCAGGTTGACTGGAGTCAAAAAGAGATCTGTCACAGGAGGGAGGTGATAGAAGGAGTAAGGTCTGCAGCTAACCTTAGCTAGGTTGTGTTACAGCTCCATTGGCAGATAGAGGTAGCACTGAGCTACATTTTGGGGGAGTCAGAGGACTGCAACTGGCCTTTCATTAACTTAGCACTGCTAAACAGTTCCTGTTTGTGGTTCTCCAGTGCTCATCTTACACTAAAGATAACAGCCAGTAAAACTTCATCTGAGATGACTTCAGTTCTTCTTCGACTCTTTCTGCCTTTAATCTTCCCTTCCTAGGCCATGATTTTCTGCAACTCCATCTGTTCTCTTGGCAGCTATCCGAAAAAAGGCAAGATCAAGACAAGTGGCAAAAGACTCCAGGAAAGCTGAGATATCCAGCACTAAAAACAGTGACTTTTGGTCAAAGCCTCTGGCTTTTCTTCAAAAGGTGGAGTTTTAAAGAGAAACCGGAAAGGCTGCATGAGTTGGACTAGTTATTTACTGATAGAACATTGCTTTATTCAGCATTGTCAGATTTCTAAGAACTGCTGTGTGCTTGGGCCACGGGCAAGGCTGCTGGATAGGCAGGCCAGTAGGGCTCAAGGATCAGAATCCAGACGTTGGTAAGTACTGGCAGTTGGGGAACCCAGTGCTCTTCATTTATGGAGCATGCCAGCAGTCCTACACAACTGACCAGAGCAGTGGGATGGATGCAGGGGTGTTGCACCATGGTAGAGAGAAGTATGCTCTGTGTACTTGTAGTGAGAACACTTTTCATTCTGTCTTGTTTTGGCCTTTCTTAGTCTAAGTATTCTATCTAGTCTAAAATCATTCACGCAGAAAAACAAAGAGCTGCTCTTTATCTTTGGGAACAGGCCACACCGGATATATGTTTAATTAAAGCTGACGGGGGAGAGCAGGGAGCATGACCATTTTCCATATGCTGTCTGGGGGTTTGCTTTTGTGGGGGTGCAGGAGAACAAAAAGAGGCTAGGTTTATTTACCTTAACACAGCTCTCAGCAGATGGATATCTCTATTTCAAGACAGCCCTCATCAGTGCTAAACTAGGGGGCAACACTGACTGAGCAGAAAGCCCAGGCGCTTGTCCAAAGGGAAGATACAGCCTTAAAGGAATTTTAGGAAAGTTTTCTCCAGTTGGTCCTGTGATGTGCAAGCTACAGAGACTTTCAATTTTTGGACCTCAGTTGTTGTTCCCTCTACAACGCCAGCTTTTAAGAAAGAGAAGAAAAGCTTATCTCCTTGGGATCCATCGATGAAAGACCAAGGCAGCATGAGTCATGGAGCCCCTTTGCTGCACAGTCTAACTTTCTGAGAAGCCAGAAAGGTAGAGCTAACTCCTGAGCTGACTAGACAGCTTGTGCTAGCCAGGAGGTTTGGCACAAGCTTCTCTAAAGTTCATCACAGAGCAGGAATTGCTGTGGCTGGACAGTTCATTCACAGATACCCCTATCGAGGCTGCAGGCAGCTGGCTGCACGACACCTCTTGTCAGGAGCAATGCTCAAGAGAGCTGAATAACATTCAGTCAGCTGTTTTCTCTCAGAGGAGAGAGGGCTAATGTTTCAATTGACAGCATGGGTAACTTCTGGGCCAAGCTATCTCTGCATTTAAGATAGGTCTGGACTGTCAAATCCTTGCCTCCGGAGTGTGCATCCCAGCTAGATGGAGCAAGGCACTGACAGGCTCAGGCTGTTCTCAGTCCTCCCTTTGCAGCTGTGCTTGCCCTTGTCCTCTGCTACTCCTCCACACACTGGTCTCATAGTGCTGGCACCAATTACCCCAGCATGCCTCCTCCTCCTCTCCCTGAGCCCCTTCCTCTTTTGTGCCACCCAACTCACCCTTCTCTTCTCGCTGGTTTTCCCTTCCAAGCTTTCATCAGTATACAGCCCAAGAGATAATAATTTGTTTATTTTTAAAGCAGTAAATTGGAAACAGAACAGTTCAACAGTATCCTGGCAGATGGGGAGAAATTATCTCCACAATCACCTGCCTGATCAGCCTACGATAGTGTGTGCTTTATTTCAGTCTCTGCAATGGTTTGAGGAAGGCAAAGTAGAGGATGTACAGAAAAACGCAGGCAAAAAAGTAAGCCCTGAACCTACCCTTTTAGTTGGTTGACCATTGCTACCTACCAAAAATATTTAAAAAGAAACAAAATTACAGATCCCCACTCCAAAGTTATGAGTGAAGTTACATTGCCTCTCTCCCTGTTTTTGAAAGGCTAAAACAAGACTCATGCTTTCTAGGTTTTAACTCCTCAGAGGCTGCATATTCAAGTTATACAGCCTTCTGGCTTATGAAGTAAGATTTGTTTTAAAACACAACAAAAAGACAGCATAGAAAGGAAAAGAAAAAAACAACAAACCACCATCAAAAATATTACCCTGACTTATGACAGATACTAAACATCTCAAGGCTCACTTCAAACCTCAAACTTGCAAAAGCTGACAACGCTACAGGGGGATAAAATCCAGGTAGCCACCAGACACTACAATCCTGACAGGCCCTCTTGAATCACAGCAACAAAAATAACATCTTACCTGAAGACTTCACAGCATTAGGAAGACAATTGCTTTCCTAGAGCACTTCCTTGAAGCTTAGAAGTGAGAGTGGGGCTCTAGGACACTTTCCTTTTGCACCCAGATGAGAGCTGCTTTGTCCTGATAACAGTTAACACACAACCTCTTCAGGTGGGAATGGGTCAAGTTCTTCCACAGGTTAACCCTGTCTGGGTGCTATGATGCAAAAGTGAGGGCTTGGATTTGCAAAATATCAGATATGTGCAGGATCAAGAGATGGAAAGAATGGAGAGGAAAATGAACAGGAGTAGTCTCCAAGGTGGAACCCAGTCCCTGTGGTGTATGCCTGGGGAGCACAAAAGAGAAGGAGAAGCAAGCTGTAGAAGAAGAGTGCAAACAGCCCCAGAGCTCCAACTTCTCCTGGGCGTTTGGGGAACTTGGATTTAATAGGAATAACAAGATACTCTTCCCTGCTTCCAGTCATAGGGAGAGCTTTTGGTACAGGCTTGGGATACCCATTTGCATCTCATATATTTACCTCCATCAGGCAGTATCTGCTCCCCACCACATCCCTGGTGGATTCACCATGACAGTCATCGCCCCTGGAGTGGGACACAAGGATCCCAAATGGCATGGAGGCAGATTTCTGCCTTTGAGCATGATCAGCATCTGGTGGTGGTAAGTAAGGGGCACAACTATTACAGAGATCTTAGGATCAAGAGGTTCAAGACAACTCTGGTTTGTGCAGAAAACACCCAACGCTGGTGTTGAGCACACATAAGAAACTGCGAGAAGAAGAATCAAGAGCTGACTGCAGCTGCGGTGCTCAGAGTGTGCTCACTCTGATGAGGATATGGGGGATGGTTTTTTCTTAAAACACCCACAGAAGACTGAGCCTAAAGTCCTGAAACTTCACATCACTCTTCCTTTCCCAGTTTCCTTTCCACTTTTCTGTGTGTTTCTACCATGATAATTAACTAGCAAGGCATTTCATCTATATAGAAGCTTCTATTTCTCAGTTTTTCATCCATCCTTGTTTCTTCCTCCTTTTCCCTGTTTTCCCTCCCTCTTGTTTGCTTTCTTCGTGTTGTATTAGGAATTGATATTGTGCATCTGCTGTTTGAATAAAAGCGGAGAACAGTGTAGTTAATTTAGGGAAATGCTTGAATTAGAAATGGCTGAAATGTGGGGTGTCTATTTTTTTAAAGATTCTATTTGGTAGTTGTTGAAGGTCCTGGAGCACAAGTCTTACAAGGAGCACTGAGGGCACTGGAGAAAAGAAGGCTGAGGAGTGACCTTATCACTCACTACAACTCTCTGAAAGGAGGTTATAGCCAAGGTGGGGGTTGGTCACTTCTCCCCAGTAACAAGTGGCAAGACCAAAGGAAATGGCCTGAAGTTGCACCAGGTGAGGTTTAGATTGGTTATTCGGAAAAATTTCTTCACTGAAGGGGTGGTCAGGCTTTTTATCAGGGAAGTGGTGAAGTCACCATCCCTGAAGGTAGTCAAAAGACATGTAGATATGGTGCTAAGGGACATGGTTTAGTGGTGGGCTGGGCTGTGTTGGGTTAGTGGTTGGACTCAGTGATCTCAAGGGTCTTTTTCAATATAAATGATTCTTTGTAAATGAGCAGTGTGATAGGATGTAGGAGCTGGAGTATTTGTGTGAGCCTGCTTGAATATAGACTCAAATATGATCTCACCACTTGCCCAGTCTCTCACTCTCTCTCTGTCGGCACTGGAGGGGAAAAAGGCTACAGTAACTGTGGGGAGAATTCACCACCACTGCGAGGCTTCATGGCCTGCTGCCCTCTCCTACCACGAGTGAAGCTCTGCTTGTGGCAGCAGCTGTTGCACTGAGACCTTATTATCACCCTACCTCATTAAAAAAGGGCCCTTTACCCCCTGCTCAGGTGCCACAGGGAAAACCCCAGGACCCTGAGCCCTTTTTCCCTGCAAGGGAGCCTCTCCCAGCCGTGTTCGGGAGCCAGGCTGCGGCTGCCCAGTGCCGCAGTTTCTCTGCCACTGCTCTGGATATTTTTGGTACACGGTAGCCACGCACTACCTACCTGCTGGGACACCCCACGGCTCCTGCCACAGCTGCAGAATTTCTGTGACCTCTTGCTTGCTGGCCTGTCAGCCTTCGCTGCCATTTTGCGCCCCCAAAATCCCTGCTGCAGCCCCTCTTCGCCGTCCAGCCTGCCCACCATTACCGCGTGAGGGAGGGAGGACTGACCTCGCGCCACAGCGCCCCCTGCAGGCGCGGGGCAGTCACCACACCCGCCCTGCCCGGCCGGGAGCCAACAGCGCCCCTGCCGGCCGTGATGGGAACTGCACCAACGGGGAACGCGCTTAGGAAGCGGGAGGGGCCTCACGGGGCTCTGTGCGCTCGTGTGGGGGGTATGCCGTTGTTGTTGTTGTTGTTGTTTGTTTGCCTCGTTGTACGTACAGTTTGTTTGCCTTGTTGTACATACACACACTGGTAAGAACTGCTGTTAGTCCTTTTCCCATGTCTTTGGCTGAAAGCCCCTCAAGTTCAAAGAATAATTCGGAGGGAAGGGGGTCATGTTCTCCATTCCAAGGGAGGCTCCCACCTGCCTTGGCAGACACCTGTCTTTCAAACCAAGACACGTTGACTACAGAACTGACCAAAACCTCCACTGAAACTGATTTAAGGAGGATATGGAGAAGAACAAGTGGCAACCACTTGGTAACAAAACACCAAAACAGTGAAGAGCAAGGAGACCCCAGACCCAAATAATGCTGTTGATCTGGACTGTTGCATGAAGTATGGGGAGTTTAGGTCATGAGGGTATAATTTTTGTTTGAGGGATTTTTTTGTTTGAGGTCCCTCTTTTGAGGCATCAAGCTCAAGATACCACATACCATAATTGATTTCTTGCAATAAACCTATCTAATGGAAATGAGAGCCCAGTGTCTAAAATTTCTGTAACACTAGGATTTCTAACTTTGGATGAAATCTTTTGTCTTTGTTATCCAATAAACACACTTTTAGTGTTTTGTTTTCCTGTTTTGCTCAAGTTGGTTACTTCTTGGGGTTTTACTTTTCTCTTCTATGTCTCTTTCTCTTGTCATGGTCTCAGTACCCCTAATTGTGCTTGTCCTGTCAGTTCTCCACTACTGTTCCTGGTAATGCCCAGTAGTGATGTGCTAAGGCCATTTCTGTGCTCTAGGGAGGCTTCATGAGAAATATCTGCAGAAGTAATTTAGCCACTAGTAAGAAAAAAATCAACTACTTTGCAATGTATAGGAAACATACAAGAAAACACATGTTTAAGGACATGTTTCTGTCCCAAAAGAAGTAGAATTAAAGACAGACAAAGCTGTTTTTCATGACATGTATGGGATTGTGAAACAAATGCTGCTAGAAGGAAAACTTTTGGTTTGTGCACTTTTGCCCCATTCTCCACAGGCTGACATCAGCAGCAGAACAGGTAACGGAAGGGAATAGAACTTTCAGCCCCTTTCTCTGCTCCCCTCCACCTTGGAGTAAAAAATGTTCATGTAATAATTTCATGTAACTCTTTCAGCATCACTGGGAGTCACTGTCCCCTTGGAACGGCTCTAAAAATGGCATTCTCCCTTGAGCTTTCTGCTGAGTGAAGTGAACACTGACCCACTGTGATTTGTTTTTTCTTACAGGAATGAAACTGTTTTACACCAGTTCTGTTGTCCAGCAGCTGATGCAGAGCAGAAGCCTTCATCTCCAGACTCCTCACCAAGGTGGGAAATTGTTGTCAGCAAGACCTTTATTTCTTCTACTTCTTTATCATCCATCACTGATTTTCCTGCCCCAGTCAAAACTCACATATTACACAATCCTCCTCCATCCTCCCCTATATCCCATGTTCCCAGCATTTTGCCTCCCAGAGATTACTGTTCATACTGTTGTGTAATTGTCTGCAAACCCCCTGGATCTCCACTCACACACACACACAAAATGTTTTTTCAGCCTCTCTTCAAACATCCACTTCTGTCTACCCACATTCATGCTTGTACCTCTTCTTACTGTACGTGACACTGACACACACATGCTTCATTCTCCTTCAGATTATTTATCTAACACTCTGAGGTTCCTGGACACACACACGGTAACATCTAAAGTACAGCAAAAGTCACCCAAAAAACTCAGGATTCTGTCACACCCTGAGACAGGGTGGGGGGAGCGTTTTCACCTGTGTCAAATGGTGTGAGCTTGCCAGTGAGGAGCAGCTAGAGACAGGTACTATTAACTATCACCATCTTGTATCCAGTGCAGCCAGATGTGGGGACACCAGCAGTTCTCAGCTCCTCCTCATCAGTGAAAGATGTCAGTGCCAAGACCAAGGGGTCCAAAGAGCTTCGGAGGTACTTGAGGTGCATAAGCTGCATTTAGCTTCCACACTTGGCCTTGGTCCCTCTGTTCTTGCCATCTCCTTCCCCTGTCACAACTTCCCACCCTTACCTCTTACAGACCTACTCTGTTTTTTCCAGGCCTCGTCACCCTTCTGGCAACAGCAAAGAGGTTTCTCTTTAAAGATTTCTCTCATCACACAGCTAGACTTTTACCTCTGACTTTTGGCAAGTGTGTAAAATGCCTGAGTTACCAGCAGGGCTCTGAACAGAGCTGGGCAGCTGAATTGCAGCAGTGAGGCTACTGCATTTTAAAAATTATATTTGTCTTGTTCTACTCACTGGAGCAGACTGTGGTTTCTGATTTTCTTCCAAGAAATAGTGTGAGTGCTGGACAACTGTGAAGAGAACAGGGGTGGGTGGGTGTGTATGCTCAAAAGTAGCGTTTGGCCACACTTGGAGACAGGGTAAAGAAGCAGGCCCTCTCCTGCCCATTTGTGTATGAAGATGGAAGGGTTAACCCCCATGATCAGTCTGTGCTAAGGGCTTTCAGGCATTGGTAAATTTTGCATGACAGCCCTGTCATGGCAGATGGGGAGATGCTGGCAAGGAAAAGGAGACAGCAGAGGAGGAGACCACGGAAATTTCTGTGGTAGGGAAAGCCACCTCTCCCTTACATTTCTGGAGTGAGAGAGTTTTTTTTAAGTGCTCTAGTTTTTCTAGAACTAAGGATCAGTTTTGCCGTAGTGTTCTATCTTTATTCCCTCGTCCTTGACCCTGCCCCATTCTTGTCCCAGACTCCATCTTATTTCTGATCAGATCCTTTAGCTTCTACAATGTTCTTATTCTACAAGGCTGTCAGTCATACAGTCTTAAGCTCTAGGATAATTTTTGTCATGTTCTTTGTCAGGCCTTCCTATTGTCCTGCTGACTCCCAAAGGCCCTGCCTATCGCTTGAGCCTGAGTTTGCCTGCCCTCCTTCTGCTGGGATTTGACAGGTAAATTGAAGAAGGAGTGATCACCTGTTTAGTAATTTAACAACTTTGGCAAGTTGCATCTGAAGATGAGTCTGAGCCAGGAAATCCTGAATTGGGGCTGAATGACAATGACCCCTATAGCATGTTGCATCTGGGTTTCTCCTACTGATCTGTGCCTGTCCATTTGATGCCTTTTGTAGCTTGTCCCACACTGCAGGCCTCATGCATTCCTTACTTTTTTTCCCCAGTCTTTCTTGGGTCCTTGCCATTTCTAATGCCACCAGACCCCAATAGCAGTCCTGAATCTGTCTGTGTGTGGCATGATATTCTATGCAGAGATAAAGATGGTTGAAGCCACCATGACTATTTGAAGGTGAGAAACAGGCAGAGAGAGTTAGTAAACTCAGTATTTAGCTTTATGCTAGCCATAAAACATCTCCTAGTCTCTGCCAGGTCTTGCAGTCAGCCACGGGCTTCCTTCATGTCTAAAGCCACAAATACAATGCAGTGAGGAAGGCAAAAGAATGTCAGAGAGGGAAAAACACAGAGTCAGCATGGAGCTGATATCCATATGGTGATCTGGAATGGCTCAGCAGGCTTCTGGGAGAAGCTCATCATATCATTTACAGAGTCTGTCACCCTGCTCAAATCATGAACAGGTTCCCCATTGAACCAAGGCAGAACAAAAGTCAATCAAGACTGAAATATGTGGGTCAGACAGCCTGAATAGGCAATCAAGTCCTGGGTGAGCCAAGCATATCCCTAAATAAGCTCATCAGGGCTCCTGGTGGGAGAGCCTGGTGCACAGGGGCTCCCTGTGCAGCTCTTACATGTCCTGCTGAATGGACAGCCAGTCACAAGTGGTGCTGCTGTGAATTCTGATAAACCAGCTAGGGTTTATTCTCTCTTTTCCCCTTCTGATGGTTTCCCTAAATGAGATAAATCCTGTCAGAACTGATGCCACTAATAACCATCAGCCATCTAGTTTTAATTAGAGTTTGCTTCATTAATGCCCCAACTCCTCTCTGCACAGCAGATTAAATAATGTACTTGCAGCTCATTTACACAAACCCCCAAACTGCAAGGCTGAGCTGCAATCCTTTAATTAAACAGCCTGGCTGATCCCTACCGCTGCCTCGGCTCATCAGTCTAAGCCGATTAAAGAGAATAGGGACTAATAAAGAGCATAAACAGGGAAGTGACTCTCAGCTCTTCAAGGGACTTGGAGACTCCAGTGGTGATCAGCTGCTTTCTCCTCCTCTAGCAGGAACTGTAGCTCAGCCCACATCCCTTCTGCCTGGGACCTGCAAGAATGGTTCTGTTTTCAGCAGGAGCCCAGACTCATCTTGTGGGACAGGAATCCTTTGGGAGACTGAGG
The DNA here is from genome assembly GCA_013398275.1 of Promerops cafer. Lineage (NCBI taxonomy): Eukaryota > Metazoa > Chordata > Aves > Passeriformes > Nectariniidae > Promerops > Promerops cafer. Next base: position 1,616,062 of record VZSE01009799.1, on the reverse strand, counting down.
AAAAACACAGCAGAGCAGGAGAAAGAGGGACATCAAAACAGTGAGATGAGTGGCTGTCTGACTGCAGTAGAGACCAGCAGGAGTGGCCTTACAGCTCAAGAGAGGGGCAGGAGAAGAAGCAAATGCAGGGAATAACAGCTGGAAGTTGACTGCCAGGAACAATCTGGGACAAAACTTTGTCTCTGCTTGTGGTTTGTGATGGTCGTTGTTGTTCTTGTATGGTCTTCCCTAACATTTCTCTGCAAGATTTCTCACTCTTTCTTGGCTGCCAACTGAAAATGCCTTGGCTTCACATGGATGGGAGTGATTAGGAACATGTCAGTGTCTAACCACTCAACAGAAGCCAACTCAATGAGGTGGTTGAGATTATTCCCACTCATCTTGTTCTGCTTTGCTTCACTGACTGCCACAAGCAGAGCTAGCCCCCATCTCTCCTCCAGCGTGTGAATTCCTTGTGGGGAAGTTGCAGCTCTGTGAGTTTAGCAATGCAAATTTGCCACCTGGCTGCTTAGCTGAGTTGCACCAGCAATTAGCAAAACTGGTGCTGTAGGCCATGAATTTTAAGAGACAGATTTGATCCCAGATTCTGCCAAAAAGCTCAGAGCCAAAGTACAGGATGAGGTGATGGCAGCAGCAGGCAGATTTCTATTCCTGAACTCTAAGGGCTTTCCCATATCAAAGGACAGTATAAATCCTTCACCATTGTCTCCACTGGACTTGTACACCACAGCCTTTGTGACCATAAGCCGTCTTGCAGGTTGGGTTTCCATTGGGGATGCCAAATACCAGGTTGAGTGACATGAAGAAACTCCAGGGATGGCAGTAGGAGCTAACCCTGCTCCTTTACTGAGGTGCTGATTAGACTCTAATTTAGCCAAACCCTGTAATTTCATAAAGCAACAACTCTTTTTCTCACTGGCTTTTGCCTATTAATGGCAGGGTTTCATTCTAGGGATTTGAATAGCCTAGTAATTGCATTTCCCACTCCTCCCAGTCATATAGAGTGGAGACTGGCATCTCAGAACAATGACCTTAAAATGTGTCCAGCAGCAGCCCAGTTCTAACAGGATTACAGACCATTTTCCTTTGTGTGAGGTAATAGGGCTGAGATTAGAAAGATTTGTTTCTATTAGAGTAATGAGAGGAAATGATGGAGTCACAATTGGAGGGAACAGTATATTCATTCAGTTGCCTTTCATAGGCTTTTCGGAGTCTGCCTCTGTGGTGCTGAATAGGAAATCAGCAGAAAATCACCTCTCCTCCTGTGATGGGAAAAGTTCTACAGAAAACTTTAAGCATCAGGGGCAGGTCTGCTTTGGCAATGGACTTGGGAATAGCACGGGAGTGCTGAAGCATTGTGGAAGAGGTGCAGATGAGACCTGACCTGCTTTTAAGGCAAAGGAGACAGAGTTCTCTCAGGAAGAGACAGCGATCTTCTGGAAGGGCTTGGATGTGTACTTGGAAGAAGGGCTAGGATCTGAAACATCTTTGGAAAAACTGGGCAAGCTCTGTTCATATTTTTCACACTTTCCAGCAGGGAGACTTCTGCTTAGATCAGAGTTAAAACATGATCAGTGCCACTAATTTAAAAAGTGTTTACTTCATGATTGTGGACCAATGAAATTATAACTCAGTATAGTTTAAACTTTGAACCACTGTGGACTCATTTCTAAAGTGCCTGCTGGATTAGTCACCGTAACAGATTGGCTGCTTCCTGGCACCAGTTAGTGGTAAGGAGACATGTGAACCATTGGCTACTTCTCCAAGCCAGCCTTCCTTGCATTTCTGGAGAAATTCCTTCTTGCCCCACTTGTGACTTACCAAAGTACTGAAATGAAAATGTGTGTTCTTGCTGAAGGAAGCCCATTTCCATATGTGGGAGGCTGATAAGTGGATGGACAGATTTTGGACAGTTTGTTCAAACCAAACCTTCAAATATCTTTCTTGATAGCTCCCTGAGCTGCACAAGTATGCTGCACCATCAGCAGCACATGCTTAAAGCCCAAAATCTGATTTTATTTACTTCTGGACATCTTTGTCTCTGACTCTTCATGTCTCTTTACCTGAACTCTGTTTCCACTGAACATGCATTTGTTCTTTGTCCTGTGAAGTCATGTTGGAAGATGTTGGCACAAAGGAGCCATGAATTTTATCCACTGCACAGTCCCTCTTTGACTCACTGCTGTAGCCCAGGAGCATTTCTCCTTCCACGATAGCTCTCACTTTGCCCTTGGGTCACTTTAGGTTCTCTAACAGTTAGATCCTCCTGAGAAATTCCCAAGACCTTGTTTGGGTTGTGATTGCTATATCCCTTAAGATTGAGGCCCATGAAGCTGTTGAGAACTGAACCACTCACCAACTGGATGCTCACTCTGGACATTACTGAACTACCTTGATAAACAGGTGGATGGTGATGATTTTCCACCAGTATCCATCACTCTTTAAGCATTTCGGTTAAACAGCTGAGCTACTCAACATTTTATCCGAACTTGTGAAAGATTGACCTTGCCTGACAGGACAAATGCAAATCCAGGTCATGAAATGGGAAATTATAATTTCTGATTTAGGATTGCTTTCAGGATATTGTATATAGAATCTGGAGGTCAGTGCTTTGTCTCAGCTCAGAGCTGTTCTGTGGCTTTGGCTCAGGTGTGAAGCATGATGATGATTCCAGTCTGTATCAAATCAGATCTATAATCTTCCACTTAAAGAAGCCTAACAACTCTGCCTAATTGGCCCCCAGCTGGCAGTGTCAAGTGCATGTTCCTACAATTAATGGACCATGGAGGCTGAATTCTTCTCTGATTCTTAATGAAGAAGACTCCAGGTCAATCTTAACAGGATGTGGACGTGCCAGTGCAAAGCAAGCCTCTACATCCATGGTCTTGTGTACTCTAAGGACAAATGACCATACACAAAGCTCATGAGTCTTACTTCTTTCACTTCCCTCAAAGTCCTCCAGAGCACTGCTTTAGAAAACACACCTTTCTGCTTTGCTAGCACATCCTGTTTGTGCTTCTCATTTCTTTTTCTTACTGAGGTCATGGGCATGAAGAGAAGATTTTTTTTTTATTGCTTCTTAACAGCTCATCTCTTATTCTTCCATCCCCATAGACTTAATAATCCTGTTCCAGATAATACCATTGGAGGTTGCAGGGAAGCTGCAAAACAGGCAGAGTTGGGTCAACAAAGTTCACATAAATATTCTCCCAGCTCACAGTTTTCAGAGTTTTGATTTCAGTCTGACACAAAGATGTGGGCCAAGAGTAATGTCTAGACCCAGATCTGAGCTCTTCCTAAGCTTGGGAGTGAGCAGATTCCTCACTTTTTATGGATGTTTTGTACAGTGAGGACTAGCAGCTTCAGTTGCTCTGAAGCAGGAGCCTAAGTCCAGAATCACAAAGATATTTAGTGAATGTAGATTTAGGGCAAATATGGAAACACTTAGAATTATAAGCAAAAAATATTTTTTATTTTAACATCATAGTTACCAACAACCTTGGGAATCTCTTACAGGGAGGTATAGTTGGGAAATCTTCTCGTACTATGACCTGGAAGGAATGGCTCTTTCTGGAAGCATCCAAAAAACCAGGAGGTCAGTTTCAGATACATTGTCTCAGTCCTGTAAAGGAGCTCCACCAGGACATTTTGGCACTCTCTCCCACACAGGCATTTCCCTGCTCCTCTCCAGCAGCTGGTTCAGCTACTTTCAGGCAAGTATGGAGAACATGACGGGGGGAAAGTAAAGTGAAGAATAGATTGGCTCTTCAACAGGAAAAAAAAATATTTCTGGTGGAATCTGGAGTCTCCCTATCACACTGGCTGCTTTTCTTGCCACTATCAGCACCTTTCTTCAGGAAGCTGGAAGATGCTAGGAGAGAGAGGCTGAAGAAAACACGCTTGAAGTACCCCATTTTGAAACTGCAAAGATGCCCATCAGACACATTTTCTGAGAGCCTGAAGCTGTATCCAGCCATTGCCTGGCCACATGCTCTTCCAGCTCTTTATTTTCCCCTCCTGCTTCCGTCGCTTATGTGGGTCCTGCCCTAGAGGTATTTGGACTTGGATTCAAGTGCTTTTCTCCCACATGTGCCAGTACTTGCTATTTCTTGGGCCATGGTGATATGTGTGAAAGAGGCTCAATGATAGCCAACTTTACAGCTGTGGGAGCCACTTTCAGCAGCTGTTGAGACCAGTTAGTGTCATTAATACCAGGCAATTCACTCTGGCTTGCAGATGATCTTCATGTTCTCTCTCCTATTCTGCAAAGAATTTCTTGCCCATGCCATGGCAACTTTTTGGTACCGGGGGAATGCAATATAAACACCTGCTCTGTCCTGTGTTTTCTGTGAGATAATGCTGCAGACATGCATGGGAAGAAGCTGTGCCAGTCTTGGAAATGGCCCTGTATCTAGCACTAGAAAATGGGCACAGATGCTTTGTAAAATAATGGCAGATGGACTGTGGTGGAGCTCACACCATTCGTCCTAATCTTCTGCTAATAATATCTGACCTGATCTGCATCAGTCAAGATGCACCCACCCCAGAATGGAGCCATTCCAGACCTTTTGTATATCAAGGTGTGCTCTGTTGAACTTGACAGGTGGTTTCTGTGGACCCTCTGTCCACATGCTTGTTAATGGCTTACAAGGCAGAGACACATAGGGCAAAGAGATGGAAAAAAGAGTCAAGGAGAAAAAAAAGAGAGAGAGACTCATCCCAACAAATGTAATTATTACTGTAAGAAAAATGGATGGCAAACATACTATGCAAAGAAGAAGAATAACAGGAGAGAAGGAGCAGGAAAACCAGGAAGATAAAAAATAGTGTAAATGAAAGAAGGAACTTCAGGGAACAAGAACATATGAGCAGGAGATAAATGAGCAGGTCCCTTGGCTGGAATAATCCTGTTCATGCCAGCATTCTTTGGCAGTGACACAATGAGACTGTGGCCTTTTATTACACATTTTCTTGTCATGTGATGTCAATCCAAAGGCCTTTGTCTTTTTGGTGCTCTGCAACACTAACTCACTCCTATGAAGGTTCATCTTCTGGTCACCCCTATGGGACAGGCTCTGTGCTCGGATACACGAAGCTCTCCCTTTGGAAAAACGTCTCTGTGCACTAGAATTCCTTCTCCTGCATGTGGCCCTGGCAGATTTTAATATGCTTCAGGAAGAACTGAAGAGTCTGAAATGCTGAAGAGGAGCACACTGTACAGCTGTTCAGGCCACTCTGAGTCTGCAAACAGAAGTAGATAGCTGAGGGAGTGCATGCAAAACAGTTGGGAGGTATTTTGGACTGTCATTTCACCTATTCAAAACCAGCAGAATAGCTGGAGACTGCTCCATCTTCTGTGAGAAAATATCATCCTGAAGAAAAGTATCATAAACAGGATCTAAGTTCAGTGAGATTTTTCTTGTGAGACTGTGAAACCCAATTCTGGCCACATCACTTGGAAGTGTGTTCCACTAACTTTCAGCCACTTCTGCTTGGCACATTGATTCTTTAGACACACACAGATTGTGCCAGCATCCCACTGGAAACTAATTGCCTGGTGATTAGAGCTGTGTGTCCCCTTTGTTGTGTCCCACACTGGTATGGTGCTGCTTTCCTGTAAGCAGGTTATGATGCTGTTATTGTTGTCTGTGTGTCTGGGTTGACTGCAATCTCTCTCATTCTTTCTTTTCAGAAAGAGGGAAGATGGAGATAGGCTACCCTATGTATACACTGCTAGTGCTTTTTTCCACGTGCCTCCAGAGGTCATTGGCAAAATACAACCAATTCCTGTAACTTCCCAGGATGCACTGATGGTGAGAGGGTAGGTTGAGATGCACAAACCAGAATGGTGGTGTGAAAAATATCACTGTGCTGTTACAGCACAACTGGATCTGATAAGGATTATACAGAATGTCCTAAAATAGAGCATATTGAGCTAGATCCTCCACTGAGGAAGGTGCAATACACAGGAATAAAGCCATTTATAACACTAGCCAGGATACTGCTGAACAACACAATAAGATTGCTTGAGTCTAGGCAAACTTCTAAGGTTTTTATGCTCTTGCCCCAAAAGTTCCATGTCTGAGTACAGAGAATAGGGGTAGGAATAATTTCCATTCCTCATAGGTAAGAAAAGTTGAGGTGCCATAGGGAAACATGAGCTTGTGTGGCCAAATGTGTAAGTTGCTAAGTCATTCTGTTTTCCAAATGGGAATGAAAAAGGATAGAAAAATAAATGGGGCCTCAGGGGCGAAATGTGACATGAAGTGGATCAGAGTGTAAGGAAGCAGCAGAGACAAAATAGGTTAAAACCTGGAAAAGTAGAGCTTTGTGCTTTCTGCATAAGGCTATAGGGGTGGTCACTGCATTGGGGAAAGGAAGAAGGAATGCTAACCATGCTGTTTCTGTCTTGCTCTTCAGCCAAAGGGCAATGCAAGCCTCTAGATCTGAACACAGTGGCACGTTAAAATCTGGATAAAGCTGGTGAATGCTGTTTGCATTGTCTGTATTGAGGGGGATGGTGATTTATGGCTGTGTTTATGTTGAGGAGAACAAGGCTTCCCTCAGTTTGGTTTGACACAGGCAGTGACCTTCTACTGGGCTGCAGTAATCACAAGAGATGAAATAGATGAGATACTTGAGAATAGAAATTAAATTTATCTGAGTTACACCAAGATCTACCTGTGAAGTGGCTCGCTCTCTCATACTCTCTGCCTTCACAAATCAATTACTCTGATCCCTTAGGGAGGAGCCCAGAGGTGCAGTCCAACCTAGAGTCTGCCACAGCAGGTAGAAAAAAGAAGACTGCAGAAGCCATGGCCTAGGTCTATAAATGCCAAGAGCCATGTCCCTCACCCAGCTCACTGCTGGATTGGGAGAGCAATGGGCTGAGGGACATGCAAGCTTTCCTTGCCTTGTAGAGGCTCTGCTGCCTCCCAGCCCTGAATTCATCTCATTTTAGCAGTGAAATTCTATCTTCTGCATGATTGCACCGGCAGGCTTTTGTCAGCGAATTTGGTGATGTTCAAACCTGCCTCAGGGATGAGGAGCCAAGAGATCTGACTCAAAGTGGCAGAAAGACTGCTGCTGAGAAGCCAAGTTTCTCTTTCCTGGGGTGCTGAGCGGGCAGTTACACTAATGCAGGATGCCATCTGTTTTTTCTTTCTCTAAAAGGTCGTGTTTACCGAACATTGCAGAAGCAAGAGAGGTCTGGGGTTAAAATACAAGTAATTAAAACCTGCAGAGGAAGACCTCCTGTGCCTTCAGTGTCCACTTGGTGCTCTTCACACCTCAGTGAAGCACAGGTGCCCTGTTCAAAGCAGCCACAAGTAACCTTGTCTGCAGTGCCAGGCTGTGGGACTTGTGTCTAACCTGCAGAGACAGCACAGTAGCTAGCCTGGGGTGCCAAGCCCCAAGGTGTGATAGGCAGCTCAGAAAGGGGCTCCACTTCCTAAGCTGAGCCTTGTGCTCTGCAGCTGGTGAAACAGGAGGCATGGATGGGAAGAGGAAAGAGGGGTGTGCCAGAGAGGTGGCCATTCTGAGGTGTCATCCAGACACATGTAGGAACTATAAGAAAAAGACTGTGACAGCCACCCACACCACCCAGCACCCACACCACCCAGCCTTGCACCATGAACACCACTTCCCATAAAGTGAGAGCTGCCTTAGCTATTCTCAGCCGCCCTCTGGAAGAGCCTGTCTGCCCTCTTGGAAAAGCAGAGATCTTAGTCCTCTGGTAGATGAAATCTGTCATGGAGAGCCAGGCCTTCAGACTGGTGGCCAGCCCAGTCTGACACCTGGACAATCATCTTTGCACCAGGATGGCATGGGGTGCCTCAGAAACATTTAGTTCCTGTAGTGCTGTTCTGTAGCAAAAGGCACAACAACACAACAATGTGGGAACTAGACAGCACATGGGGATCAAGTTTAAAGACTAAATCTGAAATGAAGGCCCTGGCTTTGGCATGTTGGTCCCTGTGGGACAGGAGGCTCTTGCTAGTATTATTACATTCTCTGCTTAATGTACATCTCACTGAAAATCCTTAAAGTGATGCTGAAAAGATGTTGCCTGGTTCAGTCCATGCTAAAGAATGTTAAATTTAATTGATTTCCAATACACTTTCTGTATCATACTGTCAAATGTATTTTACAGGTATATGTGCCAGACCTTTTATGAAATAAGTCATATACTCTGGGATGGGTAAAGAGCTTGGCTAATTACCATTAATTCCTCCTGGGTAAAACTAGTGTGAGAAGATGGCTTGATGCCACTGCGTTGCAAGGTGTTATGTGAATGTAGACAAAATCAGAATCTTGTTCCTATATTTGTCTTTGTTGGGGGAGACTGTCTGGGAAAGCTGCAGCTTGGCTGGCAGGGGATGATTTGCCAAGATCAAGTTCCAAGTTCCCTGCCTTTCTGGCAGGAGAGACTTTTGCCTTCCATCAGTTTCAGCAGTCTCCCAAGGAGCATTGTCTCCAAACCACGCTAAAACTTGAACTTATAAGCAAATCAGAAGCAATTCTTTTGCACTCAGGCCCCCTGCATGTCAGAAATCTCTGAACCTTGAAAAGATCCCATAATATATTACCAAGCCTGTCTCAGCCTTTTTTTTTTTTCATTGAATTCTGATGAACCCATTCACCATATGTCATGGGTGTCCTCAGGGAGCACTGAAATGAAATAAACTGAAAAGGCACTTTGGACCCTGCTAAGTCAGCAGTTGATTTTTTCTCTTTCCTGTGCAGGGAAGCTTAGGAAAGACAGAGGAAGCACAGGTTCTTGCAGGCTTGGGGTCTGGACTCCATTCTACTGGCATTAGCTAGTGAACTCTTTTTCTAATTCCCTATATGGTACTTTGTAGGGTTTTTTTTTATTCTGACATCTCTGAAGCTTTGAAGTCTCATGTAAGTCTAAGGCCATGAGAGGCAATTAATCAGGCCATTAATCACTTACAGCAATTTAAGAACAGTATATGTACAATGACCAACTAATCCTTGTAAGGAGCCCTGTGAAATGGATGCATAAAATGTGTGGTCTTTCACAACTAGCCCAGGTAGTCTTTGCCTCAGTTACAGATCACAGTCCTGCTCACTGACCTTGAATACTATGAAGAAGGCATTTGGTAAGTCATGTATGGGAAACAGAAATATGGTCTTCTCCTGGAGTGACACAGGGACACAAAAAAGAGCTAAGATCAGCCTCTGTAGTACTTTTGTAACACCTCACAGCCACAGCTTCCTTCTGTATGATTAGCTAGACCTTTTTGCATAGCCATTGTACCTGGCAACAAGAACATCCTCTTCTTCAGTGACTGGTTTCTTAAACCACTCACCAAATCCAGAGGAAACACTGCTATTTGTTGTTACTCTGTTATTGCTCTTATTTATCTGCAGATTTTTTTCTTCTTGGAAAAGGAGAGAAGGCGCAAAGAGTTGAGTTTTGTGTGGTGACCACATGGGAGCTCTGTAGCTCTGGAGTGATCAGTGAGAAACGTCAGTTTTAATTTCTTACAGGACTAACATTATTTTCCTTGAGAAGAGTAGCTCTTCTGGTCCTTGAGCCCTGTTTAGTCACTCAGCCACCCTGCAAACACTTTTCTGAGAGCTCTGAAAATTCCTCTCAGACTGTGAACTGATTCTGGTATTTGACAGTGGTGCCATGGAAGGTAATGTCTGGTGCATCCAACTTGTGTGTTCCTGCCTGCAGGTCTGCCTTGAAATGGCCTTGAAATGTTTGAGGGGAAGGGGCTGTGTGTTGTTTCTCAAGTCATGAAGTATGGGAATGTCTAATCCTGACAGTCAAGATCCAATAGATAACCTTGGTTCATGTCCACAGTTGTCAATTAGAAGTGCAGATCCTTTCCCAGCTGGAAACATGTACTTCCAGCAGCAAGGAGGTGATGAGGAATATGCAAGGAAGTGCAACATCCTGATGCAAGTGCAAAGCAGTCATATCTCTCCCAGGACAGACGGTGACACAACAGCTCTGTGCAGACATGTGGAGCTGATACGGCTAGAAATGGGCATATGGCTTCTCTGGCTTGATAATTTAGTGTCACTGATTTGGTCTTTATGCTTCCAAAAGAGCAGGGAGGGAGAAAAAAGACAGTAATAAAAACCCCTCACTATTACAACATTTCTCCTCCATCTTCTCCCTTCATCCTTCCCTTACTCTAATCCTTATATAAAATCTTCCTGAGAAACCTGCACATAAAAGCTAATATCAGAAGTCTGATTTGCTTGTGCTAAATAAAAATATTTACAGGTGCCAGCTGAATTGTCTCAGTGAGTTTTTCACCATCCTGCCTTCTTGAAACAAGCACTGGGATTCAGCTCACAACCCTGATATCCCTGTTTTGAAATGCTAGACTGGGGATAGTACTTTATATAAGCCCTGAGTCAGATTGTCTGTAGTAACCATTTCTGTTAACAAACCTGTCTGCAGCAGGCATATACAAGTCAGCTGTGCAAATGAACAGGACATAGTTGAAACACGAGAGATGTTTTTCACAGCAGATGGAATCTATTTGTAACAGTGACTAGGCTCGTTATGGGTCATAAAAGTCATGAAGGAACATCTAGGAAGAAGAGAACAGCTGAATTTGTAGTCTTCCTTTTAACCTGATTGCAAGTGATTTACATTAATATTGTAACTTTGAATCAAACAGAATTCAGAGAAATTCCAAACCTTCTCTACCTGATTGTATGACTGTAAAAGCTGTGAAGAATGGTGGCATATGATACTTGAGGGCAGCAAGTAAAGAACACTTACTACAGCTAAAACTGCAGGGGTGATGCTGGGATTCAAACTAAATTGACCTAGTTGGAGTTTGGCCGGGACTTTGGGATTCACACCTTAGACTCTGCCTGGGACTTTTAATTATTACAGGTGGTTAGACCAATTCTCTCATCCAAGAAACAGTATGTGCAATAGCTCCATTCCCTTTCTTCGTCCCACAGCCAGGGAGTCTGATTGCTTACTGGCCATGGGAAAGCAAGTGAATTCCCCTAATTTGCTTAATAACATTTTTTTTCCCCAGAGATATTTCATGCTATACTTTCTATCCTTGCCCTACTTACTTCTTCTACTGTTTGTTTTTTTGTTACTGTGATTATAATAGCTCCTGAGCCTTTTTTTTGTTAAAAAACCCTGTATCCTACCAGTGCAAATCAACTGTGTCACTCAGGACAGAGGGAAAATGTCAAGCTTGTTAAGTTTTTATTTATTTCACTGTAGCATCAGTTTTGATATTTAGCAGTGTATTTTATTTCTTATTTGGGACTTTATCAGTCATTGCTACCAGAGAACAAAGAATAGGCCTTCCCAAATCACTTCCTCAGAAACAGGTTCAAGATGAGAGTAAACCTGGGAGAAATACAGGTTTGGTAAGTGGAACCACAGGGCTGTAATGGTAACATTCAGACTGCTAATCAAAAACAGTCTTTACCCCTTTTTTCCACTGCTTAAAAGTCACTGAAGTTTACCACTGAAGCTGAAATTTCCCAGGTTTGTTCAAAGGTGAAATAAGTCTGCTTATTTTTTTTTTTGTTCCCAGATTTTTTTCACACTAAAACAACTTTAAAATGGTTCAATGGTTCAGCCATTTTTATGAATTTTTTTCCCCACAACAGAACATGTAGAAACTATTCCCACTTCAGCAGGAGTGTTTGCTATTGCGTTCTGGATAGCACCACAGCCAAACCAGCATGGGGTTAAAATTTTTATATTTAGCATAAAAACATCTAGCTGAAAAATGCCTTTGAGTGCTCCAGTGGAATCTGATTTTGATTTGACCGAATTTTGTCCCTGAGGAAATTCCACGCATAAGCACAATCCATTCTGTATGGCTGTGCCCACTGAGCTCGGAGCATGCATGGAGGAGGAAGGCAAGGTTAATGTGTTTGTGTGCTTAGCTGGTGTCCTTATCCCAGCACAGAGTCTTTAGGGTCCTCAGTAATGCCCTGGGAGAGCAGTGCTGAGGCGGATGGTGCTTCTCACACATCTGTGGCTGAATACTCCCTGCAGTCTTAGGGCCCTCCTGCGTCTTGAAGAATAACCTAAATGCCTAATGAGGTTAAAGGAGGCTTCTTGAGCCATTTGGATTGGTGCAACACCCCGTGCCTCATTGGCCAGGATCAGAATTGGGTGTGGTGAGGGTATCTAGGGTCAGACACAGCCATCAGTAGGTCCATGGTGATGTGGCAAGTCCAAGGGCAAGTTTTGGAGTCAGTCTTCAAGGTCCAGATCAAGCGTGTCCATGGCCATATAAAGGGAAAGCTGTGGCAGGGCTGGAGACCAGCACTCTTACAGTGTTGCTGGGGCAGGGATTGATGGGTCCAGGCTGGGAAGAGAGCCTGGGAAGCCTTCATGTCTGGAAATATTTAAGAGCTGCCTGGAAAAGGCCCAGATGAACCATATCTGCCTCTGAAAATCGCCCTTCTTTGAGCAGGGAGTTGGAGGAGAGACCTCCAGCCTTCCCTCCCAGTCTAGGTTAGTCTGATTCTACAAAGCCTGCTGGTTTTTCCCTTGGCAGTGGATGCAGGATATCCTGTCACTGTGAGTGTTACTCACTCAGGCTCTACACTGTGTGTGACAGAAGACCAAGCAGAGAGATGCACCCACCAGAGGTGACATCCTCCTTGCAGAGCAGCGGGACTGAGTGCTGCAAACTCTTACACACACTCCATGTTCTACCCAGACCAGCCAGTGAAGTGCTCAGAAAAACAGAGCTAAGCACACGTGCCAGTGTTGAGAGGGCCATCATGTCAGGGAGTATTTGCTGGCATTTAGAGTCCATTCAGGCTCCAAGGGAGGTCAGGGGAAGGCGAGCTCTCCATCTGACTGCCTTGGGCCCTGACTTTCCCTAAAGAAGGTCTGCGTAGCACACTGGGCTCTGCGGCCTTGACTCAGCTGAGCAATGTGCAGTGTGTGTCTTGCTGAATTAGAGCTCATGTACCTAGCTGAAAATGCTTTATAGGGCACAGTCCAGTTCCCACGGAAATGCTCGGGAAGCTTTTGCCATGCACTTCAATGAAAATGTGATCAAATCTATGTCACCTGATTTTCCCTTAGGCTGAGGATAAAAAGTTGCTGCTCTGCTGGTTAAAATCAGAATGGACAGAACAGGGGCTGCCAATAAAAATGTTACAGTGAGATATGTAAGGGAAAAGTCCTTTAGTAAGGTTTCCTGCAATGTGGATAGACATAGAAGAGAAAGAATTAAAAATAAAGAGTTAAAAATATCTTTAGATGTAGGAAAAATTGTAGCATCAGGAATAGAACCATGCACACTTTGATAAGGTGTTCAACCTAAAGGAACAGTTTTATGCCTCATTTTAATGTATTTCCTGACTGATGATTATGCAAAGACGTCATTTTAATACTCTTTGACAAAGTTGGTTATATAGCATTTATGTATGAGCATTTATGTAAGAGACTGATTTCTCCTGTGAATTTATTTTTTAAGCCTAACTGGTAGATATAGGCATGTGTATAAAGGAAGAAACTTTCTAAATTTAAATCCTTCATCTTTCTTAATTCTGAAGTTGTGGTAGTGTCTGGCTCATCAGATTTGGAGCCCTCTTAGAAACTGTGGGAATATTTCTAAATTTGATTGTTAATCTGTTGAACAGAAAAGCTGCCACTGGAGAGAATAAACTTCCTTTTCAAGTACTAGTAAGTGTGCAAAAGTGCTCAGAGGCTTAGGAGGCAAAGTCTATTTACAGCTAGAAGATTTTGACTCTTAAGGGCTTACAGCACTTTTGAAAATGAGACTTAAATGCTTCTAAGTAATTTGGGCACTCCATAAAATCATATCTAATTTCCCTCTTTTTGCTCTGACATCAACACCAATCATAAAATGATTTATTATCTAGTTGATAGCAGAACTGGTTTTATGTGGAGCAAATCCAAAAGAAAGAGATATGTTTCAGAAGCGAATTAAATAATTTAATAGTGTTTAAGTATGGGAGGCAATACACATCCTTGGTTTCAGTGAAATTAAATGCATTGGTTCTGTAGCAATTATATCCAAACTGGATGTTGTTCTCAGCTGGATGCTCATCCCTTGGAAACCAGTGGAACTGTATCTGATGGACTCGGTGCAGTAGCAGCCAGAGTCCATGTAGGCTTGCACACTCTTGGAAATCATAAATTATTCCTCTGTAGCCTTAGGAAGGAGGCTAAGGTAACAATGAACAAACACTCTCATGGTTCAAACAGAACCCCAGAACAACAAAATCTTGTTTGAAATCGGATGATTTTGGAATATACTTGGCAAGAGGGGTTAAGTACAGAGTTCCTCATCACTTCAATGGATCAGACATATGCTAATCCCATCCTGCCTGGAGCAAGATGTCCCCTCTCTCAGAGTGCACTGTTGTCAGGCCCTGGTTTCACACATCTGCTGCTGTGGCTGACAGGAGAAAAGAGAACTTTCCTTCCTCCACAAGATCTCAGTGACACAGCAGTTTGTGGGTCAGAAAGAGGCAGCTTCTTTCATGGAAGCTCTGCAGTGGCTGTGTTTGAGACACTCTTTAAAGGTCAGGATGTCAGGGCTGGCTGGCTCTGCTGCCCCTTTATATTCTCAGCTCTCCAAGAGTTTCTCTGAAAACTCTGCAACATTCAGCCACGCCTGCCCCATTTCCCACCTGCCCTTAGGAACTCCAAGGGAAACCTGGTTCCTTGGGATACAGGCTCCATGCCAGAGGGGACTCGGGATGTGCAGAGATGCTGAGCAGTAGGCAGCAAGTGCACAGGGGTGACTGCCAGCTGCTCCACAGGGCAGGAGAGGTGTCCACAGGCCATGACACCCTCCTTGGCTCCCCACCTCCTCCAACTGCAGCACCTGGAGCAGAGGCAACCAGGCAGCTTGAGGAGTCACAGGATTGGTTCATACAGGGGTGCCTGCCCTTAGAGAGGGAGACATCAGAGCTTTGGCTGGATCAACCTCCAGTCCTGATCCATCACTGGAGGAGACCCCTGACAGCCCAGGCTCCCCAGACATTTAAAATGCAGCTCAGGGAACAAGTATAGTGAACGATAATAAACACAGTCACACAGCAAATATAATATAAACAAATAAAAAAAGCGAAACGTTGCGTTTTGTTCACAGTGACGATCCCAGCGGTTCCACAAGCAAGAAAGCCGGGTGTGAAACGGAGGATCCGAAGGAGGCCGGCAGACAGAGTGGCCAGGAAGGCAGGTCCGACACCCTGACGCTAAAAGCCCAGCATGCGGAGCTCCAAGAAGAGCAGGCAGCGGGGTGTTCCCCTCTGGTGCAGAAGGCAAGCCTCCACCACACGGGCTCCCCAGTGAGAGTGCAGCGCAGCAAAGGGACGGCCTCGTGTTCCCATGCGGCTGCCTCCGATTATGAGCTCTCCCTTGACCTAAAGAATAAACAGGTACCGAGGCTTCCTCCTCAGGCTGTGGGAGAAGGGGATGGGGCGGGTGGGACTGCAATTGCACTGCGGTGGAATGACTTTCAGCAACTACCTTAGCCTTTTGTTCACCTAGAGCTTTTGCCCTGCCTAGCCGGCCCTTTGGGTACATGAGGCTGATGGAGGAGGTAGATTCCCCACCTGTGACTGAGTCGCCCTTTCACCCAAACCTGCTGGTGTCTGCTCCTCATTGTCTGGATTCAGTGGTGTAAAATGGACCTAAAAACCCAGTTGTGAGTGTAGGCTTAGAGAGGGGTTGCAGACAGCCAAGAACAGCAGCATCCAAGGGTAATGTCTTGCTCACAAGTGTACAGTGTCAATAGGGCTCCCAGCAACTGGTTGTTCCAAATGACCCCCCCTCATGGGAGAGTCTCCAAGAACCATCTTGACATCTTGGATCATGCAGGGCAGGCCCCAAGCACACTTCTGCATTAGCATGAGATTTCAAGAGGAAGTGGGGTTTATTCAATGAGTGTCCTGCACAGCATCTACCACGATGTTTGTGCACTGCTGCCACCACTGCCCTCCATCCAGAGGAGAATGCTGAAGAGATAGGCAGGCTGAGAGAACATGATTCAGTCCTAGAAGTTGCAAGCCTTGCCTTCTGTGCCTGAGGCTACAGCCTAGCTCCAGAGCACAAGTGTGCCCATGTCTAGCTGCATGTCCCGATGGACTCCCAGCAGGACACAGTGGGACAGTGGCTAATAGCAGCTGGCCTCCTCTTTCACAGGTGGAATGTGCCCCCTCCCTCCTCGTCTCTGCAGATTACAGTCCAGGAGAGCTGTTGTGCAAAACAGAACCTAAAGCACAATTTGTGCCTTTTCCCTGAGAAGGCAGCTCAACCAGAGGCTGTAGGATATGCAGACCCTGCAGTCTGTGAGGTGAGGAGAACAAGCAAACATTAGTGACAGGGGGAGAGTTCAGTGGAAGCTGTGCTGTTGCAGCTGAAGGGTCTCAGCTAATGAGGTTTCCACAGAAGAAGCTGCTACTTCTGGGACATCTCTCTACCACTTCCCTCAAGGCACAGATGCTGTCCCTAAACATACATGTCAGATCAATGAACCAATAGATTTCTGAGCCAGAGACACATTAACCCTCTAGCTCTGTCTTTCTTAAAATATTGCATACTCAACTCAGACAGAATTCTTGCTTCACACCAGGAAAAAAATAAGAGAGACTAATTAACTGGCTTTACAAGCTAACGTGACATATCTTCAGGGTGGGCCACATCTTGACTGCTATATATGGGCTTATCCTCCTCGATATCCTAGAGCTGCTCTGGTTTGTCCTGGGGAGTGTCTGCCCTGCATTATTTTAGCTTTAAGATCACGTTGCCATATCATTGCTCTTGGAGCAGAGGCCAAATCTGCCCTGGATGCATGTGATCTAGAGAGACATGTTTAGCTGATTGTTCATTACTGTCTGGTGCCTCACAGAACTGACCTTGCAGGGACTGAGCCTATCTCCTTGGTGAAACCACTTTTCTTACACCAAAGGGGCTTTACAATTTGTGTGCCCCTCCAGACTCATGGATGTCTTCAGTGAATTGCCTTCAGCTCTGGAAGGGGGGATTTTCAGGCAGTGAAGAGTACTAATTCTTCCACTCTTGCACTGTAGTATGTGTTTTTATAGGTATTCCTATCAATTTACTCGTCAGGTAGTTTTCTTAAATGGGAATAACAGTGATAGGACCTGCACAGCACTCTCCCAGTAGAACCCTACTTACAGTAGAACTTGTAATACAGGAATAGAACTCACAGTAAGAGAAAAAGGTGCAAGGAGACATTTTTAGCCTCACTGCGCAACTGAAGTCACATTTACCTTCTAATAAGGAAGAAGGGTAAAGTGCAGCCTCCTCTGCAAGACTTGGACTAGTCGTTGCCCCTCAGCATCATCCTAGAGAGGGCTGAGTGGCTTCATGGCTCTCCTTGCTCCCTACCCCATGAAACAGAGAATTCTGACAGTGCACAGAGCAGAAGTACTCTGGAACAGAGACTCAAGTTTAATGTTCCCCTGTGCTTAGGCTCTATTGTAATGTTGGGAAAATGCAGGGGACCACAGGAAAGAGGAGGATGCTTTCAATCATACATACTCTTAGGCTGTGCTGAAGGGCAGCAGGTGTCCCATGGATGAAGGAAAACACTCCATTAACAAATACCCTTTATAGCAATGTCCTTCCATTGTGAGAGGCTGGAGGGAGGGAGAAGCATTAAAAATGAGTGATAGAGAACATGTGTGCTTTGTATGTCTTTTTTTTTTTTTCTGTTTTTTTTACAATGCATTCATTGCCTTGAGCGACTCAGATGCTGTCCTTGAACCCGATTATTTTCTGGTTATAACATGGTGGCACATCACCATGCTCAGTGGCAACCTGGGTGGAAAACCAGTGCTAACTGAGAATAAGATCAGGCCGTGGTCTCTCCTGCCAGATTTATAAATTTATGCCTATGGGCACCAAAGCCATGGGGCGTGCACCTCAAATGTTTGGCGATATCCAGGCCTGCAGTTTGGCTTGCCTTTTGGCTTGCCTTGACCTTGTTAAATCTCCCTTCGTATGCCATCCCTCATGGCAGTGGATATTTCGAAGCCATTTCTTATTCAGCCACAATTGCTCAGAGTGAGTGTTCATACTGAGGCCCAGAAATGTATTAAGCTAATTATTCTTTGAAATCCCCCCGACCCCCCTCCTGCTTTTCCCTTCCTTTGGCACCGGCTGTCGGATCATTCCCCAGAGAAGAGTAGCTTTAAGTAGGCAATTACTTGTGATTCATGGGGTTTATTAGGAGCGAGAGAAGGCCAATCATGTCTGGCCTTTCTCGCCTCTCAGATGGGAGCAGAAGGCTCCTCCAGCCACCCAGACATACATCTCCATTACCCATGACTGCTGTGGTGCTAACAAACGCCCTTTCCTCCTCTGGAGAGGAAGAACACAGGCTACAGCTGTGTGAAATCCTTAATTCCTTTGGACTGTCAGTTAGCTTGATCTGACAGCAAATGAGTATGTCTCAGACACCAATAAGCAGCAAATGGCTGGGCTACAGCAAAGAAAAAGAGACAGACCCACTGCTACCAAACAAGGGTGGGGAGGGCACTTCTCTCTATGGGGATGCTGCATCTAGCTCTGCCAGTCTTCTCAAGCATCCCTTGGAACAGTCCCTTTCCCTGTTATGCCTGCTGAAAGATACTGTAGGATTCCCCTTGCTTTGGACAGTGCCAGCTGGCAGTGGATCACATGCAGAACCCAGCCTTGCACCCCTGGTATGAGCTAGAAAATAGACTAGTTGGGGAGTCCTCTCACTTCACATCTTGTTCGGCTCCATAATGCCTTAGTCCTTTGGGAGGACTGAGATTATGGACTGCAAAAAGCTGGTGATGTTTTCTATTGAGGTACTGACAGCTTGCTCTGTTCCTTTGGACTTTTAGAAGGATCTCTCCTCACTATCTCCTCACTAGCTATTAAAGTCTGCTATTTTTGCCCCTGTCCTTGCATGAGATAAACTGGCCTTTTACTTCAGATCAGCAATGACATCTCGTCTTGGCCTCTAATAAGATCAGAGCATATGAATTCCATGTTTTCAGAATGGCTGTCACCTCCTTGGAAACCTCAGATAATTGTAAGGCTCTTGCTTCTGCTTTATTTTGTATTTTACTGTTATCCTGTCCCTCTCATTTGTTCCTCTTTCCCTCCTAACACAATTAGCTCTACATTTTCATTAACTAGATCATTATTTTAAGTGCTCACGGTCAGTTGTCAGTAATTGTCTGAGTTGGGCCTTTGCAGGTTACTGGTTTAATTTACATTTATTTGCATGAGCCTTCCTCCTGAAGGAATGGGCCAAGGGATACTTCAGTCTCTTTCCAGGCAGGCCAGCTTTAAAGACGTGTGTCAGGAGTGTTGGTTTATGGCTGGATTTAAGATGTCCTTGTTTATCCAAAAGGCCTGCTGCCAGGTCTTCTGGTAGACGACACTGTATCCAGATTATTGTGGGAGGGTGATTTTTAGCAATATTTATGCAGACCATTTCTGGGAGGGCAGCATTAGTAAGTATTAGGCAAATGTTCTTTAAATTAGGGGTAAGCAAAGCTCTGAGCCAGCTACCTCTGCAACTGCGGGGGCCAACCCCATCACTAAGAAAATTGCTGTTATTTCTTAGTGCTGGGCTTTGATGTTCGCCTTGGACAGACCACAAGCTCAAGGGCAAGGCAGACAGAAAACAGAAGCCTACCTGATATCTGAGCACAAAGCAAAGGTGCCTGCTTCATGTCCAGAGAGGGAAATATGAAAGAATACCCCACCCTCTTCCATAAATGTCAGCCTCCCAGTACTTGCTCCACAGCCAAGATACCAGTGCAGGCACAAAATTGCTGGGCTTAGGTTGTTCCTCTCTGCCTGTCATCTCCCAAGGTCACATTATCTTCCTCTGCTTCCAGAGGAGTTAGTATTAGAAACATTCCAGAGGTCATTTACACTTCTCATAGCTGTCAGACCAGGTCTTCACGTGTAGATACATCACTCACTGATGGTTTTATCTATAACTTACATCATGTTATGAAAAAGAAGAAGGAAGCGGGTGACATGACATGATTCTGTGAGCTGAGGCTCATGCCTCAGTCTCACCTTGCGAAAGCAATTTGCACTTAAACTCAGATCTTGTGGAGCTCAGCTTTTCAAACTGTGAGTACTGGGCCGACAAGGCATGGTGAGGGACAAGTGGTATGTCTGGGGATGAGGATGCAGAGAGTAAAACTCGTCCTTTGGTTCTGCTAACGAGCTCATATTCACTACATGACTGATGCAGTGAATCCTCTGCTAATTCAGGACTGACTTCACCAGCACTCTCAGTCCTGCCTTTAATCTTTTTTTGGTTTTTCCACATGTGTGCAGACACATATTAACACTACAGTCTGCACCTGCACTCTGCCCTGTGAAGTGCCAATGATAGCTTGTAGTTCAGCCTAAACCTCAGTGAATGAAGGTAGCTTGATTAGGTAATTCTTTCTTTTTAAGCCCATCTTCCACCTTCATCTTCACACTGTCCCCCTTGTCCTCTGTCAGTCACTCATTGGAACCAAATCATCTGTCATTCTCCTGGAACTTGTTAGTGAAAACCCAGCTGCAGAGGAAGAGTGGGGAGATTACCAGGACATTTAAATTCTAGACTACAGGAACGACCATACATACCTGCTTTGCTGAAGCCAGTTGAGATGGTATGTGTCAATGTATTTACATGTGTTTGTCGTTACCAGCTCAGGTAAATCCTCCTTCTACTTTTTTTATTACCTTGTCTCAACATTTAAAATTCAGATTTTTTTACCTTTCAAAACTGAGAGTCTTTCTTTTCATTGCTGGCTGACACCTGAAAAACTCAGATATCAAAAAGGAAGACACTTTGGGATTCAGAATGCTTTTTAAAAGACACAAACTCAGAACAAAACCAGCCTCCACTAACTTATATGGAAGCTTATGTTTCTCACTAACTGCTAGATCAAGCCAGCATTCTCTGCATTTAAAAATTAAATTTTCTTCCCTTTTTCTGAATGATTTCTCCTTTCACTGAGAGTATTTCCTAAGGTTGCTAAGGAGGGGAGAAGAATTAGTAACACTCTGAGACAAGAGATAATGCTTGACATTACCAGAGCACCGCTGAGCAGGAAGACACATTGCTGGAACGTTGTATTTGCTGTGATGAACTTGCTCTAAAGGCCATCGGAAGTGAGTCTGCAAGGGAAGGGCACCTGTAGGCTCCAGCTTTTATGACTGGCACTCTAGGAAGAGGCAGGATCTCATTACAGCTGTGAGGAAGCTCATGATACTGATGATTTAGCCAGTCATGCCCAAATGGGAACCTTCTGTTGAAACCAGCGGCATGGCATTGCAGGGAAAAGCTAATTCAGTGTCAGAAGTTCCTTTGACAGTCATTGACGACTAATCAGTGTAGGAAGTGGGGCGATAAGAAGCCATCAGGAGGCAATTAGCAAAAACTAACATCTCTGTTCTCTGTTTTTCAGATCGAAATGCTAGAGCACAAATACGGCGGCCACCTGGTGTCCCGCAGGGCAGCTTGCACCATCCAGACCGCGTTCCGGCAGTATCAGCTCAGCAAGAACTTTGAGAAGATCCGCAACTCCCTGCTGGAGAGCCGCATGCCACGCCGCATCTCCCTGAGGAAAGTCCGCGTCCAGAACTCGGAGAGCTTCTCTGCGGAGAAAGCCCTGGTGGAGGGGTACAACTTTGTGGGCATCCCACTGGTGAGGTCCCCGTCCTTGCCAGCCACTATCAGCGGGGCACTGACTGAGCTGGAGGACTCCTTCACGGAACAAGTTCAGTCCCTGGCCAAATCCATCGATGATGCCCTCAGCACCTGGAGCCTGAAGACCATGTGCTCCCTGCAAGATGGGGGCTCGTACCAGATCAGGGAGACCTTCAGTGCTAGCTCCATGCAGCCAAACCAAGACTTAGAAGCTGAGCTGCAGGATCAGGAGAAGGAGGAAGGTCTCCTGCCAGATACTCTACCCAAGAGCAGCAGCACTCTCATGATGGCTTTTCGAGATGTCACAGTTCAGATAGACAACAAGAACATCTCTGTCTCATCATCTACCTCCGTGTCCATGGCAAACTGTCTCAGCAGCAGCGACCAGGCTGGGCTCTCTCCAGCTACCAAGGTTGAAGAAAGCCCAGGAGAAGGGGAGGGAGAAACCAGTGAACTACTGTCTGCCCCAGAGAGCTTACGTGAGAACAGCCTCACTTCCACCGAGGTGGATGTCAGTACTAATGGCACAGGGGACAGCAGTGCTGAGCCGGATCAGATGGCGGTGCAGAAGCTCCAGTTTGATGCAAGCAATGAGGCAGGGCAAAGCAAAGGCTTGGAGTCTGAGAACGCAGACAACTCAGAGCAGCTGAGCAGCAGCAGCACCTCCACCTCAGCCAAGTCAGCCTCTGAGGTGTCCTCAAAAGAAGCCCTGCAGGCCATGATCCTCAGTCTCCCAAGGTACCACTGCGAGAACCCAGCCAGCTGCAAGTCCCCCACACTTTCCACAGACACCATGAGGAAACGCCTGTACCGCATTGGACTGAACCTCTTTAATATGTAAGTGACTCTTCCTCTGTCTCCCAGCATGTGTTTTGCCCCACAGGAACAGATGATGGCAGGCTCTTGGTCTAGATCCATCTCCAGGGAAGTTCATTCGTATTCAAGGGCATGACCATCTGGGTATGCAATGCACAACACAGGTTGGCTTCCCAGAAGCTCTTTCCCTAAATTCTCCCAAGTACTGTCCTTCTCTTCTGCCTGACAGAGGAACAGGGCCATGAGTACTGCCCATGCTCTCAATTCACTGAACCTTCAGTTCCAGTGGCTGTCCATTTGGCATCCACCAGCTGAGCCTGGGATCACTCTGCTCCACCCTGTTGCAAAGGAACAAATATAGTTGGGACTGTAAACCCAGCCCCTGTTACTTAACATGGGGCAATTGCAAGTAAGGAGAGAGAGAGGCAGATGTAGAGCTGATCTTAGCCAGCCATATATGACTCATAATGACAAAATTACACCTCTGGCTGTCATTTTCCTTCAGATACTTGGGTAGATTTTCACCTGACAGACCAGGTTTAGTCACCTGTCTCTCACGTGTCTGAGTTTAATATCCTGTGAGAAGGCTGTAGGTGTGAAAGCAAAAGCAGAGCAGAGGTTACCATCAGAAGAGGTTAACTCACGGGGTCACACGTGGATTGGCACAAAGCAGCTGAAGTCCCGTAAGGAGATTTAGATTTGTTCACTGCCTTTTGATGAGACTTTTCTCATCTAAGCAAGCCACGAGAAGTACTGGGTTTTGCTTTGTCATCACACTCTCATATCTCTGTCTTTGTTTCCATTTGAGTCCCCTAATAATGAGGATGTAACGTACCCAATACTAAGAGAACGTTTTTCCACACGTTAGCGTGGGCATTTTAGTCAAAGCAAGGACTGCTCATTATGCAGTCCTAGGCAGAAGTTTTTCACAGACAAAGGGGCAATGCACAGGATTTATATATGTGTTCCATGGAGGCTGTGGACTCCAGGAGGCAGGGACCAGGAAGAGAGATTTTTGTTAGAGTTGGTCTCAGAGCACACCCAGAAGTGAAGTGATGTTAGGTCAGATAGATTTGGGACTCTTACAGAACTGAGAGGGACATATTTCCAGTTCTGAGTACAGATTGGAGGACAGGAGTGAGGAAAATAACCTGTTAGTTCTGGGGAATGATGCCTTTCTTCAATCTCTGAGCACTTACCTAGAGGACATGTGGCTCCCCTTGTGGCTTCCTATCCAAGAGGTTGGGAGGGCCATTAGCTTTCTGCAGTAATTTGGTTGTTCCCTTCCCTGTCTCATTCCAGGAAGAAGCCAGTTTACTGTTGTGGGGTTTGGGATGTGGGCACTGATCCGTAGGGCATGGAGCTGAGGCTGTGTGTGCGTGTGTGCACATCCTCTTTCCTGGCTTTCCCTGGAGCAGCAGCTGAAAGCCTGCAGTTTCTAGTGGAAACTGCCACAGTCTATCTGGCCTTGCCTTGCATTTTTGGAAGGCAGTGCTCTGGCTTGGAGCAGGCCTCTGGAAACACATCGGTGCAGTGGCACTTTCCCCATCCCTGCTGCGCCGTGAGGGGGTGAAATCCCTGGAATGGCGAGTGCTTCATTATGCAGCACGGCTGTAATAGCTCAGTGTGTGTGGGCAGCTGGCTGCGTGGGCAGAGGGAAAGCCAGCAGGACGTGAGGAATCCCGCAGCATTTGCTGGCTCTGCTTAGCACCCCTGCAACACCTAAAATGAAGAGCAGGGACCAGGCTCAGGAGAGGGAGGAGTAGAGTCCTCTGCTGCACATCTGGGTAAAAGCTGCATCCTGCACTACGTGGGATACATCTGCAGGTGTTCAGTGGCAGAGATGCTGTATTGCTATCAGGATTTTGTGGAGAACAAATTGAATCCTAGGAAAAACTGATGAAAGGCTGCTGTTAGTGAAAGAATATTTGAGTTATAGTCTAGGCAGTGCAGGAGGGCTGTCA
Source organism: Promerops cafer (assembly GCA_013398275.1). Classification (NCBI taxonomy): domain Eukaryota; kingdom Metazoa; phylum Chordata; class Aves; order Passeriformes; family Nectariniidae; genus Promerops; species Promerops cafer. The sequence continues at coordinate 1,591,593 of VZSE01009799.1, read as the reverse complement.
CAGCTGGACTGTTTTATCCTGCATCCTTTGATGGCATTGTGTGTACCATCTCTACTGAAACCTGCACATCCATGCTAGTGTATGCATTTTTCTGGCCATATTCAGCTCTCAGCTCCTCTGGAGTGGATCCAAAGTCAGTCCAGTGACTTTGGAGTCACACAGGTGAAACTGAGTTCATCCTCATGTTGTGAACACCATACTGTCCCTTGCCAAATACCAAAGTGTGCAGGTGGATGTGCATTTTATGAATCTCTGTTGCTTAGTTTGACTTGTGTCCCAACCATATCACCTTTGTACTTAGCAGGGAACTTTACCTGTACTCTTCAGTGGTGAACCAGTAGGTCTGTGTGATAATAAAGGTGTATTGTTGCTTTTCCCTGAAGAAGGCCTGGTATCAGGTCAGTATCAGATCTTGCACCTCTCCTATTTATAAATTTAGTGGGCTGATTGTTCTCACAGCCCTCTCCCCAGGGATGCCACACTGCCCAGGATATTTTCTTTTGACATTACAGAGTAAGCAGAACTATTTCAAGCCCATCTACTTTTTACAGGCCCTTGTAAGGAGCAGGCCATTCTGCTGAATGCAGATCCCCTTATAGCCAGACATATGTTGCTCACCCACATACTTCACCACCTGACAATGTCACAGTCTGTGCCTGTGCGTATCATGCATTCACATGCTCTGAAATCTCATCCTATTCTTTCCTCACCCAAGGAAACTGCCTGAGCAAACTCACTCCTTGAGCCTTGACAAAGAACCTTGAATTTGGATTAATGATGGAAGTATGACATCATTTAATGAAGTCACCCTCTTACCTCTCTCCACTCACCAGCTCAGAGAACCTAAGAAATGTGGCAATCTTCCTGCCATTGCAATGATTTACCTCAGCACAGTGCATCATGACAGAGACCCTTCAGTGGGGCAGACTGAAATATAGGAGGAAAACTGCCTGCACAATACACACGTACCGTTTGTTCTTGTCTGTGGTGCGAGACGGGCACCACATAGGCTCACAGCCACTCCCAGGATACACAGGGGCTTATAAACCAGGACAGAACGATGGGGACAGATGTTTTATCAGGGCCCCTGGCAACAGAACCAGGGGTAATGCTGTTAAACTGAAGGAGGGCCGGTTTCAATTAGATGTAAGGAAGAAGATCTTTACAATGAAGGTGGTGAAACACTGGCCCAGGTTGCCCAGAGAGGTGGTGGATGCCTTACCCCTGGAGATATACAATATCAGGTTGGAGGGATCTCTGAGCAACCTTATCTAGTTGAAAATGTCCCCACTCACTGCAGGAGGGTTAGAGTAGACGGCCTTTAAAGGTCACTCCCAATCCAAACCACTCTGCTTCTGTAAGAGCTGTGTGTGCAGGCACAGGCACTGGAACATTAAGAAGCAGAAAATCACTCCCACAGCCAGGCAATCAGGCCCACTCAGCACCAGACCTGTTCTGAGAGATGCTCACAGCCACAGAGGGAGAAAAGCCCTCTGTCTGGGAGCTGCACACTGCTCCCTCCCTTCTTCTGACAAAGCATTCTCTGGGTGCCTTCTCTCACACACAAAGATTTCTGCCTGAGGGCGTGAGTCAATAGAGAAGGGAAGAAAAACACATCTAAGGGTGGGGGAAGTGAAGGAAGAGAGAAGCAAATCTGAGTTTGGGATTTCTGTTCAGGCAGCCAACATCAAGCTCAGGTGAGGAAGGTAAAAAAGTATCACTCAACAATGAACATTGAAAATGTTTGAAAAACAAAATTATTTTTTTAACAGAAAAAGTGTCCACTTTTGGTTATCCCCCTTGGAGCCTTGAGCCTCGTTTGCCCATAGACCATGGCAGCAATGTCTCCTAAGTCTCTTCACAGAGGAAAGAGCCTTTGACTCTGGAGGAGACGGATGGCAGAAGAGTCACTAATGAGGCGTAGTACAATGCAGCAGGATCCATTGTGGCAGTGGGATGCCACTTGTGATTACCAGGTGACACAGCAGGTCCTATGACATCTTTTTGTTCTCAGCAGCAGCTAGGGGGACACAGAGCAAGTCACTTTTCCTCACCCCAACCAGTCCCATTCCTGACACACACGTGAACGCATAGGAGCCCAGGCACATACCAAGGGCTGCACTAATGCAAGCCAGGGGGTGAGCCAGAGGCAGCAATGCCTCCAAGAGCTCATGCAAACTCACCGTGTCTCTGTCCTTCCCTTCCAGAAACCCAGACAAAGGGATCCAGTTCCTGATCTCCCGAGGCTTCATCCCGGACACCCCCATTGGGGTGGCACACTTTCTGCTGCAGCGGAAGGGCCTCAGCCGCCAGATGATTGGGGAATTCCTGGGCAACAGCAAGAAGCAGTTCAACAGGGATGTTCTGGAGTAAGTGTGGAAATCTCTTCCCCTCCTCCCTGCACTCTAGAGGAGTTGCCAGCCCACTCTGCCCCTGGCTGCACCAGCAAGCACTCCATGCCCCTTTGTCCCCACTCTTCAGGAATTCCACCATTGCCAGTCCCTATCTGGCATCCCTCAACACATTTCCCAGCTATGTGTTTCACCCTTCAGTTCTTTCATTTCAGTCCCTCCTCAGGAGGCCTGCGGTCACCTAGCAGGAGCTCAGCACTGTCAGGTGGTAGAACATGTGATGCTGGTAGGTTTGGAGGCTGGGAAACTCTTTGGCTGGGGTCTCATCCCATCCATATAAAGTACCTCTGATGCCTTCTGGGAAGTACTAAGAGAGGCAGAGGAAGAAAAATATCTGCTTCTTGCTGTGAGACCAGCAGAGAGAAGTGAATGCTGGCTACATACTCAGTTCTCTTTCTGTCCAGGTTGGAAATTGGTGGCCCTTTGAGTTTGTCCAACTGTATTACGAGGATAATTACAAGGTCCTGTTTGTGGTGATGAGGAGGCCTGTGTATGAAAACATGCTACTAAGGGCTCATCATTGCCACAGCAGCCACCGAGCACTGAGGAACATCCCCACTCCAAAATCTCCTATGAGCTGAGCTGCCCCTTTTCAGAACAAAATCTGAGGTTTCCTTCCTGCTTCTATTCAGTGGCTGCCTTTACTGGATTATGTTCAATTCTCTCACCGTGACCCTCTCCTGGTCACAAGCCATGCATTCTCAGCCTATACCTCTCTCCTCTTTCAAGTCTAGCTCATTCAGAGACCCATTTCAAGGCATGCCCAGCACTCAGGTGTGTCTTTCTTTTATTATGCAGAAGCACAACTCTTAGTGAGAGCTGCCTTTCCATTAGGCAGGAGGTTCTTTGCACTGGGTCCTTTATTACGTTCTCCCATTCTCCAAAAATGTTCTCTATTTCCCTTGAATTTTGCAGTGGTTTCTCTTGAACCAAACCATAAAGAAACTCCAAATCCCATCCACATACTACTTCCACTCCAGAGAAAGACTGGAGGATGCCAAAGTTCAAGAGCCAAATCTAGGCCTAAATTTTAAATTTCATTCAAGCTGCAATTGCTGCTTCTTATTGCTGCAGGTACCTACCTGACCTTTGGTCCATCTCTTTTTTTAATATACTGTAGAAGTATTGATTTGTCCAGCAACAAGACACATGTGCTGTCCAGTCTCTTCACGCTGAACACTACAATTAAAAGTAATTGCCTCTTTTTCTCCAGTAAGCACTGTGTGGGCTCTTTCCCCTCACAGATAATCTGCTCAAGTCCAAACCTAGCCTCTGCACGCACAGGGAAATATTGCAACAACAATAGGCTGACACTTCCGTGTAACCCTAAATTTGGCATCATCCCCACAAATGACCACGTTCCTCTGCCTCACATGGGACTACACACTCAGTGTCAGCAGCTCCTGGGAACAGTCCCTATTGCAAAGCCTGGTGTCAGCCTCCCAGCCTCAGTGCCCAGGAGCTGCTATCTTGGTGCTGCCTGTCCTGTTCCTGCATGAAGCATGGGGGCCATTGGACCAGGTGGCCCTACTCCATCATGCTCATTACTCAAAGTTTCCACTGCCCCTCTCATGGTAGCACACCAAATGTTCAGTGACAGAGTGACCTTGCCCATCCTATTAACATCTGTAGAAAACAAGGCTCAAAGATGGGGACCAAGATACTGAGGCTGTGTGTACACGGATACATCTTGGGCAGGGACTGTGTGTACTTGAACACACATCAAACAACAGGGTCTGAGTTCAGGTTCAAAACCTGAACTCAGGTTCAAACCTGTGTCTAATCTCTCCAGGCAACAGATGATATGCTTGCACTAACAATCTGTGCTGCCATCCCCTCTTCACAATAAATGCCTGATTCGTCTTCCGTAAAGGCAAAGATAAAAGTAGGCTTAAAATACACGTAGAATGTTCTGAAACAGGAAGGGAAAAACATGCACATTCAGCTGGTTGTGGCTGTGCCATTTGAAGGTACTTTCTTCCTGTGCCAGTTCTGAGTTTGGGGGTATGGCTGAACATGGTTGGTGGGTTTTGCAAGCAAATTTTTCATCAGCAGCTCATGAGAGCTGTATGGGCAATGGCTGCACACCCAGCAGTGTGCCATGCATAGAAATAAGGCATTGAAAGGAGAAATCATGGCCCAGAATTATAATCCTGGATATTTTTCCTGTCCATGCTGCAGAAAGAAGAGGGCTGGCAGTGTAGTGTGGTATGCTGGCATTTCCAGTGCACTGTATCTCAAGGGCTGGTCACAACTTACGAGCTGTTTCTATGGGAACAAGAGGCAGATCAAAGACCTTTTGGCATTTTAGAACTGTCTAAGACCTTGTCTGGTTCTCATTCCCCATCCAACTCCCATCAAACCAGCTCAGGAACACTGAAACAGGTTGGGAGAATAGACTCTGCAAGGGCTGTCTTGCTGTCCCCACATCCACCCACGCTTGGTAATGTTAAGATACATGGTATTCTCTGGAGACCATGTGGCAGACAGGAGAGCTCATACAGTAGCTTTTGCACAATTTGCCCAATACCACAGTCATTTTGGTGGCCCAAATGGGCAGAAGAAGAACAGGCACTTAGTCCTGCTGAAGTCAAATGCCCAGGCAGGGTGGCCGTGGGCAGATAGTAGTGCTTGGACAGGCTCTGATCACCTGCAGTGAGCAAGCCTGTATGCAGGCAGAGATGTCTAAGCTCTTTCACATCCCAAAGCTGACCCTGGAGCCTCCTCTACCTCCCAAAAGCAATTTCAATTATTGATGCTACTTGATGTGTTAGTTTAGCTTTCGCTTGATGTGAAAACTTATGTTGCAATTGTGTATTGTAAGCAATGTTTCTATTGCAGCCAGGTTGAATTAACCCAGCTGCATGAATAAATAATAGGACAGCTTTTAAAACATCTGCAAAAGTGTCAGCCTCCCTTGTGCATTTGGAGGCAGGGCAAAGCTGCCCAGGTTACAAACTCCAGACTCAGCTGTAATGTCCAGACCTGAGTCTGTACCCTGCAGAGTTCTCTTGGCTTCTGCAGACATTGAAGCTGTGCTGGCTGACAGAGAAGCCTGTTGCTGCTGTCAAACAGCAGAGCTCAGGAGTGCAGAGTGGCATTTGGCAATGTGAAGATGATCCCACTTTACTGCCCACCTAGTGAATGTAAAACTCCAGAGAAGTGCTATGCTGGTCGCAAAGCCTTTTATGTAAAAGGGCAGGGGTTTAGGTGAGGTAAGCATTTTATAAGGATTGAGCACTTTGCTGTGCTATTTTGCCTTCTCACACCTTCCTGCCCAGCACCTAAATGCCCTGAAATAATAATCTCCCTTCCATCTTCCTGCTCTTATCTTTCAACCTTTAACTGATTTTCTTGGAACTCAGAAAAGGTGTCTGGATAATTCACAAGTAATTCTACTTGCTAGCCAGAGGAACAACAGAGAGAGCAGGAGATTTTCAACAGTTTCTGACTACAATTGACACACACGCATTGATAACACTGAACCACTCAGGTCTGTCTCTTTAGGAAGATGCAGTATGTAATTTTCTTGTATAGAAAAGACTTCAGTATTTAAACCTAGGATTTATCTCACCTGTTTTTGGCCACCACCAAGTTTCGTGTCTTCTAGAAATTTATGAATTCATTTTGTCAATGGAGAGACACAGGGCCCTCAAGGGTGCTGTTTTTCTCTGTGTGCTAGTTTAGTCTGGATGTGCAGCTTTTAGGCATTTTGTGTTACAGGGCATAAATCCCACTTGTAACCTATTTTAAGCATCCCACAGAATAACCATTCACTGTGATCTGCATCCAGAAGAATCCAAGAAGATCCAGTAAGATCCAAGAATCTCCTTCCACTGGCTGTCCTGCAGCCAGCGAGAGGGAGTCACTGGGGACCTGCCCCAGGGTTTCAGTGCCTACCAGTCCAGGGAATACAGCTGGAGAGAGGTAGCCTGGCCCATTAAAGGACCTGTGTGGTACTGAGCAGTTTTAATCAAATCTATTTGTCAAGTACTGCAGAAAAATAATTCTGTTGCTTTGAAAAAGTCAGGCCCAAGGTATTAACACATAGGTTTAATATGAGACACATCATTCTTTTCTTCATTCTGTGTTTATTTGTTGCTTTTGTTCTCCTTTCTTCATACTTTCCTTCACTTCAGTCCATTCTTCCCCTCCACCTGTTCCTGACTCAGGAATTGCTTCCATTTGTAGTTCATTCATGAACAAGATAATGTGAGTGATTTCATGAATGGAGTCAGCTGTGCTGGTACTGGATGGTTTGTGTTCAGCTCGTGGGACTTGGAAGTGCAGATGTGGCTGTCCTGGTGCACTTGTCCGAGGAGAAATGGGCTGAGATTCCAGCAGAGGAGACATTGTGCTGCGTAGGGGTCTGGTTGGTGCTAAGAGTGGAAGTTGCTGTTGGAGACATTCTCCCTGGGGTTGAGCAGGTCTCCTGTCTGTCAAGCCTGTGTTGTCTTCTCTTTCTGTCATGGAAAGTCAGGGAGAGAAAAGCTGCTCTCAGTTAGTGCAGAGCTGGGAGCCCAGCAAAGGGACTGCCTCTCACAGAACAGTTGGGTTCCTCTTGGACAGACAGAAGGGACTTGGCAGGTTAGCCCAAACTAGCCTTCCTTCCCCTCCTTACAGAGGATCAGTAGGGACTTGCATCACAGGAGGGTTTGAGCGGGAGCAATAGATAAAGATGTGATGGAAACAGGACTGAGGGAAGAATGGGTTAGGTGGTTCTGACCTCCTGCTGCAAGCAGGGCTGTAGCACACACCAAACGTAGAACAGCCTTCCCATGCCAGGCCTGTACAGGCTGGATGTGCAGCTGGAGTCTGCCTAGTCCCCAGGGAAGCTCAGGAAGGAGTAGATGCCCAAGTAGCCATGTGAGCTACCAGCAACCATGGGAGGGTAAGTAGGAATGACAGCCCTGGGGAAAAACAGGCAATACACATCCTGTAGCGTTCTCCAGAAAGGGAAGACTAGTGTGGGCCTCCATTGCAGAGACTGTCCTTCCATAGAGGGTGGGGAGGGCAGGACTGGGACACACACCTGTGCCCACTGGTGCGTGGAATCGGGGAGTCCTGCCAACTGTTCTTTCTGTTCAGTTTGCACATGCAGGGCAATCTCCTTCCAGGGAGCTGGGCTCTTCTACAATTCACCCAAATCCTGATTTACCTTCAGAAAGCTTGTAGAATTAGGGAGGCTGAGAAAAAGGGATGGTTTTTATTAATATCTTTGTGCCTTGTGATTTTAAACTTTCCACCTGGCTGCCTCCCCCCTTGCTCCCTCCCTGAGTGGAGGCTGCAGGTTCATTACAGATGCTTTTAGTTGCATCCCAGCTCCTGCTGCATTGTCACCTGAGCAGAAAAGCTGGAAAATAGGTCATTACACTTGGGTGAGCAGATCCCAGCCCCACATGATACAGCTGCTTACTGAACACTTTTGCCACAGGCTTTTTTGCCATGCTTAGCCCTGTGCTAAAATCACAGCTCTTCTGCCATTATGTCCACCCACTTTTGGGGGATCTTTTCCCTGTAGCCTAGGGGGCTACAACAGAGACAACAGCTAAGCATAATAATCCATCTAGGAGCCCACTCTTTGGTCCTGGAACCTGGTGTGCAATTCTCTGCTTGTTGTTGTGAGGTGCCTCAGGGCAGATCAAACTCCTCATGTACACAGGTGGCACAAGAGTCCTCAACCCCACCACCACCTTGTTCATGAGGCAGGGAGCCAGCACTTTTCCTGCTCACTTCAGCAACATGGTCCAAATATCCAAAGTCATATCCTTGCCAATGGTGGGCTAAATGAATCTCTGGATGCACTGCAAGCTCAATTTGTGTGGCTTGTTGCAAGTTCATGGACAGGAAGGAGTTGAAACATGAGATTTTATAAGGTGATTACTGTGTTCCTGTATCATCATCCCTCAAGCCTCCTGGTGGTCCTGGAATAGTCATCTCACAGGTGTCCAGCTGTTTGTGGGAAAATGAACTCAGCACTGGTTTTGGCATGTGCACATAAGTTGTTGGTTTATTCCTTGGATGCAGAGAGCCACTTGCTCTCATACCCTTTGTCAGCCTCCATGGTCTCTAGCTTGGAAAGAAAAGACCTCCTTGCTCTGGTTTCACGAAGAAAAGTTGTGCTGCATTTCAGGGGATGTCTGACACAGTTACCAGAGTGCATTTGGAAAGTTAATGTGAGTCTGTGCAGGAATCTGAAGTCAGGGAAGGCTGCAAAACTTCCAGCTGCCTAGAGGAGGAGGAGGAACACAGCAGACCCATAGCACAAGGCAGTTTGGCTCTTTGAATGGACTTTGCTGTGTCAAATTTGCGCACAAAAAATAACAGGCAAGTCTGATCCACCTTTCTTTCTGCCTGTCTAGCAGCAGAAATAGCGGCTTGGTACCTGATGGCTCCTCTAGGAGCTGTCCTTCAGACCTTTGGCACAGGATTTGTCAGCTAAATCAAATGCAAGCACAGGCTGACTTTGCTTGAATCAAACATTCTTCCTAACCTGTCTTTTCTGCCTGGTCAACTTTTCTCAGTAAGCAGGACAGGGGACACTGTTCTTTGGGCTGAGAGACAATTGGAAGAGACTCCCAGAAGTTAGAATTTACAAAGTAAATCTGCATCAGTCAGTCTGTGAGAGAAACCCTCAAAGGAGAACCCGAGCATAACTCAAGTAGCAATGCCAGTTTGAGTTTGAAAAGAGCTATGAACAGCTGCCTTGCCCTACTTGTCCTAATGAAGGCTCGATGCTCTCTGTATTAAGGGCATTGACTTTATTACTTGAGATTTGTACACAAAGGGGAGGATGTGTTAGGATGTGGAGGGGGAAAGTGATCAAAGAGGGAAGGAGTAAGCAAAAGATAGGTGATTTAATGCTGGTGGATAGGGGCTACTAGGGTGACCTTAGCAGGTGTCCCCGGGGTGTGCAAGGACTCGGTATTCACATGTCTGGAAGTAGACAATAGCAGCAAAATCACCAAGGTCAGTGCTGAGAAACACTGGAAAGGATTAAAAAATAATAACAAAAGCCCAAGTGCAGAGGTGGTTGCAGCTGTGAACACAATAATGACTAACAAGAGGAAAACTGTTCTTACTATCAAAGATAAATTCCAAGAAGCAAAATGCCTTGATGTTAACCCAAGGGACTGAGTCTGAGAAAAATAAAAATAAAAAAGGAAAGAGGCAGTGGAGGAAGCTTTTCTTATTGCCAAGTGTTTCTGCAGTCCACCTCTTGGAGAGATAAAAAATATTTCATGGAAGATTTCCTAGGAGAGCAGTCCCTTTGATTCTCTTCCCTTGCTCCCTGTTTGTTTTGAATTTCGATTATATGGACTTTGGGCAGAGAAAGAGCCCACAATTCCTAGCTGAGGTTGTAACAAGTCCAACCTCAGAATATACAAAGTGCTTTATGTTCAGTCAGAGCTCTTGGTAAATTATTCTGTGGGTGTCACCCCAGTTAAATGATGATAACTCCTCAATCAATAAGGCAATGGAGGATTGCAGAGACGTCTCTGAGCATTTGAATTCTGTCCCTCACCCATTTGAGGAACTGTGCAACACATTTTTATTCTAGCAAGGCTGCACATGGCACTCAACAGCTTAGTTCACAAACGACTTTCCAACAACCCACAGCAAACTACAGCACTTAGAAACAAACAACAGACACACTCCCAGTTTACCTCAGAAAGGAAGAAGAAACTGGTAACAGCACATCCCTTTTTTAGTAGAGGTTTATTTGGCAAAATTTCCAGATAATCCTAGGAAACAGAAGGATCCAGAAGAGAGCTAATCCCCTCCCCCTCTTTTTTCCCTGCACCGCTCCTCATAAAATCCCAGACATTCTGTCTTGGGGAAAATTTTCTCCTTAATAACCTTAAATTTGTGATCAGTTTATCCTTTACCACATGACAAAGCAACCCAAACACAATACAAAGAATTCAATTAAGGGGTTCAGGGGCTAATAGAAGTAGCATCCAAGGTAAAGAGCAGCAGAAAATATGAAGTTCTTGAATTTTTAATGCACTTCTAATGTCAAGGTGGTCCCATTAGCAAATTAATAACTTTGTATTTGAGGAAGGTTTAAAGAAAATGGGATTTTGGCACCTGTGATTTTCTTCATCTGTCAGACAGAATTTCAGTTTTGAAAATTTATTTTTGGGAAAGAATAATGACAAGCAGGAAGGTAAATTATACATACCAAAGTCAGTGGAAAGTAGATTAATTCAATGTCTGTCTTTGTTAGAATAACTAGTTTTCTAGACAGGGGACATGCAGAACATAAATCTAGACTTCAGCAAAGCTTTGGACATGAGTAATTTTTTGTTGAGAGTGGAAGAGAGAGAAATTAGCAGAGGAATCATAAACAGGGGAGTGAATTGGCTGATACAGACATTAGTGCCTACATACTCTGCTGAAATGGGAAGTTGGGCCTAAGGGACATTATGAACAGGAGTTTCTTTTGATTAATGCTTGCAGTAATGACCTGAGCACAAAAGGTAGGAATATGCTAACAGAATGTGCTGAAGCCACATGAGAAAGGTGTTGTCATTACAAGTGACTGAAATGTCATGCAGTAAGAATAAGAACAAGTAGATTATTTGACTAATACAGAGAGCAAGAACTGCAGTGGTAGGTTGTGGAGACTAACAGCAGGGCCTTTATAAGATGAGAATGCTTTAGTGGGAAATAAGAGAGGTGTCATCCCTTTCTTGGGGTATCTAAATTGTCCATGAATTTCCAGTGGGCAGTGAATCATACCGAAATGCAAAGTGACACCAGATGAGCAGGTGATGTTGCATGCTATTTCTGTATAACGGTGTTCATTTCCTATATTCTCTGAGCTGATTCTGGTCTTATTGATATTGATACAGGTGTCTAAATATCTATGTCAATATAGATGTCTATATATCTATATAGATACAGGTAAGTATCAATACATATACATATATACACATACTTTCTCTGTATATGCATATGTGAATGTATATGCTATGGTGTAATATGTATATATCATGGTGTATGCATACATACACATGTATGTAAATATATAGTAAAGCACAAGAATTGCTCACCAGCTGTGGAATGCAGGAATCACTTGAGTGGAATCACTGCCCATGGTAAGCAGGATCCAGGAAGCCATCGTGATGTCGCAGGGCCTCTCCTATGGGATTTCCCTTGGGTACTGGGCCTCGGTACCACAGTGGAGGAGCCTGCCTGGTGTCATCCACGGGAGGATGTTCTCATGAAGGCTGTGTCCCCCTCTCACAGCTGCGTGGTGGATGAGATGGACTTCTCAGGCATGGAGCTGGACGAAGCCCTGCGGAAATTCCAGGCCCACATCCGTGTGCAGGGTGAGGCGCAGAAGGTGGAGCGGCTCATCGAGGCTTTCAGGTAAGAGAAGGAGCCCTGTAGCCTCACTGCTGCAAGCAGGGGAAGCAGGGAACACAACACACCCAAGGCAAAAAATGAGCAGTCACGGAGAGAACGTCCATGGACTTCCCTTCCAAAGAGGGGGATCATGGAGGGGCTCCTGAAGGATGGAGTCCTCTGTGCCACTGCTGCGTCACAGCTGTGGCCTTGTCAGATGTTCAGTGGCATGAAGTGTACCAGGGGCCAGTGGGGCCAGTCCTGACATAGCTGCCAGCAAGGGATTCCCTGTTCATTGGTGACTCACAGGAAGAGAAGCAGAGGGGCTTGCAGGGCTGCTCAGTTCTCCCTTGGTGCATCCAGAGGAATGCTTTGTGCTTAGCAAGGCAGACTGGAGCAGACACCTCCTGTATTACACTTATGTACTGACACACTCTGAGTAGTCCTCTCCAGTCTCACTTGCTTTTTTGGTTCCTGAGGACAAGAAGGCTGAAGTTTCAATGGCCTACTTCAGCCACTGGTGGGGAAATTTGCCTTCAGAGAGCAGTGGGTTCCTTCTCTTATGTGTAAGAGGTGGAGCGAAAGGAACGTGGTCTGGTTGTGGTAAAGCCATTGCCAAGCTGGAGCAGAGGGCTCCCATGTTCCATGTTAAGTGTGTGCATCCCTCCTGCTGCAGCCAGAGGTACTGCATGTGTAATCCAGATGTGGTCCAGCAGTTTCACAACCCGGACACCATCTTCATCTTGGCCTTTGCAATCATCCTCCTCAACACAGACATGTACAGCCCCAACATCAAGCCTGACAGGAAGATGATGCTGGAGGACTTCATTCGCAATCTGAGAGGTGAGGGTCCTGCCTTGATTTTTCTTTTTTTGCCCCCTTGCTTTTCTAAATTCTGCCTAGATGAAGGCAGGAAAAACCTAGTGGAACTGCCTTTCTCCAGGTCTTCTGCTGCTTGCCTGTGAGCCAGACATGGAAGGCTCTTTGAGATGCCTTCTAGGGTGCTGGGGAAGGGAAATTAAAATTAGCTTTGTTTTCTGCAGAAAGCTGTCCAGCCTTCTCAGAAACCAACCATTTTCCTTTGAGAGATGGCTTCATCTTTTAAGATATCTCATTGCTTGAAAACAGTCCATTGTATTACATTTTCCTATTGTTCAGCTCCATCCCCCTTAGACCCTGCTGGGTTGTGCTAAACAAGCCCTACTTGCTGCTTTGAATATAGGAACACGTTTTCCTTTTATTCAGGCTAAATCTTCCCCTTCCTAATTGCCTGCAATTACTTATAGTAACTGTAGGCATGACAGAGTTCATGCATACATTACCTCTTTGCAATTTCTGATACATCAGTTCCCCAAATCAATTTTCTTCTGTTTTCAAAGTCGGTCCTTTCCATCCTGATAATAGGTTGTTAAAAGCACTTTTTCAGATGTGGTCACAACATACTCATATATAGAGCTACTGCCTTGTTCTTATTTTCAGATCTACTAACTCAGCTTAGTATTGTTTGGCCTTTTTGACATCATGTCTAGACAAATTATTGTCTGATTTTCCAGCCATATTCACTCCTAAGTCATCCTAGGTCAGCCATTTTCCAAGTTTCTCTTACTGCACATCTGCAATTCAGATAAAGCTCCCTCAAAGTTTTTCCAGCATAAATTCCTGTCTTTTCTGAAGATTTTGCACTTTTCTGGGTTCCTTTGACTTGTTTCTTTGTCCTGATTGCTGTTCACAAAGTGTCATCTCAGCCTCCCACACCTTCCACGATTTGTCATTTGGTTCAGACTGGTATAATGTGACACTGAGGCCCTCTTTCAAGTTAATTCCACAGATACTGAATGGGTCTGCTACCTGCCATCACCACCTTTAGTATTACAATTGATAGCACTAACAAAAGAGGGGTTTTTTTAATGTTAACTTACACTTAGAGTTGCCTTATAATCTCAGTTTACAATGAATTAAATCAGCATGAAGGTCACTCACCTCCAGTGTGCAGCACACCACAACTCATTAGAGCGAGTGAATGTCACCCCATCACAGACAAGGAGAGACAGCTCAGTCCAGACTCACCTGCAGGCCAATGCCCAGGCCAGCAGCTTCAGCAGCTTGTGTTCAAAATGTTATTTGGGATACGTTTGCAAGGATGTAGGAAAGGGAGCCAGAACATCTCAATGCCTTTCCATTTCTCAGCAGTTCCTCACCTGCATCACTCAGGATAGTACATCTCAGACCAGGGAGCTGGAGGGAATGCAGAGAAAAGCAATATAAAGTGACTGGAGGAATTCAGTTTGGAGGAGGGACTGGAAGCTTGGTTTGCAGTGTTTGGCTCAGGGAAGGGTGAAAAAAACATTTTCTGCCAGGCTCTGAAGGGTCAGACAGCAGAATCTGTAGATGTAAAAGAGGAAAGGGGCAGGGTCAAGGCAGAGATACCACAAACAGAATAGCAGGAAAGTATTATTCCTAGGAGACAACACAGAAGGAAAATGGTGGAGGTTACCAAGCAGACAAGGAGAGCTGATGCTTGCATTGGCAGGAAGAGCTGCTGAATCCCATCATAGGCCTTCTCCACATCTAGCACTTCTGATGATACAAAATCAATGCAGGAGTTACTGCTGAGTGGCCCAAGATATATGAATGTGAAATTATGGCTATAAAACCTTAGGGAGCATATGGAAAGGAGCCACCATGCAGAGCAATGGAATAATGAAATCAGCTGCATTGGCCTTAAGAGATGTCAGTCTCTCCTGCTGGTGCATTAGATGCATTAGAGAAACAAAGGAGACAGCCTAAAGTGAAGTATTCCTATTCCCCTTCAGCCTTCCCAGCACTGCACAGTGCAGAGGCAGTAGTGACCTGCCAGGGACAACTGGTTCTTCCCTTTCCTCTTCTCTCTGACTGGCCTGCCCAACATTTTCTGTGTTTGGCAGGGGTGGATGACGGTGCTGACATCCCTCGGGAGCTGGTGGTGGGGATCTATGAGAGGATCCAGCAGAAAGAGCTAAAATCTAATGAGGACCATGTAACTTATGTCACCAAAGTGGAGAAGTCCATAGTTGGAATGAAAACGGTGAGCACCCATAACCCCACTGGCACCCACTCAGCCCCTCTGTCCCCTACCTCCCTCCCTGCCCTCTTTTCTGTGTTTTTCCTCTATGCCTTTCTTCTCTTATGTAATACTTTCCTTGCCTGTCTCTACAAATGTACTCCTTTTCCTCCAAACTCTTTATTTCCTGCTATCTCATTATTTCCTAATTTTGAGGGATCTCCTTGGCCAGAGTTTACAGTATCTAGTGCAGTAATTGTTTGCCCATGGATTTTACTGCAGGTCCTGCCTGCCAGCGCTCAGCTGATAGCTCTGCAGTGTTTCAAACTTTCAGGCCTTTTGAGGATGTAGGAAATGAAAGGCAAAGTGATAGAAAAGAATTTTATCCATCTGTCTCTAATGAGCTCCCTAAAAATTGCTGGGGTTAAGAGACCCCCAAAGCACAGACAGCTTCTTTGGCAGTAACCAATCTGTAGTGTAAAAACATACATCCTGTTTATCCAAAATAAAGCAGAATGATTTCTCAAAGCCCAGGAAACCTGCAGATGTCCAGTGGGGTGAGAGAGGATGAGCAGTGACCCAAGGATTGGAAGCCAGAGAGAGGATATGTGAGCAAGAAGGTTGTGTTTAGTCTGCCCTCTGATTTACCCGGATCACAAAGGCTTTCTCTGTTACTGCACCAGCAGGAAAATTGATGGCAAGGAGCGGTGGCGAGGAGGTGATCTGTCTGGGCAGAGTGGGTGGAATTGTGTCACTGGGCAGGGTTGCACAGCCT
This sequence comes from Promerops cafer, assembly GCA_013398275.1. Lineage (NCBI taxonomy): Eukaryota > Metazoa > Chordata > Aves > Passeriformes > Nectariniidae > Promerops > Promerops cafer. The sequence continues at coordinate 1,576,013 of VZSE01009799.1, read as the reverse complement.
GAGGGTTGGGGAGACCCACAGTGGCCTGTCCTTCAGCCCCTGCATGCCCTTGTGTGCTCTCTGCAGGTCCTGTCAGTGCCCCACCGGCGGCTGGTGTGCTGCAGCCGCCTGTTCGAAGTGACCGATGTGAACAAAGTGCAGAAGCAGGCAGCTCACCAAAGGGAAGTCTTCCTCTTCAACGACCTGCTGGTGGTGAGTGTGCTTTGGCAATTAGGCACTGCCATAATAAAACCTGCCCTGGTTTCTGTAAGGAAATCTAAAACCAGTCCACAACTGGTCCATTCATTTTCGCCCTGTTCTAAGGACAGCTCCCAGATCATCAACATTGTGAGACAGCACTGGACCTTTCCTGTTAAAAACCTACTAAATCTAAAACTCCAATAACCCTTGAAAAAACAGACTGTCACATCTCACAGCCATCCAAGCAATGTCATTGCTCTCTCTCATGCCTTTGCCAGCAGGGAGGTTCATTTCATGAAAGGGAGGTTCATTTCTTTGTCTGTTTGTACTGTAGTAGACAGAGCCCTCTCATGCACTTTAAATCTTGCCTGCCAGACACTTTAAAATCACTGCCTTCTAACATGGAAAAGGCTGTAGCAGACAAGATAGCACTTACCAGATCCCCAAATGTGTAGAGTATTTTTGAAAATGTCCTGACCCAGCAATGGAGTTAGGCAGGTAGAGGAGAGCAGAGTTAGACTGAGACTGGAAGGAGACCAAACGAAGTGGAAGTTTGCTGAATTTAACGGCGAAGTGAAACTGCGGTTGCAGCAGATGCAAGACTAAACCCAAACCCTTTTGTAAAAGGAGAGGATAAGAGAGCTTTACCCAGCTCTGCAGCCATTTGCACAGCTGTGAACCTGGAGAGAGGGTCTGCTATCCCTCTACTCCATGGGATAAACCAGATCCATAAGAACTAGTGCTGAGGTACAAGGGCAGCACAGCATTCTCATACGCTCTTGTTCCCAACTCTAAGGTATTTATGACAGGCTTCCCTTTGCCTTTTGATCTGTTCCTTGGTGAAGAGAATTACCCTTTCAAAGTCAGAAATGTGGTAATCAAGCACCTCTGGGAGAGAGCTGAGTGGGCCCAGGGTGATGCCTACAGGATTCCAGAAGTGTTGTTACAAGCAGCTCTCCGGCAAAGAGCTGGTCATTCACCAAACATTGCTCCCATGTACACTTAACAGAGCTTGCAGAAAGCTTTTTTGCTTTGAGCAGTTTGCATCATTCTCACCTCACTGTTCCCCAGCACCAATGATGCTTCTCTCCCTCCAACAGATCCTCAAGCTTTGCCCGAAGAAGAAAAGCTCCTCAACATACACATTTTGCAAGTCAGTCGGCCTGCTAGGGATGCAGTTCCATCTCTTTGAGAATGAGTGTAAGTCCACTGCTCCTGGGTTTCCTGGAGGGGCTTGGCAGGGAAAAGGAGAAAGAGGGAGGGGGGCTGTGTGAGTTTGCATTAGGAGAGAGATTCTATCAGAGTTAAAATTGGAGGAGAGAAAACTGAGGCTTGGTGGCAAAGAGATCACTCTTTAGGTACACTGTGATGAGAAGAAGCTCCTGGTACCTCTCCTAGGTCTGAGCATCTGCAGAAGGGCCTCATTGAAGGATCTGGCTTGTTATGGTGGCAGGGACAACACCAGTGGTGAAGACTGGGAGAATCAATCCCCATATACATCCTACTGAGCTCCCAGAAGCCGGCTGTTGGTGCAGAATCTTGTTGACAGAACTGCTGCTGCCAGCTTTAGCCCCTCTCCCCTCATGCCCAAAGTCACAACCCCCACTGCTGCCTTTGAGGCTGACAGAGGCTCAGGTGCTGCTGCCACCTCCCTGCCCAGTGCCATGCTGTGCTGAGAGCTTCCCAAGGCAGAGGCAGAGCCCTTGGAACAGCACCCACCAAAGCATGGCAGGAGGCCAGCCCTAGTCAGCCTGACCTTGATGGTCTGGGAATAGAGCCATGATGTGTCATGATTGGGGCTGGTTGTGCTGTGGAGGAGTTCCAGAAACAGGCAGGCTTCCTACTGGCAGAGGCAGAGGGGCAGCACAGCAGTCCCAGGCAAGCATGGCTGATGCCCTTGGGGCTTTGTGAGCACATGGAGAACATGCTGCAAGGAAGGCAAAATGTAGCAGCACCGTGGCTATACTAAGTTTTCTCCATCCCTCCTCTAATCTCTTGCCAGCATGAGTCAGTCTCCCAACACCCTAGTCTGCAGCATGCAGAGGCTCCCACATCCCTGTGAACTAAAGGGCCATTCATACCTGAGCATCCCCAGGAGGCACCATCAGAGCTGGACTCAGCTTTCAGGGGTAGCATGACTATCCTGAGAGTGCCCAAAGATCTTCTGGCAAAGGTGCCCTGTTGTGTATCCCCTGCAGAGACAGTAAAGCAGAGGTCACAAAGATCTTGTGATCTGAACAGATGAGAGAGACACAGGGCAGGAAATGGGCTTGGCATGCAAACAGGGGGAGCAGAGGGCTGGCTGAAAATAACAGGTTAGGCCTTGGCTTGTTTGGGAATGACTGCTATAGGAAGGCTAATAAAGGAAGGCTGCCCATGGAAGGCAGGAAGATGTAGGAGCACTGGAGGAGAAGTGAAAGCAGGGCAGGGGAAGACAGAAATTAAATTTAGAGGAATGTGAAGGGAAAGGAGGAAAGGGATTGAAACCACCAGCCATTGAGCAAATGATAGAGGAAGTCCAGTCAAAAGTGTGGCAAGTTCTCTGCACTCTCATGTTCTCCTGATTCTGTTGGCTGAATCTCCAGTCATCACCTCCCTGCACACAAACCTGATCTTTAAAACACAAGGCCTTTTGCTGTTATATTTTCACTCTCTGGGTATGGCTTTTCGTTTACATTCTTGTATGTTTTGCCTGTGGGGAGTACTAAGCAGAGACCCACAAACACCTATCTTTCCCTTTACCATTCTCTCTGCACAATGCAATGAGCTCCCCACCTGTGCTGTGCCAACACCCCTCCTGTGTTCTCTGCACAGGAGGAGAGGCTGGGGACAAGTCCTGCCACTGTGGATGCAATGGCTTTGACCCCAGAAGACAACCCCTCTTGCTGCATCTCCCACAGGAGAAAAAGTGTTGTTGGCCTCATAAACACTGTTTGGTCTTCCACAGATTGAGAAAGGCATTACAATCCTACCTCTGTGCTCAGGTTCCTAGGCCCAGTGCTGCACTAAGAGTAACTAAGAGCTAGAGTTCTCTGGGTTTGGCAGCACTGTGGTGCTGGTGACACTTGCCTTGCTGCTGCAGCTTGGTCCTTCTGTTCTCTTGGAGGGCTGCAGTTCTGCAGGTTCCCACAGTTGGCAGTGTGACAAACTCGTGGTGTGCAATTCCACTGGACTCATGCTGAAAATTCTCTGTCCTTCAGATGTATCAAAACAACCAACTACTCCATCAAGAATGCCTAACACCTCTTTATTTTGTTGACACATCTTCTTTCAGATTACCCCCATGGCATTACACTGGTGACTCCAGTTTCAGGCTCAGAGAAAAAACAGGTACTACACTTCTGTGCTCTGGGTGCTGAGGAAATGCAGAAGTTTGTGGAAGACCTGAAAGAGTCAATAGCAGAAGTGACAGAGCTGGAACAGATACGAATTGAATGTAAGGGTCTCTCATACAATTCACACTCCAATGCCATCACACTGCATGTGACTACAAGGCAAAAAGGGTAAAGGAAGAGTTCTTCAGGAACAGGGGCAAAGAGGATGAGCAGCACAAGTCTGCACAGGATGAAAAAGCACTCTGTGACTACCGGCCAGCAGGAGAGATGGAAAGACTTAACTACTTACAATGGTTATGAAACAGGGAGTGTGATAGAGCGGCCTAAAATAGGGAAGCTTAGACTGTCACACCCAGAAGATTCTTCTCTGTCCCATACTCCTCTGACTATGCAAATATGATCTGTAAATAGCTGGGATAGATCTCATACCTTTAACAGAGTTGTCCTGAGGGCAAGCAGTCTGTCACTCCATGGCCTTATACAGACAAGATGTCTATGTAGCCTTTGATGGCCTTTCCATCTACAAACTGATGAGCCAAAGTAGCTCAGCTTCAGTGGTCCCCATCTGTTCAGCACTAGCCAATCCTGTATAAATGTAGGTCATATGTAGAAAGTCCTATGGAGATACCTAAGTTTCTCCACGTGTCAAATCCTCTCCAGTTTCTGTTTTTTCTTGGCTGTTCCTCTCTCCCTTCTTGACACTCACTTGTGATTTCCTTGCATTAATTCTCCTTGCTGACTTCCCATTTTGATCCTTCAATATGCTGGTGACCTTCCCTCCATCCCTCTCCTCATTTATTTCCATATGTCTGTTTTGCAGGGGAACTGGAGAAACAGCAAGGGACGAAGACTCTCTCCTTAAGGACCAATGGAGCCCAGATGGAACTGCAGTCTAAGCAAGGCTCTCCAACAGGTAAGAGGGCACCCAGCACCCAACTTCTCTTGGCCAAGAAGTGCTGCCTTTGCAAATGTGTTCTCACTGATTCCTGTGAGAATAACTGCAAAAAGAAGTGTTCAGTTGTGTATCCTTTAGCCTTGGCCAAACAGTGGAAATACAAGAGCATATACATTCTTCAAATACCCTAGGAAAACCTTTGAAGTCTCATTACCCAGTCTGTAGCTGTAATACCTGGTAAAGGGCTGTTACTGATAGAGCACGGGTAACTCTGAAGAACCTGGCCCAATTTTCTTCCCTGAACTGGTAAAACCTACCCCACTAAGCAGCTAACAGGTTGCAAGAGGGTCTGGATTGGCCTAGCACCTCTCTCTTTAACTCTCCAGTCCACAGTATGAGGGCCAGCTCTTGACTAGAGGGGCAGACCTCATGAGCGAGATCTTTTGTTTTATTTCAAAGGCAAGAAGGATTTGGGGGAGAAGGTCTCGGACAGCACAGTGGAGGTAAGTAGAGTGCGGAGCAGCTGAGGTAAGTAATTCTCTCTCACTTCAGCTCTTCTCACATTCTCTGTTGTTTCTTTTCTCAGGTTTTAATCAATGCCTCCCCAGCCAGACTGACAATTTTACCAATTTCCAGAGATACAATTAAAAGTTACTGCTAGGACGGGTAATACAACTTTCAAATCCAAACTAAACTTCAAAGCATTTTCAATACGTTTTTATAACTGTAACATCCTTCATGGACCAAGCTCCCAAATGCTGTAGACTAACCCACCCCACTGCTTCTGGGGAGACTGAGAACCCCACTAAGGACTTCCCTGACATGCTAACTCCATGCAGCATCACATGCAAATTCCCCACAGCCCAGCTTTCCTGCACAACCTCTGCAGCTCTGTCTCTCCATCCCCCTGAAGGGGATTAAGCGTGGCCTTTGTGCACCAGACTTTCCTTAGAGCTTCACCTTCTTAGGTAGGGAGCTTGGCTGTCCTGTCTACATCTATCTTTGCAGGAATGTCTAGCATCCAGTGGGTTGCCTGTTTCTTCACAGACACCCATACTGTCACTGCCTGTGAGGAAACAGGAAAATGGAGTCTTCACACTGAAAATCTTATCAACTACTTCCTACTCTCCCTCTGTCTGAAATATCTCCATTGTCCTGAACCTGCCCTTTTCCAGGGTAGTTCTTTCCCCTCTTGTCAACATGTATTTACATAAAGAATTCAGCTTCTCTGTGGGGAGTAGGTGCTCCTTCTTTTCCCTGGAGAGCACCCTATTTCACTGCAGATACCCCCTTCCTGGGAACGGTGCCTCTGCCAGCCAGTTTCCTATTCCTGTTGGGAGAAGGGTCTCCCTGTGTAGAACAGCTTCCATGTATCCTAATGTCATTGGCACTTCATGGCCCAGCAACCAGTTTTTCCCATGGGATGTTCCACCACCAGAATAAATATTGACACAATATGATATCCTGCTGTGCGGTGAGTCTGAGCAACCTCCATGTCTGGGTAGGGACAGGCAGCTCATCCTTGTTCCAGCATGGTGGGGAGCTTGGTCACTTCACAGCTTCTCCTTCCCAGTTGCTGGTGCAGCTGCTGACTCAGCCAGACCCTCAGGGCAGCCCCACTGTCCCACCTGCACCCTTGCCTGGCTGGAAGTGCCATGCCAACTGTGAGCACTTGTTTCCTACCCAGGGCTTGTCACTTGACTGACATTCTGTTTTGAGCCAGCAACTTTGCTCTGGTTTGGGGTCTCCATCAGCCCATGTCCTTGCCAGGAGGAACTATAACCTCATCCATCATTTGGGAAGCATTATTTCCCTGCTGCACTTCTCCTGCTAGGGACCTCCAGCTCATCCTTTTCAGACTGGTCTCAGTGAGCTCCCTTATTTGATTCCATTATCAGCATCTCGATGTGGAAACCCTGATGACCTCCTGCTTCCCTACCTGCTTTCAGCTGACCAAGATTACTCTGCCAGCAGAGGAGCATTTCCATTTCTCTGAGATTATCTAATCTGCTGCCATTTCATCATGAATTTCTTTTATCATTGTATGAGCTAGATGGGCATTTTTTGTTTCTTTTCTTTTTTTGAAAATCATTTCCTTTCACTGACAAACCATCAAATGGATCAGAGGGAGCTGCCTTTTGCTAGACTGTGTCAGGTTTCTGCTTTTTCCTTTGTAAACAGATGAGCCAGTCATGTGGTGTACCTTCCTACTTAGAAAGGCAGGGAACTGGGAAAGGCTTGAGTTTCTCTGTCGCTCTCTATCTCAGATCCAGCTGCTGTCATTTTGCTGAAACATACAGCCTCGATTATCTGAAACCTTGCGGTCTAGTCCCCCTCTCCTTTTTGCTGGTGGGGACAAAGTCATGACCTCGAGGTCTGTTCATTACCATGAGAATTCACGGACACTTCCACTCTTCGAATTGATTTTTGTTCCCTGTGCTGTTTGGATAATCAAAGTTGCACTGCATTTGGGAATGCCAGCTCTGCTGCCTTTGACGTGATGGAAAGGACAGGGACACTTAGGCTGGATGGGGACAATGGGGCTGTTGAGGGGGACTGTGCAGGCAGGGTCGTACCTATTCTGGTTTTTTGAGGGAGGGAGGGTTGAATGCATGTGAGGTCGTCTGGTGGCGGGGGCTCAGGGCAGCCAGTAGCAGCAGATGGGAAAAGTCTTGTAACATTTAATGCTTCTTTGGCTGTTTCTAAACTAGGTGTCAATTCACAACAGGCTTCAAACGTACCAGCACAACTCCGCCCTGGGGCCCGAGAGTGGAATGCAGCCCAGCATGCATCTTAACGTGCCACAGGAGCGGCTGGAAACAGCACTGGTGCCCTCACGCCCCGCCTCGGCGGGGACACTTGTACAGTGCCAGCAGATTGTCAAAGTCATTGTCTTGGACAAGCCGTGCCTCGCTCGGATGGAGCCAGCCCTCAACCAGACTCTGACACGCTATGTCACCTCTGACTCCTGCACCTCCACCCCCTGGCGCGGTGTGGGCAGTGGGCTCCCTGGGACCCCCATGAAGCTGGTCCATCAGCCTCCCCTGCCACCTCCACCCCCTCCCTACAACCACCCCCACCAGTATTGCCCCCCCAGCTCGCTGCTTCAGAGGCGCAGGTACTCCAGTGGCTCACGCAGCCTTGTGTAGCCATACCACCAGCACCAAACAGCACAGACTTCCCTGCTTCCCTTCCCCACCACCTCCCAGGGACCCTTTCTGCCTACAGAGATCTAGTTTGTGATTTATTTTTTAGTAAAACAAGAAGAAATGAAAAAAAAGCCAACTGGCCTAACTCTTACCCTGTCTCCCCTCAAGATGATGCTATTTGTGAGGAGCCATCTATAGAAACTGCCAACCTACATGCTCACACATCCTCACACCCTGCCAGCCCAGCTGGCCTCTGTGCTCGTGCTGTCCCCATGTAGCACTTTGCTGCTCTGTTCCTCAGAGGCTTGATGACCTGCTGCTTTCTAGGCACCGTGTCTTCTATTTCCTACTCCTCAACTTCCTTTCCTGCCTTGCATTTACCTGGCCATAGGTTTGTACCCACCCTGAAACTTCGCCAGCCTTGGAGAGAAATGGACTCACCCGTGCCAAGGGCCGACCTTGGGGCACTCCTGGGGCTGGAGTTCTCCCTGCCACCATCGCTGCCACCTGCTAAGCTGGAGTGAGAACTTGCACCACTTGCACGCTTCCTCCTCATCACTCTCCAAGTATTATCTCCTTGCAGCAGCTGGCTCCAAATGAAGGAGTGCACAAGTGGAAGAGAGTTTGAGAGGAGGAGAAACTGTCTGGAGCTGCAGTACAACACAAAGATGGCCTCACTGAACACCAAAACTTCTTCTGTTGTTATGTTACCAGAGACCTCTGCTGAGACCTAGCAGACCTCACCACATGTAAATACACCTGTATGGTAGCGTATGTATGCGCATGCTTACTAAGGAAACACCAAGCAGTTCTGAGGGAGCAGAAGGGAGGGTTCAGTCCAGGGATCTTCCTGAAATGGATGTGTACTTTTCCAAAGAGACGGCACCGAGAGGTGCCCTCCCACCTCAACACACTCACACATACACACTCACACTCACACCTCAACACACTCACACACACACACACACACACACACACACACACACACATACCCATACACACACACACACGAGATTGTCTTCTCTAAAACAGACCCACCTCTGCTTTCCTTCTTCTGGCTGGTTTTGTGTTTCCTGCCCACCTGCATTTTTGTACTCTGAAAGCAAAGCTGAGTGTTATGTTCATCTTCTGGGGTGGGTATTCCATCCACTTGGGCTCTTCCATTTGTGTTAGAGGGAACAGAGAGAGACCACTCACATGAGGTCCCATCTGTATCTCTTGCCTGACTATATTCTTAACTCCACCAGCCCTTCCTATAGGGAAGCTGCCCAGATACTGGACTCCAAGGTCTCTTCTCTCTCCCTCTCTATCCCAGCTTCAAAGTGAGAGGAGGGGCAGATCCTGAGGTAGAGATGACAGCTCAGCTCCTCTGCTTTATTGGGGACATTGATGTGAAGGAAGACAGCATTAAAAATGGGCTGTGGATGTATTTTTAGAAAAAAAAAATCTCTTTGTGCAGTAGGGAGGGGAAGGTATTAATTAGCTTAAAGGCTTTGGTCTCACTCACTCATTCTATCTCCCTTGGAAGTTTAAGAAGATCAACTTTAGGATTCTAAAATAGGACAGAATGCCTTTTAGGGCCTTTATTTGTATTTTATTTTATGATGAAAAGACAGAAATGTTCTTCCTTCCCATGCAAGGCTGAGACATGAGCACTGGGTGCTGATGATGTAATGGTAGGGTGAGGAATGGCAGGAGTTGTTGCCAGTGGTGGGGATGTGCAAAATGTAACAGTCTCCTTAGGGATTGTGCCAGTGTGCTGATCTCTGGGGCCATTGCCAGTGACAAAAGCCACAGTGCATCAGGGACAGGCTCGGTTTCCCTCAGTGCTCCCTGGACGCTTGCTGGCTGTGCTGGAATGTTCAGGGAGAGAGTTCACACGTGTGCCCTGGGCAGAAGCCCAGCTGGAGTTAGGGAAACAGGGGCTGGAGTGACGGGTCTCCTGCCCCTCCAGGGCATGAGCCTGCTCACTTCCAGGTCCGCCTCTGTCTGAGCGCGACCCATGGACCCAGCTGCACCAAGAGGTCTGACTTGTTTGCTTAGCTGGGCACCAGGCTGCCACTTCTATCTGCAATAGCAAATGTACCGACTGGGAGCCCACAAGCACAGCCTCAGGGAAGACTGCAGAAGCAGAAAGGATTGTAAGAAAACCCTGAATAGAAGCCCAGTCTCCCTCCAGACCAGAGAAGCCTGCTCCTAGCCAGCCCCCCAGGGCAATTTGGATGCTCTGTGTCCTGAACTGGATGCTGCGAGAGGTCCCCACCCCCGGCCAGGGCTCAGCCCCTTACTCCTCAGCCAGCTGTGAGGCACAGCTGGCCTGGTCTGCTACTGACTCCCTCCAGGGTGACATCCTGCTGCCTCACAGCAGCCAGAACCTAATCTGAGCTGCCCATAGCTTCCCAAGAAAGCATGTGTGGCATCTGCCATTCTCTGGTCAATGCAGTGTGTGGCTGATGTTGGTTTTGCTCACTGCTGCAGTGAAATGAGTGTCCAGGAGGCACTGGCACTGTCCCCCCTTCCCTGTAGTTATTTCACTGTCTGAGAGGAATGGCAGTACTAGTTCGGGTTTTTTTCCAGAGTGCAGTGAGCCAATGAAGCTCTGTGTGTGTGTTAAAACAAATAAGATTTTACTTGACATTTAACACAAAGTGACAACAGCAAAAAACCTTAAGATACTTGAGGAAATAATTTTTTTAGATAAAATATTTATAACAATGCCTATGAAGTTCCTACACAAGATGTTTGCTGCTTTAATAATTGATTGGAAGAGCTACAAGGATCTAAAGCAGAAATAAGGAAACTGCCTTGAGACTCCCTTCTCCATGCTAGAGGAAGGGTAGGAGTGAGTGAACTGAAGTGCTGAGGTACCTGAGGCAAAGTATTCTCTCAGGGCAAGCTGGTTCTGTTTCCCTGACCTTGCAAAGGCTACTGCTGGCCTTGAGCTTTGGACAGAGAAGTAAATATAGATAACCCTTGCTGTCTTCTAGCCTGCTGGCTACCACATCTTCTGTTGGGTTTAGCTGGAGAGGCACAAAACTACTCTGTTCCAGGTTGTCATGGAACAGGTTGGTCAAAATTCCACTGTGGAGCCAAGCCCTTCGGACTTCGCTTCAAAATACAGATTTTTTTTTTTCTTGGAAGGTTGGTCTCAAAGGATGACAAGCACTTTAAAACAGATCTGTTCCTTGTCTGATCTATTGTATTGTCTGCTCCCACAGCCCTCCCACGTGCCAGTGAGACACACAGACTCAGTGTAGCCGTACAGCTGTGAACAGACACCCGTGCACACAGACTTACAGGGTGCAGGCTAGAAAGGAGCATCTCAGTGACAACCTAATGAAGGACAAAATGTGTACCATGGCCCACCTGGAGGGACCAGCCCAAAGAAAAATCACCAGCTCTTGACAGCAGTGATTCTGATCATGAACCTAGCACAATCTTTCAGGTGGAGGAGTCAGGCAGGGAGCTGCTGCAGAGATTAGGTCAACCCAAATGAACCAGTGTCTTTTTGCTGCCAAATTCATGCCCTTCTATATTAAAAAGGAGTGGGGGGAGAGAGAAAACAGAAACCTAGTGAAAAGTGTTCTGCAGTGAGTGTTGGGTAGTCAGTGGCCAAATGAGAAGGTGGCTTTGTTGAGCAGTAGGAGAGACTGAGCTGTGTTACATCAGGCTCTATCCTGATGCTTGCTCATGCTGGTGCAGGCCCAGTGAAATTAATTCACACCAGTAGCAAAAGGGATAGGAAAATGTGACAGGAGACTTGAGCCTTGCAAACAATTTGGGTTTAATGCAGTGCTTTTCCACTGCTGTAGTAATTTTTAATGCCATAGTCTTGGCTGCTGGGTTAGCAACACTTAGTGCTTTCACAAGGCCTTCAAAGCATCCCACTGTTCACATTTTCTCTCCTTCCTGTAGATGAAAGGTGTGGTAATGGTCCACAACCCGAATTTCATCAATACTCATACTGAAAGGTACCACCAGATTTGGAAGCATTTGAGGGTCTCCAAGCCACAAGGGTTTGAGTTTTGTTACCTGTTTTTCAGAAGGTTCAACCTGCAACTATGTGCACATGTTTCTGAGGTTTCCAAAACCAAACTGAGCCCTAAACCAAGGACGCTGCTGCTTGGCGGAGTCTCTGCTTTGAAATGCAAGTTGCTGAGCAAGCTCCCCCTGTCCCCCACTCCACCACCTGCCTCACTGTGCTAGTGTAGGCTCCAGGGACTGCTGGTAGTGTTTCGTGAGCTAGAGCTGTCCTTGTCCTGCCCTCTTGTTCGCAGCCATGCCTGGGACAGCAGCTTTGAAGTCACCCAGCTCTTCAACACTAGTCACGACCCCATCTGAATGTGTCTTTTTAAAATCTAACAACAGAAGTGTTACCTATGTGTAGGCTTTTGAAAGCACCTGTCTGTCTGTACCAGTCTCCTGCTGTAAATATCACCAACAAAAGCTTCCTTTGGGAAAAGTGGTGTGGTCACACCTAGCAAAGAGTCCAAATGGTTAATATTTTGTAACAAAAATAACAAAAATAGATCAGAGGTATTTTATCTGTTCAATCAATAGAGTTTTAGAAATTATATTGAGATAATGTCATTTGTGCTCCAATGTCTTCTTTGCCTCAGCCCCCGCCCTGGTGTCCCTGGGCTCCAGTGGCATGTGCAGGCGCACAGCCACAGACCAAGGAGTGCTCCCACAGAGTGCTGAGCATCCTGGATTCCTGCTGGCCTCAGGGGCAGCGTGCTCTGGCTACTGCTGTTTTCTTGTCAAAAGCAGCAGAGCTAGCTCAGTGCTCAGGCTCTCTGAGGATCAGATCCAGAGGAAACCAGGAAGCAATAAACTTGTTCAGGAGATAGCAACCTAATTGTGAAATTCACCCCTGCAGGGAGGCAGAGAGAAAAACGGTGAGGGGGAAGGCAGAGCCCTTCTGTGCCACAGCTCATTGCTGTCCATCTTGCTGGATGCTCTCAGCTGTGCAGGCTGCACCTCTGGGGAGGGAGGCCCGCACAGCCTTGCGGAGCACTCGCTGCTGCCTGTGCCTGTGGGACGTGTGGCCACACAGGAACCCGTGCACCAGAGAGCAGCACACACCGTGGGGCAGTGCTCACACCACCTGCCAACACCTCAGAGAGCGTGTAGGCACCTCTACAGAAGGTGCTGGACAAAACTATGGGGCATAGGCACCATGTACTGCCTGAGCAGGACAGCTGTGCCACTGCAGCACATCTCACCAGCGACGCAGGCTCAGGCTTGGGGAATGTTTGGATGGGAGACACGTAAGGAAAATGACATTTCCCGTGCAGATCAGATATAAGTGCATATTTACACAAAGCATAACCCCGAGGTTAATGAAGCTGACCTTTGAGAGAGAATCAAGCACGTGCACACAAAGCGGGCTCTCCTTTGCAATGAATGGGGGAAGGCAAGCTACATCTCTGCAGCTGAATCCAATAGAGGCTGGATGCAGATTGCACCTGCTAAAAAACCCTTGTCTATAAGTTGCAAATTCTTTGCTGGCTTCAAAGAATCCCTTGGATCCCCAGGCCCACCATGAAACACTTGGGAGGACAGAATTCCCTCCCAGACACAGACAGGATATTTCCCAGGGATTCAGAGGCTTCCATTTACGTTTTTGTGTGCCATGGATATATTATAAATCAGCCCATCCCAAACAGGGATTTTCTAAGATGTTTTGAGACAGAAGATTATTAAGGCTCCTGGCTGATGTTCAGATCACACACCTGGCTGTAAAGACGAAAGCAATAAAACCAGATTGTCTATATGTGAAATACTCCTCACTTGCTCCAATGTACAGATACTATTATTAATAGAAAGATGGCAAGTGTCTCTGGGAAGGATACTATGTAGACATATATAGGTAGTGCTGGTACAGAGGATTACAACCCAAAAAGCAAATACCACAATTGTCACTGTGCATCTGTACCCTGTTATATCTATACAGCATCCATTATGTGCAATAACTGATACACAGTGTGGTTGGAATTGATCAAAATACACCGCTCTTTTCCACAGAGAATCTTGAGATGCAATTTTTCTCTGAAACTTTTCAGATGGACTTTTAATTAAGCACATTCCTCAAATGCTTTGCTGTAAGTGGGCTCTACCCACCCCTGCCAAGCAAAATGCAGGCTCGCCACTGAACTCAGCACTTCACAGCCTGCTGCCTCCTGCTTTGAAGGTGCTGCCTCCGGGGTCAGAGACCCATCCCAACGCCTGCACAGAGAGGGGAGTCCTCCGGGAGCAGTGTGGTGGCAGGAAGGTCACCACAAACCCAGAGCTGCCATGTGCCTGCAGTGTCACTGTTGTGTGCGGGTCATTATGGGTCCCTTTACACCTCATCTGGGGTACTCTGGGAAGATTGTGCTGAAAGGGGGTGCCTGGGGCACAGCTGATCAGAGTCAGGCTCCACCATTCCCCACAGACTGAGGTCTCCTGTCTTCACCAGCTGCTGCAGAAGAGGTGCCCCTCTGTGAAGTCACTGCCCAGATCCTTAATTCAGCAACCTGGAGTCATGCAAATATACCTGCCTGACCTGGGAAGGGTGGCTGAAAATAAGCAGGTGCCTCACAGGTGGTGATGCATGGTTAGCAGGGCTGTGGGATTTAACCAGTTTAGGAGCTCTGTCACACTTGGTGGGTCTTGAAGCAGCTTTTCTGCAGCTAATGAGTGCAGCTGAGGTTAAAAGCTGGCTGAGGAGCAGTTTTCTATCTTAAACCATACAATCCATGAGCTGGGAATGTTCTCAGGTATGTAGGGCAGGATCATTTTTTATACAGCACCCATGCTCCAGTCTTGGGATCTTACGGTGTGGCAGAGTTATCAAAGAATTTTTTGAAAACAAGAATCCTATCTTCCTAATTCTTCCTCCTCATTAAGGGTAGGGTGTCCCAAACAATATCAAGTCCATTAAAAGAAAAAAAAAAACCAAACCAAAAAAAAAAAAAAAAAACCCAAAAAA
>VZSE01009799.1:1372467-1561476 GCA_013398275.1 Promerops cafer | reverse complement strand
CAAAAAAAACCACAGGGCATGGAAGGATCTTCTTCCACAGGAGTGGAGGACCAAGGCTATAGCAGTAAAAACACTTAGAGTGATATATACCCATTCTGATATTCTATGTACACCTTTCTATTCCCTCCCATTATAAAAGGCTTGACTTTTCAGTACATTTTCCTTATCTTGTGGATTAATCCCAGCCAGCAACTAAGTACCTTGCAGATGCTCACTCTCTTCCCCCCTCCACCCTTGGTGGAATAGGGATGAGATCAGAAAAAGGTAAAACTTGTGGGTTGAGATAAGAATTGTTTAATAACTATAGTAATAGTAATAGTAATAGTAATAGTAATAGTAATAGTAATAGTAATAGTAATAGTAATAGTAATAGTAATAGTAATGAGGGAAAGATGCACAATGCAATTGTTCACCACCCCCTGACCAATGCCCAGCCCATCCCCCAGCAGTTATCAGCAGCTCCCAGCCAGCTCCCCCCAGTTTATGTATGGGACATGAAGTGCTATGGTATGGAATATCCCTTTAGCCAGTTCAGGTCAGCTGTCCTGGCCCC
Source organism: Promerops cafer (assembly GCA_013398275.1). Classification (NCBI taxonomy): domain Eukaryota; kingdom Metazoa; phylum Chordata; class Aves; order Passeriformes; family Nectariniidae; genus Promerops; species Promerops cafer. The sequence goes on along the minus strand of VZSE01009799.1, from coordinate 1,560,923 downwards.
ACTCTGTCCCTGCTTCTTGTGCCTCTCCTCACTGGCAGAGAGTGGGACCCTTACTTAGGGTAAGCACTGCTTAGCAATAACTAAAACATCAGGGTCTTATCAACCTTATACTAAATCAAAACCACAGCACTCTATGAGGCCACATGAACCAGGGCAGAATGATCTTCCCTTTCTAAAAGGAAAGGAAAGAACCCATCTCCTGGGATCTGACCTCAGCCTTCAGTCTCAGCTCACAGCTTCTGGCATCCCTAGTGAAAAGGACAACCCATCCAGCAGCTCAGGACATGCAGCCAGGAAAGAAATGTGCAAGGGAAAAGCCAGAGCCCTATTTAAATAGCTTGTTCAAAGATAAAACCCCAGCCATCTGTCAACTTGCCCTAGAAGAGGCACGGCTATAATAATTAGCAGAAGGAAAGGCTGCAGAGAGGCCAGTGAAAAAAACAGCAGTTTGCTAAAATTTTACACAGGTCTGCCATGAATGCAGTGGGAAGAAGGAGAAAGAGCTAACAAATACAAAAGAAGATCACTGTATTTCTCCAAAGCAGACACTGCTGTCAGTGTGGGACAGAAGCTTTCCAAGGGCTGCAGGATGCTTTGGGCTGGTGCAATTTGGCACTCAGCATCCCAAGAGCAGATGCTGTCACAGGGGATTGGCAGCAGCTGATCTGACTCAGATCTCGAGGCCCTGCCCGGCAGAGGAATCCCCACAGCTGGAGAGTTGTCCTGGGGTCTACGGTGCTGCCAGGGATGGGGGCAGTCTCCACGGGGCTGGGTGCACATGGTCCCCACCAGGCAATAGCTGGGATGCTGTCAGAGGGTCATGGCTGCCACATCTCTCAGCATGGCTGTGCTGCCCACCTGGACAGTTCCCATTTAAACAATGCTAGCTAATATAGACCTGCCCTCCATTCCCAAAGGAAGAGCCCACTCTTTCTTTTCAGAGCTCAAAACATCTGGAAACCCCTGTAAATCCACCGGTGCAACCTGACGGTGGCACCTACCCAGTGCTTAGATGCACTCCCTGGTGCCAAGGCAAGTGCCCAGTGGTGGGATAGCCCCTGTACCCTGGGCTTGCAGAGCCCCCTGTACACACTCTGCCACTCCCTGCAGAAGTGCCGCTCCCGCAGCCACTCTCGCAGCCTGGAGCACTCGAGTGCCACTGAGCCTCAGCTGCCAGCGCCCAAGCACCCGCAGTGACTGGGGCTGTGACAGCTGCTCTGTCACCACCTCCCCCAAGAGCATCACGCTGAAGTTCCCCTCACAGAGCTGAAAAGCCGCTTTAAAATAAGAATCTTGGATTATAACTCCTAATCCCTTCATTTGCAGTAAGTGCGAGAGGGAGCAGAGATGTCAGCTCTCTTTCTCTCCCCGCTGCAGGACCAAGTGCACTTCAAAAACACATCAAAGCATTTGTGCCACGGGCTGGGCAGGCAGAAACCCAGAGCAGCTGCGTGGCCAGGACATGGCGACACCATCAGGAGGGCAGGGAGAGGCAGACAGGGATGTTGTCCGTCTCCAACCAGGAGCAGTAATCCCCCTCCATCTCTTGCCCTCCTTCACACCTAGGAGTTATTTTTAAAGGCGTGTCAGTCAGCTCTGGCATGTGCTGGCACATGAAAGAGGCACAGAAAAGAGGGTGGCAGGAGCACTCAGACAGGAGCAAACTGTGTCCAAAAGGCATATGGGCTCCCTGGCAATGGGCAGAGAGCAGGGCAGGGAGCCAGCACTGCCTGTGTGCTGAGACAGGGCACAGGTGCCACCATGTCCTGCCCTCATCATCCCGGAACCAGCCCAGAGGCTGATGTACCCCCAGGTCTGTTTAAGGGGCTCTGGAGCCACTGAGCTAACAGTGGGCAGTGCTCTTTGGGTTGATGGCAAGGGACGAGTTTACACGATAGAACCTTTTATCTGGAGGGATATGGAGCAGGTTTTTTTCTGGATCTGGGTCAGCAGCATCAGCACAAAACTAGCAGGTGCTTTTCTTTATGGAGTCACTGCATGGATATTTGTATTTTCCTGAACAGCATGATGCAATACAAACTGGCCAAGGGTCTTCTCCAAGCCATGCAGCCTTCAAAGGGAGAAAAACATCCAGCTGTGCCACCATGCCCTGCTCTGCCAGTGGGCCCTGGGCTTGTGGTAGATGCAGTGATCAGGCAGCAGTGGCCCCCAGCAGTTTATCTGCCCCTGTGTTCTGGCTATGGGACCCTCAGGGGCCAGTCTGCTCCCCCTATCATTACACCAGAGATTCAGACACTTCCTGATTGTCGCAGTTGAGATGGCCACAATACACAGAATATCACCGTAAAACTTCAGAAGGCTTAAAGCATCTGCCCCTTCCTGTTCTTCAGCACAACCTTTTATACCCTTCATCTTACATGCCTTACACCTGTGTGCCCTCTGTGCCTTTCTGTGACGGGTCAGTGTGCCTTGGCACTCCATGTCTCATTGCCTTCAGTATTGCTCACCTGTTCTGCACAGCTGTAGCTCATTAGGGATGAGGCTCCACCGCAGCCCCACTCCCAACTACTACAAACTGTGTCCCTACATCTGATGAGTTGGTTTTTTTATCTGGAGACTGCCCAGGATAAACCCCACCACGACCACTCTGCAGAGAGCTGCAGCTGTGGGGGTGAGGGCTGCTTGTCCCTGGGAGCTGTGGTGGGGACACATGCCACCCCATGAGGTCCTGTGGCTGGTCCCTGGGGCCACAGTGAATGCTGGTGCCATTTTCTTGGCAGCACAGTGGCATCATGCCAGGCTGTCAGGAGGCATCTCCATTGGCATCATGGCTGTCAGGTATCAGCACAGGGAGCACTAACCTCTCCTGAGCATCTCCAGACACGGACACTTGCAGGCTGACGGCATCACAGGGATGATGGACAGACACTTGTCAGGAGCCCCACACAGCCTGTGGCAGTGCTGCCCCAGCCAGGGCTGCAGTGGGGATGCCGGGATGCACCCCATCCCCTGCTGTGTTTTATGGGCACGCCATGTGGCCTTCAGTGCCAGTAGACACCCAGAGCTGAGCGCCACGCCTCATGCTCTCAGCTGCTGAGGAAGGCAGGCAGTGCTTGGTGAAGGCTGGTAGCCCTCAGTACAAGCCAAACCACAGTGTATATGTCCCATCAGTGATGCAGACCCCCTCCCCATTTGGCCATCACCACCAAATGCAACCAGAATCCTCCAGTCCCAAGAGAAGTCCCCTGGAACAGGCAATGGATAAGGACAAATTGCTCATCCAGAATGACACAGCTTTAAGGGCACCCCTGATGCACAACACAACTCCTCTCAACACACCATTTAATAGAACAGTGGAGAGACTACAAGCTGCACAGTGGCTGGCCAGTCAAAGCCTTGCAGGGCCACACAGCATCATATCCTGTCGTGGACATGGCACAAGTGTTTTACGACCAGCTGCCAGCTGTTGGAACACAACTGCTAGAACGGCAGCAGGAAGAGCTTCCCTCTCCCAGGGCGGAGGATCACACCTGGATCTCCAGGGGAAGCAGCTCTTGAGCAGCACCAGAACAATCCTGCCTTTCCCATGGCCCGTGTCACCCCCTGCTGCAGCAGAGGATGGGGGCAGTGCCATTTATTTTATATCTTGCAAGCCTCAGGGAAAAGAGGATTTCAGAGGGATTTGAACACAGGTCCCTAAATAGCTCCTTAGAATTAAGAGGTTTCATAAAGGATTATTTCAAGCAGCTGCCTGTGGTGGTGGGGAGAGGCTGGCAGGTGCTGGGGAGGTGAGACGACAGAGAAAAGTCAGGAGTGCTGTAGGTGAGCACAGGGGAGCACAATCCCCTTCTGAACTACGGCAGTGAGGAGAGGGGAGCATTCCACACTCTGGCTATGTATTCTCTCTTCTGGGTGAGTCAGAAAGAATGAGGAGCAGAGGGGTGGTCAGCAGATGTGGTGCATCCTGGGAACGGGACAAAAGCGATTCTTACAGTCAATGAACAGGTATGGCTGCTTTGACAGTGGCATTTCAGAGGTGTGGGATGAGCTTAAGGGGGTCCATCAACACCCCTGACTTCTCACTAGATGGAAAACCTGTGCATGGAGGTGGGAAGGCTCTTCTAGCGCTGAGGATGGGATGAGTTTGAAACACTGGAGAAGGGGATCAGTCCATCAGACAGAGCTTGACAAGGGCAAATTCCTACCTGCAAGGTTACGTATGCCAGACTTCACAGATCCAAATATTCATGGTGGAAATAACATAGTGCAAAAACAGGAAAGGCCACAAAATCTTTCAGAACAGGCACAGCTCTGTGCACACTGGTGGAATGTGAGTTGAAATGTCTTTCCAGTAATAACAGGAGATAGTATGCCTTGGCACAGCATTTGCTGGTGCAAAGAGGAAGAGAAATATCTGGAACTTCATTATCATTTTGACATTGGGATGGAAATTGGTTCTTAGGGACTGGATCCTTTGAAAAGCTGGGATCCTCTGTGGGATCCTGGGCTCCAGCTTTCAGTAGGCAGAAGTGTTGAGCATGCACACATCAAGAAGCTAAGCCACAGGCATGCAGGAAGGAGTTCTAAGCTGGAAGAAGAGCACATGAGAGAAACAGGGAAGAGATGCTGGTGATAATAGAAAGAGATAGAAATGAGGAAAGAATAGAAAGGAGAAGAGAAAGGAGGGAGAGTTGCAATTTGACAGTAGTGGAACTAAGAAAGCAGGAGGAAGAAAGCTGAGATAGATAATTTCCACTGGACAAATGATAGCAGGGAAGTACTGAGGCAAGAGAACAAAAAGGAGCAGGGCAGGAGAGAGAGCAGAGGTCACAAGCAGAAAACTGAGCAAATGGTCAAATCTCATCAAATATTATTATTATGAGCAGCCCCTGCTGCTACATCTGGAACAATGTGCCACAGGCAAGGCCACAGGTCAGAGAGATGCTGGGGCTATAATCCTAGCAAACAGGAATTGGGGGTTTAGAGATTTCCTCAGCAACCAGGGAAAGAACTTTGTTTTCTGGACCCTTCCTTCTCCACTCCCCTGGAGGAAAAAAACCTTTGAACAGTTCTGCCAGCAATCAAGCTCTTTGGCCAAAAGACAAAAAAATTACCACTGACACTGATTTGTTCTTCTCAGACCTGAGCTGCCTCAATGAAGTTGGAAAAAACAAAGTCTTCCATCGTTTTATGGCCTCACTCAAAAATTGAGTCCATTACACATCACCCACCTGTGCCACCCTCAGTCTGCATTTGAGGGGAGGGACATTATGGGACCTGGATGCACAGGCAAAAGCAGGTCTCTAGAAAGGGTCAGTACTGCAAAATTTAGAGCTTTACCACATTTTTTGTGCACAGATGTCTGTCTCTAAGGACATACATGTTTATAAAGAGTGGTTTCCTTATTGACCCTCTTCATAAAAATGGGTGAAATTGGAATAGAAATTTTCAGCTACAGTGGCACAGACAATTAAGGGACAAGGAAAGTTGACAGGTTTGTAACTGGCTGAGATTAATGGTGATGAGCTATGATTGCAGTTTCAGTGTTTGGCTTTTGGCTTTACAAGACTAAGCCTATAAATACAGCATTTCCTCATGTCTATTTAACAGCTGCAATTTTTTTGACACAAACACTGTAACAATTACAGGTGGGACAGGGCGTGATCTCAGCTGGGGGTGTCAGAGACCACAAAACATGCACTTAATGCCGAGCAGCCAGAACTGCTGAGAGTCATGCATGCAAATACAAATTGGTTACACATCTGAAGCAACATTAATCAAGATGCGTCCATGAGTTGGCAGGGGACCCACTCCCAAAGGGGTCTGACTTTAGCTTTCACCAGAAAACTTCTTTCTTCCTTCTGTTACTGATCCACAGGCTGGAAGATTGGTAGAAGAGCAGGTTGGCCCCAAGCTCTGGCTAGTCACAGGGACAAGCACCACAGGGCCAACCTGCAGCATTTTGAAGCTACTATTGGAGAGCAAGACAATTGTGCAAAGTCTCATCACTCATCTGTCACCTGCAGTAGGACCCCCCAGGGGACTGCAGTGTGTCACTTCTGAGACCAGACTCTTTGGTAGGAAAGATGGGTGGGACGTACCTTTTCTTGAATGCTCATTTATGAGTTTGTTGATTCTGATCTGAAGCTGGGAGTGTCAAGCAGACCCGGCAATGCTGTGCCAGGGGAGGGGAGAGACTAATCAGCACTAAGTCGCAGCATATGTGCTCATCAAACATTCTGTGTACAAGGATATCTCTGTGTGGGGTCACTGGGAGGCTGGCACAGCTGGGTGCATCACTGTCACACCTACACGTGGAGCTAGGATAAGCCACCTCCCTTCATAAAGCTTTACTACCAAGAAATATGCTGCTCTTTTAGGATGGCTCTGAAACACTTCCCAGCCTTCTCCAAGGTGTTACACTCCTCCAGAAGCATCTACAAGAGCTCACAGCCCTCTGTGGTTTATGTGCTGGGAGCTGAGATGTGCCAGTGACTGATCTGGCTGAACAGATACATACCAAGGGAAGTCAGTACTGTTTCACAGGGGAGGTGGGTTTAAGCACAGTGGCTACATCCTGCCAAGTGCCTCAGGAATTCTTGCCTTCCACCAGCTGGGATTTAGGAGTGGCCACTTCTTGAAAAAGGTATAAACTGAATCGTCCGTGGGCATCATGCTCCATCTGATTGTTTCCCACCCAGGGACACAGCCAGGGAGGGTGCTTGGCAGGAGCAACCCTGTTTTATCTTGGGAGGAGATTTTCAGTGCTGGAAAATCTCTTTATCACACAGCCTTGCCCCTGCATGAAGCTTGTTGTGGTCAGTGTGGGAGACTTGAACAGCCTGTAGCAAAGAGCCCTCCATTTACCCTTTTAGCTGCTTTTTAGGGTCAGGGTGTGGCTATTGCACACAGCTACAGAGGGCAGGATGCTCCAGAAAAGAAAGGCTGACTGCTCCACTGGGCTCTGGCTCACAGTGCCATCCCCAATGGATGCAGCAAACATGTCTGGAGATTTTGCAGGGATGAAACATGGCACTGTGAGCAGGACACACTGTCCCCAAGCCCTTCTCCAGGTGTGGAGTGATGTCCTACCAACATGCAGGACTTCTCACTAGAATCCCTTATTCTGTGCTAGAACCCTTTGTTCTGCGCATCCCCTCCAGTTATGTATTTGCTGGTGTTTTATGCTCCATCAATCAACAGCCATCTGGGATTTGAACCTAGTGACAGCCATCTCTCTGGGGTGAAACACAGCTGTGTGCTGGGGCATGCTCTGTGGAGTTTCACGTGGAAAGGCAAGAAAAAGAGAGAAGTGGATAACAATCAGTCTAAGCTCTCTAGAGACACCACCTCTCCTCAGGAGGAGGAAGACATGGGTACCAGCTGCTCCTCCCTGAGGGCCTGGACCAGGATGTTGCAGGATGAAGGTAGTCACCACACAATGCCCTGGCGGCAGCTTGTTCAGGGCCTTGGTCAGCCATGTCAGGAGGAAGAGCCACAAACAGGTTCCTCCACCAGGTCCTCTCTTGGACAAGCAAAAGCCACCGCAGAGCCAGGGACAGCAAGCTGTGCCAGAGGAGCTCGGGGGACACGTGGAGCGAGCAACTACAAGGCAGGGCGAGGAGTTCGGGCTTTCCTCCTACACGGCGGCATCCGAGATCCTCCCATTCGAGGACGTCTTCGGCTGGAGGCCGTTGTTCTGAGCATGCACCTCTGGCCTGGGCTGTGTCATCTGCTGCAAACGCTGCCCGGGAATGAAAGGAGAAAGTGTGTCAGCCAGGGCTGGGGGCAGTAGCAGTGGGACAGCCAGGGCATGGATGGCAGCAGCTGAGGGTTGGGACCCTCACCCCATGGCTCAGAGGTGACCCTAATTACAGGGCAAGGGGATGGTGCATGGAGTGACTCCTCCAGCAGCATTTGGCAGTACCCCAAAAGCCTCTGCAAGTCACCTTCGCTTTGATGATGCACAGAGCACAGCAGCTCCTCCTTTTATATGAAACACGGGAGCATCCTGATAACAGAGGCAAACTGTTACCAGACAAGACCAGCTGCAAGGAGGAGGAAGAGAGAGCTGCAATGCCACAGGCTTCAAAGCAGAGCTATTTTCCAATTAGGGTTGATTACAAAGGATTACTAAGTAACTACAGCAGGTTAACAAGGTTAGAGTCTGTGCCTTTGAAGCCAATCAGAACATCCACCTGCACAAACCTCTGCACAGCAGCAATTCCTGTCACCCTGAGCTGATCAAACAAAAATTACAGAGTCAAGTAAAGTGAAGCAAGAATTCAGGAAAATATGGAGGGGCCAATCATTACTGGAGGCGTGTAGATTGAGCATCAGGAGCGATGTAGAAGAATGAATCACTCTGCCAGTCAGGGAGGGACTGATGCTGTGCGCAGCAGAAGAGAATGCAGAGGAGGATTAAGCCTGACCTGAACAGACATCACTAAGACAAGTAGAACCTCTTTCCAGTAAAGGGAAACTCCTACCCTCCAATACCACTGAAGTGGCTGCTTCTGGGCGAATTCCCTGAAATGTTCACTGAACTGCTTCTGCCATTCATGGTATTTTTTTCCCCTCTAACATTCATGCTCAGTAGCATCAAAATTACTTGTAATCTTTCCTGTCTGTCAAAACCACTTTATTCAGGATTGGCATCTAATTTCCCTCCAGCTCCAGCTCTATTACAAATTAATCCAGGATCTGTGCATATAAGAGGCCAAAAATTCTCTCTGTCTCTGATACCAACACATGCATACACAGATTAGCCTACTTTCTTCCTGCTGCCATCTGCTGCTCACTCCTAGGTCTATGAATGATTGAGAGGGTGTCTGGATCTCGTGGTGTTTGTGGGCAATGTTAGAGGAAGTCAGACAGGGAGGGTGCACATCAGCCACTCATGCTGCTTACTGGTGCTGATGGTTTGCACAAGATGCTGAGGGGATGGGTGGAAACACACTCACGAGCTTCCCTCCAAGCCCCTGGGGCAGTACAGGAGTACACAGCACTTTGGAAGGACTATGGATATACTTGGCACAAGCCTTTGGTCAGGAGGAGTCGAGCTACTCCTGAGAGGTCACAGACCAGTTTGGGCTCCCCCAGATGCTGCGATGTGCTTTCTCCATCTCCAGTGTAACATGATTGAGACTAGGCAAAGGGTTGAACCCATACCTGTACTTTCAGGCTTCCCTTCCCCCCTTTTCCAATTCACATTATGAGTGAATAAGGAACCCTATAAATGTCTGAGAAAGGGCCTACAGTTGGAATTGCACGGGCCTTCAACCCAAAATCAATGAAGTGGCTTGACATAAAACCCTGGCTTGAGTCCTGTAGGAAGGACAAGTACCTAAACCCAGTTTCAGAAGAGAAACCAGAAACTGAAAGCATATCTGAGATCCCAAACCACCCAGCTCCCACATCAAAGCCCATCCAAATGGAATGCTGGGAGGAAGAAAACTCAAATCCACCTGCACCTTTACCTCAGAGGTAGAGAATCTGAAGCCTACATCAGCCTAGTAATTCCAGCCACAATTTTTTGAGTCAAACTTTGTTAAAAATACAGCATCCCTAAAAAAAACCTCATGTGATTTAGATGGCATCTGGTTGCTGCTCCAGCTGGGCTGGGAAAGCCATAAATCAACACTCCTGGGGTGACTTCTTACAACTGTAAGCACCGAGCCAGGGATTTGGGGCACAGTGCTCTCAAGACTGAATGTCAACACTGTGAATAAAATCTTAACAGTAAGCACTGGGTATGACATAGAGACTCATGATTCACTTCTTCATAAAATCCTGCTCAAATTACAAAAGAAAATGTTTTAAACAAGATTAGTGTGGTATATATTATTATATATATATTTCTTGAAATATTGAAATATATATATTTCTTTCTTCCTAACCCCTCAGTCACTGAGTGTTCTCTGAAAGGCACATGACAAACCACCCCTGTGCTTGTTTCTGCTGCTAGCAGAGCCTAGCCTGAGACATTTCAGGATTCAGGCTTTGAGGTGCTGATCTCCCTGCTGAGGAGTGCCAAGTAAACAAGTTCATAGCCAGGAATCGTCAGGAGCTGGGATTTCTCTGGGTCAAAAAACCTCAAGGGTTTCTTCCCAAACTCTTCCATGGTTCCAGTACCCAATGCCAAAGAGATAGTCAGGGGAGGAGGGCTCCATTTTTGTGGTGATGATCACACAAATCTCAATGAGGAACAACAGACATAAGGGTAGACCACCTGAAGGTCTACCTGCATGTCCAGCCACAGCCCAGCAGAGCTCCCAGGGTTAGATGTGTCCTGCTCAGCTGTGCTGGCAGGTCCTCTCCAGCTAGCCCGTGTCACTGGAGGAGGCTCTTCAGTGCACTGGGACTGATCTGAACCCTCCCTCGCTCCTGGGGAAGACGGTGCACAGAGTTCCTGCAGCATCAGCCTGGTGCACTCTGATAACTCTGTCAGAGCAGAGTCTGCTTGGTCCAGGCTTAGTTCAGGGAGGAGCTTACCCTGGGCAGAGAGCAGGGTGGTGAAGCTGTTCCTACCTGCCGGAGAGTCCCTGTTGAGGTGAAGAAAGAGTAGAGCATGTACCCTGGAATCAGAACCATGGAGGACAGGGCCATGAGCCAACCGATGCCTTGTCCCCACGCAGGGTAGACGTATTTTCCCAGTGTCAGAGGAGTCATTTCCACCACACTGAAGAAGAACACACCCTGGAAAAGAACAACAGCCATTGCAAGGGAAAGTGCAAAATCAGGGTCCAGCTATTCTTTCCTTCATTACCTTCTTAGCTCCCAACAGCCTTACAGGAACCCAACAGCTCTTTTCATTAGCCTAGATTCTTTCAGCCAAACAACTGGTAATTTGATATAATTTCTTCTTATCCTATGTAAAAACTGGAATTGGAATACCCCTGATTTCCTTTTTCACTAGACTACTCAGACAAGCAGTGCCTCCACAGCAGCTCCTATGCAAGCAAACAGCATCCTCACTGCTCATCTCATGAGTCTTCATATCACACCACTCCCTGCACTGCTTCTGCTGGAAGGGCCAGAACCTGCAAAGGCCAAACTGCTCTGCAGTCAGTTATCCATTTGGTGATAGCTTTTGTTCTCATAAGCCTGTCAGAGGCTGAAGCTGGAGTAGCTGAAAGCCAGAACCAATAACAGCTTTTTAAAACATTAAATTATTTTGCTTATCTTCTGGCATCTCAGGGAAAAAAAAAAAAAAAAANTTTTTTTGACACCTCAAAAAAAAAAAAAAAAAAAAAAAAAAAAAAAAAAAAGGAGAACCAATGGCCTCGTTTAGATTAAAACCAATCATCTAGAACTTTTTCACAGGTGATTTCCAGCAGGCAGAGTGAAAGAGGCTCCTGTATCACTTTACCCATCTCCAGTCTGCCTGGGACCCCCTTGCACCAGATCTGTGCTGGGTTGAAAACATAATGTTTCCCTACAGCCCATCTAGAGGCCTTTCTAGACCCACTCCTGCACACAGGATTTCCCAGGTCTTACCAGGCAGACAAGAGGTGTGAAGAAGGCCCAGCAGATCTTCCACCAGATGCAAGGCTTGTAGCCAATCATTTCTTCAATGTTCCTGTAAAACCTGTTCACACCTATAAGAAGAAATGAGTATTTAGAAAAACCAAAACATCTCTGTACCATGGTCTTCACCTCTTCTCATGGCAGAGCACAGGCCAGGCACAGCAGGAGGGTGACAGTGTGGCATGAGAAGCATTAGCTGGAGGGGATGGGGTACTGGGACACAAATTCATGCTAACAGCTTCCATGTTCCTGGTGTCCTCTTGAGGGCCCAGAGGGAAGTACCCTGGGCATCTGCCAGTCTGTGCAGAGGTCTTTGTGAGGGCCTGGAGAAGTGAGATGACAGCCTTCCACTCCTGATTTTCTGAAGTTATCAGTCTAAGCTATTTTCAGTTGCAAAATTGTCATTGTCTTCACTGGCATTGGCTTTTTCAGTAAGTCACCATGCCCACAGAGAAAACAAAGGAAAAGGGTGTTTTGTGCTTACCATAACACCAAGAAATTGAGATGGTCTCAAAGAAGACAAGAAAAAGAAGACACATGCCACTGGCTGAGTAGTAATCAAAAAGCTTGAAGACATAAATGCCACCCTGAAAAGACAAAAAACAGGGTCAAGGAGTTCAGTTATAGATTATGATCGACCATATCAGCCAGCAGCTTGGATTGCTACTGTCCATGTCTGTTAGTCTAATGTTTATTTCCTTGGACAGTAAAGCCACTGTTGCAATGTTTCCATGGGAGTCTGGTTCCCAGCAGCAAAACTGATGTGCCCTTGCAGACAATTAGCCAGCCTGTTCAGGCATAGCCAAGGGTGAGGAGAAAAGAAATTCACTAGGATCTCTTCTATTTCTCTGCTTTAGAAGGAGTCAATTTAGTCTGCTCTGCCTCTCCCTGGAGTTTTGCCTTGCCTCCTCATGAACCCACACTGCTCCACAGATGGTCTCCAGACCACTCAGCCATCACCTCCCCTCACGTGAACCTCGGCTTCAGCTCCAGAGGTTCAAGCCCCCAACAGACAGGTTTTCTTTGTGTTATCTTAATTCTTTGAAGTAAGCATTCCCTAAATTTGGGCTCTGTTGGCTTGAGTCCTTATTGCAAATAGTGACAACAGGCCAGACTGACAATAGGATGATGGTAAAAATTATGGAGGAATCCTAAGTCACTTGAGATGTAGCAGTGATGAGCAAACCACTTTATCCAGAATAGGAGAAATGCTGTCACTTCTTCCAAAGCTTTGGTGGTACTGTGCTATGCAGGTGGCCAGAAGGGTGTCAGGAATGGAGGTAGAAGCACAGCCATCTGTACCTGGGTGATGTTGGAGAATCCAATGAGATAAGAGATGAAGCAGACTACTGCGATGAAGATCTTCTTCCTGGCTCTTAGGACTCGAGGATACTCATCCATCAGGGCTGTAATGAACCCTTCCACAGTGCAGAACTATGGGAAAAGGCATACACCGAGGATATATACATATAAGTAACTTAACCTGCACACATTTAACTCCAATGTTGAGAACCTTAGTGATTTATGGACTCTGCAGACTCTAGAAAAGAAAGAGGCATCTCTGCCCAAAGTTGGTCTGAATCATCTTCTGAAAATTCATCTCTCTCCCCACTGAATATAGATGGAACTAGGAGCACCAAAGTTAAATACTTAAAAATAGCTGAGATAAATCTCTGCCTTTGGTTTCTCATGAAAAGCCTCCTCTTTCTTCCCATAAACTCTCTAGGGCTTCCCTATCACTGCCTTGCTCCCCACGCTGCCAGGCCCTGTGCCACAGTTGTGTGTCTGACTGCTGCTGGGACATGTGCAGGACATCGCTCTTCCCTTCTTGTTCTTCTCAGCCTGTGGCAACAGCACTTGTCCTGCTCAATGATCTGAAACGCTCAATGAGGACCTGCATTACCTGGTCTCGCGTGCATGTGAATAACAACATCTCTGATTGCCCAGTCCTTGACTTTATTTCACTTTTTCAAGCACACATTAAATGCATGTAGCAGACCAAAAGCCCATCAGCACAGCACATCATCTTTCTAGAGGTGGAAGCCCCTGGATGGTTTGTGCAAAGCTGCACCAGCCACAGTATAATAATGTTGCCTGCACCATAACACATAATGAAATCCCCATGAGTGTTGCCTTCCAGTTTTCCTACTAGTTCTGCCTTCTGGCACAAGGGCAGTTTGACTGTATATATGTGAAGTGCATCCTTCCCTCCTATCTCTTGATAAATTGTGAGATTTACTTTTATATCTTGCTCCCAGAAACTACAGGTAACATGCCTCTCTCAGAGAGCACATCTTGCCTCTAGCAACAACCCTGGGAATTTATGAGGGCAGCAAACTGGCTTCCCTGGTCACACTGAGCAAATGTACAAGCCAGTGCAATGAAAATGAAAGTGGTTTCATCACTTTTCGATGTCAGGGACTTCCCTATCCCTGGGAAGAAAAAAAATCCCCTAGAGTAGAGGTGAAGATATACAGACCAAAAAGAGCAGCAGAGTGTTGGGAAGATGTGTGGAAGAAAAATGGAGTGCCTGAGCCTATAGCTGGGAAGGGATGGTGGAAGAGCTTGCACACTGCTGACTGCTGGGGCTGGCTTCCACGTGGGCCAGAGCAAGGCAAGGGGAGATGTGCATGTCCAGGGTTTTACATCTGCATGGAAAGCCAGTATTCCCAGAGCATCAAAGCTCAACTGCTTCCAATTGAATTTTTAATGAGCTAAGCTTTTTATGTTGGACACAAGTGCCATTAAAGCATCTCTTGCCGTTCACGCATGGGTTAAGCTGCCTTTATAGCCATTGACAGTGAGCTCTTCACCCCATCCCACCTGGCTTGTTGTCTGGAAGAGTCAGGACTGAGCTGGCACCACAGTGTGAAGAGATAGCATGATTAAAAAAAACACTGTCCAAAGCTATTCCTTCCACATGGATGCACGGCCAGGCACTGCCGAAGCCATGGCAGGGCCAGGGGATCTGAGACCAGAAAGGAAAATGCGTTTGGAGGGCAATAGCCCTGGTCAGGGGCAGAGGATAGTGTCCAGCAGAAAAGGAGCAAAGAAAATGATGCCTTAGATAATGGGATGGAGTAAAGCTGACAGCCCTTTGGTGCAGGAAGAACGATCAAAATCAGGGAATGCACAGAGGGAAAGACAGGGAGATGGGTGATGAGTAACAGGGCTACAAAGTGAGTTGAATTCTCTTTGTCTCCTATCAAAATTAAGCTCCTGTGCAACGGATAAGGTGGAGAAACAAATGGTCATACATTGCTTTTTCTAGCCATGGAACAGGCAATGACCTTCATACCATTTACTGAAAATTGTCTCATGACAGCCTCAGACTTCCTAGGGGATGCAGCCTGGAGGAGGCTTACCTTTCCAGCCCAGGGAAAGGCTTACCTTTCCAGGGACTGCAGGTGCTTGGCATGGGGCTCACTCTTCCCAGCTTAAAGACCAAACCTTGGCTGCTTGTGCATGTCAGCACCTGAATGAAAGCATGCTGCTTTCAGAGTGGCAAGGAGCTGAGCACTGGTGCCTCCTGTTCTTGCCACTGCAGTCTGCTTTCCAAAAAATTCTGCTTTTCCCAACCCTCTCCAGCACAATTTTTAGCACATATTCTTCTCTTCTTCATGCCTCACTCCATGATATTATTTCTTTCCCAAGAATTTTATTTCCCTTAACTTCTCTCTTTTGCTCCTTTTCCCGTTTAGGGGCCTAATCATTACACAAGCTGCTGGGTCCAGTAATCTCAGCTTGGGAGTCAATATAGGTGTGGCACCTCTGAAGGAGAGTCTCTCTCACCCCCTCCCAATGTCAACAGCTTGCTATTCCCTCCTCAACCACACAGAGCACCCTACTGGGATCCATGGACCTGTGGGGAGTTTGACCACAGCTGCCAGATGTGCAGCAGAGATCCATGGGAGTGGTCTCACTGCTGGCAGCTGGAAATCCTCATGACCAGCCTGTGTGAGGCAGCCTCACATGGGTCAGACACAGGCTGGCAGTCACAAGGCTTGCCAGCTCCCCAGAGCAATAAATGCCTGACCTGGAAACTGGTAGGTTAAAAGGAAGCATTAGCATATTATGAAAGAGGGTCTGGATGGGAGAGAGCTGAAGCCCGGATGGATCAGAGCAGAGGGAACAAGGCACACGAGTGAGGGCACAGGAAGGAGGTGTCTGTCAGTACAGGTCATTTATCCCACTCGAGGAACTGCAGAAGAGGCAGATGGAGCTCTGCTGCATCTGCAGGAGACTCGCTGGACCTACTCCCACCGTCACTAAAGGGCTGGAGCTCGTGGCTGCATCACAAACACAGATCTCAGCCCAGCCTCCCTTCCCTTGCTAGGCTCCCGAGCATCCCCACGGTGCCTGCAGAGCCGTGCCCCGCCGGTGACAAGCGACAGTCTCAGTCCAGCAGCCCTGGGGTGCAGGAAATGCCCCACGGCCCTGCTGTGCCTCACAAACTGGGCTGCTGACCCAAATGAAAAATGCTTGCTCCCCATCTGCAAATGCCACAAAAGATATGCAATCAGCACGTAGAAAAACCTTTTTTTTTTTAACTGAATGCTTCAAAATGTATGTGGAATTGCAGCCATTGTAGCAGCCTGTGTTCATTGGTTTATATGCATAAGCTGCCATGCTGTTGCTGGTGTGTTTGAATGAAGCAGAGCTCCAGCATGCAGACAGAAATCCTCTTCACATGTATTTAGCTGTGCTTTTTAAAAGCTTGCTTTCCTTTTGATGCTTCATTCCCCCCCAGCCTCTTCCTCCAGGCAATGATAGCCACCCAACAGACTGCCTGCCCTCTGAAACTGGCTGTCAGAAGGGATGTGGAGAATTTCAAGGGGTATTTTAGATGCAAATGCAGCAAATAAATTCCACAGTGTGCTCAGAGGACTTTTTGTCATGTCTTGATTTACCAGCACTGAGTGAATAATCCATGCAGATAATTTTTTTTCTGTAAATGTAGTTTCTTTCAGAATATTTAGGTATTATTTGAAATTTTTTTTTCCCCTAAAAAATGTCTGTGGTAATGCATTCATGAGCTTTACAAAGTGTTTAAGAGAGTGTGACATGATTGAAAACCAGATTTGGTTGATTAGATTTTCCTGGAAACCAGGTGTGACATTTCAGGAATAGGTTTGAGTCTGATTGTGAAGTAGGCTTGGGTTTATGAATATTACCTGTAATCCAAGAGAGCATCGATTTTGTGCTGGTGGTTTGTGCTGCAAGAGAAGAGCATGTGGGCACAAGGGCAGATACGACAGATCAAGTGCAAGTTTTTGCAGGAACCTTTGATTTTGATACACTCAAAAGGAAGGCACGCTGCAATTAATTCACTGCTTCACTGGGTAGCTACTTTTATGCTGAATTATCAGGAAAAACCCCTATCACCACTTGTAAAAATGCAGAGATAATTTGTTTTGTTTTGTGAGGGCTCTGAGAGGACAGGGTAGAGACCTTTTGCTACATCTAACTTCTTCCCCCTCAAGTATCTTGTAAAACTTTGCCATCAGATAAGATGGCAAAGCAGTCAGGGTACCCAGGCACCAGCCTTTTCCAAGGCATGACTCCTTCCTCCTGCTAGGATCTATCCCTGCTAACCTATGGACCAGGCCAGGGAGCTGCAGCTCTGCTCAGGGTTGCTGTTGGCATCAACAACAATGCCAAAATGCTGCAGGAAAGCACAGCCCTCACACCATGAGACAGTAAAAACCCACTCTGCTTAGCACTGTCCCAAGTGCAGAAGAGGACACCACAGTTGTACCTGAAGACATTTTTGTATCTTCCTCCGCTTTGTCCCTGGGTTGTCTCACCTGACTGTCCAGACCCAGCATCATCAGCATGGAGAAGAAGAGGATTGACCAGAGTGGGGACAAGGGCAACTGTGTGACAACCTGCGGGTAGGCGAGGAAAGCCAGTCCAGGGCCTGCAGTAATGAAAAGAGGGATGAGCCCATGTTTACAAAGCATTTGATGGGAAGTCTGAGCTAAGTGCCATGGTTATACAGAGAGACAAAAATTACAGCCAAGAACTCAGGGGTTTCATATAGGAGCTAGGAACACCTGCACCTTTGTGCCTGTGACACACCAACTCGATGGGATGCATGGGGGCAAGATGGGGAGACAGAAATGATTGGAGAAACAAGTCCTGTAAGCAAGAAAGTCATCAAATTATTGCAACCAAATGGAGCTGGAGCACTGTGCTAGAAAAATAAGCTGATATTCAGAGCTGGCTATAAATTTCCTGGTGCCTTTTTTTTTTTTTTTTTGCAACACAAAAATGCTGCTTCTTGAGATAAAAGCTTTCTCTGGAAAGACAGCAATTTCAAAATACGTCTTTGTGCAGAAAGACACAGTCCCATCTTGGTTAAAAAATTATTCTGAGATCACAGTCCCAAGATTTTGCATGAAAAATCTTCTGATCACATCTACTGAAAATATAGGTAGTATCTATTCTCCATAGGGGGGTTTCAGACAGCAAATGGCCTAAATATTTCACTACAGCAAAATAAAACTTCAGCACACCTAGTCAGGAAAGACCCAAGAGCACCCCACGCTCAGTTACAAATGGTTCTCACAGGTTGCTGTTGCATTTGAACCTGGTTTTCTGCTTACCTGAGGAGGCCAGCTCTGACACTGACTTCTTCGTGATGTGTGACATGAAGCCAATGATAGAGAAAATAACAAATCCTGCAAATATGCTTGTGGTGGAGTTTATACAACAGACAATAATGGAGTCTCTGGAAGAGAGAAAGAGAGAAAAAAAACCCACCTGTAGGTCCCTACCAAGAGCAGAGGATGGGGTAAACAAAAGACCAAGCCCTGCGGAGAGCTGTTCCTGTGCCTTGGAGACACACACTAAGTGTCCTGTAGGCAAGGAGCCCCTCTACAGAGACCACAGTGTGTCACCTAGGCTGCATGTTGCCAGCCTGCAAGGGGACAGCAGAGATGAGGCAGATTCACCACAACCCCCTGCCTCACCTATTAGGACTCCCTGCCACACAGGAGGATGGAAATAAACAACTGACCTGTAGACATTGTTGTGGAAAGTGTTGTAGCTGCCCAGAGCAATGAGGGAGCCCAGCCCCAGGCCATAGGAGAAGAAGATCTGAGTGGCTGCATCCATCCAGACCTGCAGAGAAGGAGCCAGAAGAGGAGTGCAGCAGAAGGGGACTCTGTGCTGCAGGTGCATGTCCTGCAGCAGCTCAGTACAGGGTTAGCAGGAGGACTGGGTGCAGACTGTGGAGCTGTGTGCTTGGATGTACAGCCCACTGGGGTATCCAGGACCTGAGGGAACCCTGCCAGTAGGGCCCAGTCAAGAGCTTCTTACTAATATCTAATCTGAAGCTATTCTCTTTCAGTTTAAAGCCATTCCCCTTGTCCTATTTCACTACATGGCCTTGTCGAAAGTCCCCCTCCAGAGCTTTACTGTAGAACCCTTTATGTACTGGAAGGTAGGGGATCTGCATCCTTCCCATGTGCAAAGTGCATCAAAGTGCAGCCTGGCCCAGCATCAGACATATATCCCCAGCCCTCAATGGGATGGATGTAGACACATGAAGGGTCATGCATTTTTTAACAGTGTCCTGTGCAGATCAGAAGGGACTCTTGCACTGTCTGAGTCTGTGTGTGTGTGTTTGCTTTCTCACGTGTCCCCAAGGGATGCTGCTCCACTCAGAGACCCACATCCTTGTCTCACACCCTCCATTTCTCTTCCATTAGTGTGTCTTTGATTTTCCAATGTGGAGCTGTTTGTGCAAACAACTGCAGAGGACAGCTTGCAAAGCTGGTCCCAGTGCCTTCAGGTGTTAAAGCTTAGAAAGTTCAAGAAAAGGAGGCAGATTATCTGTTTCTTTATTGTGTAGTATTTACACAACTCTTCTGGTCTTGAGAGCCCTGTTTCCTGCATTAGAGCCAATGCAGTTGGTAGTACAGTTACAGAGAGTGTCCTGAAAGAGGGATCATTGGGACTCTTGCTGGGAAGTGGTGGATGTCCAGTTGTCCCCACTCACACATGACTGGTGACTTTGGAACCATGGGAGTATTGCTGCTGAAAAATGCAGAGTCTGTGTCTCCTGAAAAACTTCATTTTTGCAAGTATCCCTGTTCCTCCTGGGTCTCCTCTCTGCTTCCAGTGACCAAGAACACATTATTGGCTACCACTCATCACTTAAGCACTTCCAAAAACTGCTGCAGTGTGTGCTGCTGTGCCTGTGCTCCTTCTGAGGCCCCCATGCCAGCATCACATCATCCTTTCTCTAGGATCACCAGAACAAGACAAGACCATCAGCCCTAGGACAGTCACTGAAATGAGGCATTCCCAGCCCAGAGGGGAGGTCCCTTTGTCAGGATAACTTCTGACTCCCCATACCCTGTGGATAACACTGCTTGAGTACAGCAGAGCTGCTGCACAGATTTCCATCCATGAAGGACCTGTTCCTCAGTTTTGTCTCAGCCTATGGGACACGGGTCATGAATACTTGTACAGGGCTATTCCAGTGTTATTTTAAGTACTTACAGAATTCATGGGAAGTGCATGGTGAAGCCTAATGCAGAGACAGCTGGGAGATAAGAGCTTTCCTCACTAGGCTACAAACCTCAGAGTCAGAGAGCTTCCTGAAGTCAGGTGTGAGGTAGAAGAGGATCCCCTCCTTGGCTCCTGGCAGTGTGACTCCCCGGAACAAGAGGATGAAAAGCATGAAGTAGGGGTAGGTGGCTGAGAAATACACCACCTGAAAAAGACCCCATGAGAGAGAAGCCATCAGCCCACCAGTGCCCAGGAGCTTTCCTGCCCATGGTGTCATTGAGTCTGGCATGTTCTCCTGTGAGGGAGACAAGCTCCCAAGCACAGCCACTTTCAGAAGCATTTACTTGCATTTACTGTCCCCCATTCTCATGCCAGTAAGATTTCTGGCTGTTTGAGGTTTCTCCCTGCCAATGATACACAAGGACACACTAATCACAAAAGTAGCATGCTGAAGTCTGCGTGAAATGCCCAAAGACAAGGGAATTGCACAGGGATAATTTTAGTCCACAGAAGTAATCCCCTTAAGTCATCACATCCTTATTTTGCAGAGCTAAAGCTGGTGTTTCTCTAGATCAATGCATCAAGCAAAATGAGTTGTGTTGATTCCACTGCTTTCTTTTCTGCACTGTTTCAGGATCTTACAGGTATGTGCCATCCCTCATCACTGGGCCCACACCAGTAATCACCAGGGCTTTGCTGTGGCTGCGTAGCTAAAGCCTGTTTGAGAGCCACTGGGGAAGTTAACAGCTTAGGTGACCTACCCCTGAAGTGCTTCTTTCTGATCTCTCCTCTAGATTATTCTTTTCATAATAGTGTCCCGCTGCACCATGCTGTGCTCTGAATAACACATCCCAGCATCTCAGCTCTGCTGTTTCACTAAACAAAGCAATTACTTTTCTGCTATGCTAGCCTGGAACACTGCACAGGGAATAACAACAGGCTTCTCATCTGAAGGTCTCCCAACAATATCAAAAGGGCAGCAGGGAAATTTTCAAAGGAGGTGGTGAGATTTTTTCCACCAGAGGCAATTTAAAAGACTGTGATTTTCAAAAGGGGGAGGCCACAAAGAGCTTTGCTCTCTCAAAGGGCTGTCCCAAAGTGGAAAATTTAAGTAATTTCTGAAAATGCCTCTTCCCAAAAAGAATGTGCGCTCAGAGCCACGACCTTACAGACAAGAGCTATTGTCTACACTTAGAATGAAAATTACCATAAACATGGTAGCAATTTTTACAGCCGTGAAAGGTAAATGTCAGGAATTTAATAGTACCTACTGTGATTTTGCCTCTAAACACCGTAACCTTAGTTATAGACACTTGAATAAAATTAAGTCTGGAGGACATTTTGATGGTGCAGCAATGACAGGCAGCACCAAAAGACCTGGCCCTCACACTGTACCTTGCCTGTCCACTCTACACCCTTCCAGATGGAGAAGTAGACCAGCAGCCAGGCCAGGGCCAGCGTGCCAGCCAGGGGCCAGCGGATGGTGCCAGGCTCCCCCAGGCCTCCGGACATTTGGTGCATGTTCCTCCTAAGGGTGGGAGACACTGTGTTAGGAGGAAGTCTAACAATCAAGGGCAGAGGGTTTCGGAGCTCTAAAAGGTGGCTGGAGGGTAAAGGGCCGGGTGCAGACAAGTGTGAGAACACACAAAAGCTTAGAGAGAACTGAGGATCATCGTGATGGGTCAAAGGGAGGCAAAGAGAGGTGGAGAGGCTGTTTGCCTGCCCATCCATGTGACCTGCATCTGCAGCATGCACCCCATGCCCACCATGGCCAGTGGCTGGCTATAATGCCCTTCTGCCAAAGCTGCCCAAGGAACAGAGCCAACAGGCACAGCTGCAGGCCGGGTGGGCAGGCACAATGACCACAGGGAGGGGGAGAAACCTGGTGTAGGCAGGCTGGGGACGTACTCCCAGAACTCGGTGACAGCGCTGGTGAGGTTGGTGGTGTCGTTGAGGGAGTAGTTGGAGAAGCAGCGGTTTGTGTTCCACGCGTTCCCACAGTTCTGCCATGGCAGGTCCTGCACCAGCACAAGGACAGCAGGGTTATCATTCATGTGATATCTCCCAAGTGAAATCTGGCTTCTTTCAAACTGCAGCCCCTTAATTTTTTTTGCAAAGATAATGGGCAGCTCCACTGGATGGGCATGCCCTTGTAGCCAAAATAATGGAACAATTTTCGAAAATATGGTAAGTTGTGACAAGGATTTTTGGGGAAAAAATATCATGATGTGATTAGGGCAATACTGTAGCTCCAATAAAATTTTAGCAATTCCCCAGATATAAAGCCGCTTCCAATTAACTGTTGGTAATTATTACCTACAAATTAAAATACTATCAAGGGATACTGTGTTTATAACCATTACAGCTTTTTGCCAGCTTCACTCAACAAGTGGCTGGAATTTACTGCAGAGAAAATAAGCAGAGATTTGTTTCTTATGTTTCATTTACACCAACTTCAATGCTTAAAAAGCAACATGGACCTGAGAATGAAGGCAATGAGTTGTCTACACAAACAGACAGTTAAAACACAAGCACAGGAGTAAATTGTCCAGGACAGTAGCTGTTTCATGCTGTCCACTGCCCTGATTATAAGCAGCACAAAGGGATTCCTGGGAGATGTTTACACTGTGGGTAGCAGTGTGACGGCAGCACAACACTACAGACTCAGTGCAACGAGCTCTGGCACTGCAGGCAGTGAAGCAGCAGTGCCAGGGGCCATCTGAGCATGCAGGGCAACTCACCCAGGCCATGTAGTGCCACGGCTGAGCCAGGCCAAGGAAAGCAGCTCAGATATGTCTCCATGAGCAGCTTTCTCTTTTCCCAAGCACAGTGCGTGCAGATAAATGCAGAGCAGCTATTCTGGGTGATTTCCCTCTGCAGATAAGACCTGAGGCTCCAGCTCAACAAAGCTTTAAGAAGATGTTTGTATCCATCCCTATTCTTCCACAAATGTAGACCTCTTCAAAAATGTGATCTGTGTTTTAAGTGCCTTGTGGCATCAGTGCCTTTAAGTGCTGCCTTCACTGCTCCATCTAAATCAGTTCACTCCAGAAGATGATACATTCAAACGGAGTCTCCTGGCAGAATGGTGACTATTTGCAGGGGCGGGGGTGACATTCCAGTGGTCACCCAGACCACTGCACACCCCTGGTGATTTCACTGAGGACTTGCTAACTGCACTGAAGAAAAGGCAGTGGCTGGAGCAGTGCTGCACAGCAGCTCTTCAATGACTGCATGTCAAGGAAGCTGCACAGCTCTCACAAGGAGGGGCAGATGGGGGGGACAGTTTGTTGCTGCTCCATTTCCTCTGAATTCCAGAGCATAGAAACTGCAGAAGGCAGGCTGGGTTCCTATTAGAGTTCAAAATACTCCTAGTCAAATTTAGGAGGCACAGGGGACAGACATCAGCCTAGCTTTTTCATTTGCACCTTGGGTCCTTTTGGGAATTTGGAATTATTATCTCTGGTAAAAGACAAGGTCATGAGCCAAACACCTGGATCTGCCTATGTACATACAAGCACTGTCACTAGCCAGGTCTGTAAGACTGAATGTACCAAAGCCTTATTCTAAGAAGCATCCTGCCCAGGGTATAGCTGGGACGGGTTACTTTGGGGAAGACCTCTGTTTATTTGGGAATCCCTGAGCATGCATCTAATCACCCACAGCCAATAATTTTGTTCTAGATCCAGGACCCTACAGTGATAGGTGGTATTGGTGGTAGAAGCACAGTTGGGAATGCCAGATGGAATGATTCAGCAAAAGTCTTGATAGATACTTGAAATTTTTGCTGGAAAAAAAAGGAAAACTGGATGTACAGTGTCCACAATAGCATTTCAGGGTTATATCTAAATGACATTTTAAAAGATCCCATTTGAACCATGGGGTTGATGTCTTTAAGGCTTCAGGTTGCTCAGAGAGTTACGTTAAGGAAACTCTTACCAGTTCCTGGGCTGAAATAAATAATTTAGCTACCAAGAAGTTAATATGGGGTGTGATTCTAACCTTGTATGGTAGAAGGCCCTGCTATGGAAGAGGAACCCACTATAAACCATAACACCAAAGCACACATTAAGGGATAGTCACAAGCAGATGTCTAGATACTTTCTGAATCATTTTCCCAGCAGAAAGAAAATCCCTTGGATATCATTTATCAAGAGAGGAGTGAATAAGAACTAATTAAGATAAGGAGTAAGTCCTGAGAAATAAGACCATGGTGTGACAAAAACCTGACAAAACCAGTTCTGGAAATGTGCTGCTCAGATTCGAGCAGCCCTAGAAATAAAACAGAAACACAGGGTGAGTTTTAAAGAGTGAAGTGAGTGGGGAACAGTTCCTGTAGAAGGGATGGGACTATCAGTACCCATCAGCACTACAAAACTGTTCCAGGGCTGATGAACCTCTTCAGGAAGGGTCTAACACGATGCTGACAAGGGCTCTTTGCACAAATGGCAAGCAGCTAGTGACTGCTGTGGGTCATAAACAAATCACAGCCCGTAAGTGGGAGTGAGGACCCAGACCACTGCCAGTGCCATGCTGCAGACATGCCCGTGACTCACCGCAGTGAAAGAGTTGAAGAGATAGTAGAGAGCCCAGGCGATGATGACAATGTAGTAGATGTTCAGCCAGAAGGACAGAACCACAGCTGCCAGTCCCACGCCTACAAATGAAGGCAGAGAGCAGCATCAGTCCAGGTCTCCAGCACCCAAGGGAGTTCATGGGCACCACAGCAAGGTTTTATTTGAAAACCAGAAAAAGGGAATCAGCTCATCAACACAGAGTGTGTTATAGTTGCACAGTGAGCTGGTCAGCAAGGGAGGCTCATTCCCTCACATCTCTCAGCCACCCATTTCCTCTGCGAGAACAATGCTACCTTTCAGTGTGCTACCGGTACTTTATGGACAGAGCTCCATGAAAACAGGATCTTGTCACTTCCCTGGCATAACTGTACTTTCCCACATCCAAGGCATTTCTAAATCACCACTGTCTTCTAGAAAACAGGTACTTCAAGCTTGGCAACAGGTTGCATTCCCATGCAATAAAGTAATCATATGTAGGGAGGCTTGGGAAAACAGAGAGCCTTCTGCAACCAGAGCCTCTACATCACAGTCCACGTTGCTCATAAAGTCCCTTGTCACCACACAAAACTGCTTGAACAGAGCACAGTGATGTTAGTGACTGCAGACATTGAGGTCGAGGACAGCTTGATAAAGACAGAGGGGAAAAACCCTCCCCTCACCTGCCACCCCATCCCAGCCCCCAGGGATTTGCTGATTTACCTTCAAACCATTAATGGGGTTTTGCCTATAGTTACATGCCATTGCTGTCACAAATATACAGCACAGTACCTTTGAACATGGGTGCTAATCTCCAGACTCCCAGTCCACCAACAGAGGTATACTGGCCCAGAGCAGTTTCCAGCAGGAAGAGAGGAATCCCAGCAAACACCAGCGTCAGGAAATAGGGGATGAGGAAGGCCCCTGAAAGAAGGAGCAATGTTATCAGGCAGTTCCCCCTTTGACCAAGAAGGAAATGCATCCAGTTGCAATTTCTTGCTTTGCAGCACCCATGTGATGAAGAGCAGCCTCTCCCAGAGGTGACAGTTTGCAGCTGGAATTGGTGTGTTAGGTGAGTCTCCCACTGAGGTCACTGCTGCCTTCCCCTTACCACCGTGGGTATGTATGTACCATGTATACATATACACTGGCATCACTGGCTGTGCAATGGCAGGCTCACTTTGTCAGCTGCTTAGACAATGCTAAACCCAATCTGCCAACAACCCCAAAAGCTTGGACACTGACATTGGTAATGTGCTGATGCTTTCTGTCTTACCTGCAGAAGCTTTCAATTCTTCTTCTTCTTGAAGGAATAGTGCAGAGGAATATCTGGCATTAGACACTGCTTTCTTTGTTTAGAGCTGTTTCAGTCTTTTAAGAAAACTGACCAAGACTGTATTGGCTCTTGTAACAGTGCTATATACCACTCCACCTGTGTTTTAGGTTTTACCCTTAAAATTCCTAGTGAAAGTATTCTTCTTCTCCATGGCCTTATGGAAATCATCTCATCACTAGAGGAGGTAGAACACTCATTCATTAGAGATATTACTGGCACCCAGTTTTCAGAAGAGCAATTAGAACAGGAGAGCCTTGCTGTGTGATTGGAAGGCTGTACAAGTTCAGGTCATCCTGACTTCTAGGACATGGGACAAAGCCCATTTTTTGTCTTTCTCATGCATGTACTGGAGTGGGCCATCATTTCTGAGGAGGACAAACTTTTGCAGAAGATGCTCGCCGGGGACACAGGGAGAACACTCAGTTTGCCCAGAAGCGGCTGGCTGTGCTCAGGACAGCACTGATTCCTGCACTAGCCTTAGGGCTGAGCTGTCAGTCCGAGTCTTCTTCTCCAGATAATCACAGGAAAGCAAACATGGAGCCAGCAAGCAAAGCCACTCTGGAGAGCTGTGGCCCAGCTTGCACCCAGCAGAGCCAGGCTCCAGCAGCTGCTCTCTGAGGGCAGGGAAGCAGCCAGGCACAGCCAGAGATGCTGGCTCAGGGGACATCCAGCTGGGGACATCTGCCTGCCAAGTAGGGAGCTGAACCCAGCTGGGAGAGGCAGGTGCCAGCACCCGGCATGGGAGTCCATGGGAGGCAGCGTGCAAGAGGAGCTGGCAGTGGGTGGTGGTGAGAAAACACTATCTGTGCCAGCAGTTCAGTGACCATGAGCCTGAATCCCAAGCTGGTGTGGAAGCATGCTCTTGGCTTCACCAGCAGCCTGGTGCACAGGAGAGAACAGCTTTGGGCATCACTGTGCCTGCTCAGCAGCCTCCCCTGTGTGCTTGCTAGACACCACAGCCTGCAAGGTCCAGCCCCCTGAGAGCCCTGCAGGAAGCCAGTGTCTGCTCTGAGGACACGGCTGCGCCACCCTGCTGCTGTGGAGTTTGGAGGCTGAGCTTAGCAGCAGTGCAAGTCTCTTCCTCGCTTCTGTGCAAGCAATTAATGAAATTTGGCTGCAGCTCTGATGATCCTGCATTTCTCAACTACAGCAGGTCAGGAATGTTTGTAGGTGAAAGATCTTATTGGACTGTTGGGAAAAAACACCCCCAAACTTTTGGACACAAGTCTTTTATCTGGATGACACAGATTCTCAAGAATAGCGGAAAATCTACAAACCAGACCACCCCCTTGAGCTGAGGGCTGTTGCCAATGACACTGCCACTCTGGAGGGCCAGGTCCCCAAGCAGGCATGGATAATATCCCCAGGTCCTGTACAGCAAAATGGGAAATCAGTTCTGAAATTTGTATCTAAATTTTGCAGGCCAGTGCAAAATATGGTTGTGCATGACCTTGTGAAAGTCTGAGCTTGTCTCCAGATCTGTGGGTGTCAAAGGGGTGATGACACTGGTCCTGCTCAGAGCACTGACCCTTGGAGGCAAGGAAGGATCAGCAGTGCCTGGCGCTCACTGTGCAGCCCCAAATCTGTCTGCTCCTAATGTCGTACAGCAGAGAATAACAATTAATCCTTAAAACAGGGAACACTGCCCACGAATCAAAAATTGAGCATTACAAGCTGTTACATGCTGTTGCTTTGAGTCTCAGTGGGCAAATGAGGAGTGCAGGGTACTTATTTAAAGGATTGTTTTTCTCTCAAGTTATTCAAGCTTAGGATCTCACAGGCAATTTTTAGCATGTACTGAGCTGCATTTAGAGTGAATTTGGAGTCTGGTACAATTCTGTTGAGATCAGAGGGACTGTATAAGGTTAGAGATCGGTGTAGAGGCTGGAGCCATGGGCACAGCTGGGCACATCCAGCTGCGTGCAGCGCCAGCAGGGAGCCCAGGCATCACTTCGGGTGAAGCCTGCTCCCCGCAGCGGATGGGCCGAGCACTGGGCTGCAGTGCCCTGGGCTCCCTGCGCCGAGCAAACCAGCCGTGAGCCGATGCAACGTGACAGCAGTAAGTGAGACGACAATATTTCCATTCAGTTCAATTTGCCTGTGCGTAATGGAAGCAGCCCACACGACCGTGCTCTGAGCAGCGCACATGCAGAACGCTAAAATTAGAGTCCCACCCACAGTCTGCTGCGCTCCGGAGGCGCCTCCGTCGAGGCAGAGCCGAGGCGGTGCCCACCCGGTTGCGAAGGAGCTGCCGTGCGCCCCTGCCTCGCCCGCCCGCTCCGGGTCCCGCTGACGCTTCCGTGCGTCAGCTCTGCCCGGCCCGGCAGCGGCAGCTCCGCTCGCCCCTCAGTGCCTGCCGGCAGCCACCGCCGGCAGGGGCGAGAGGAGGGGGCCATCCTGGCTGCCACGAACGGCACGAAGCGGCAGGGGAGGCAGGGTGTTCGGGAGCAGGCAGGAACCAATTCCCGCATTTCACCTGCCTGGCGTTTCTGCTCACAGCCGGCTGCTCCCTCTGCGTGCCCGCAGGTGCCAGGGCAGAGATCGTCCCGTGTGCCATTGCCAGTGCTAATAATAGCGCTCCACACGTCTACAGCACCCTCTGTCGTAGGTTCTCAGCTGACTTTATAATGTAGGATCGATTTTAGCTTCGCAACACCCCTCATCTAATTACAGGCATTGTCATCTCCACCTTTATGAGCGAGGAGACAGTCAGGGGCAGCACAGAGCTGGTGTGAGACTTGAGATGACGCAGCAACCGCAGGGCAGATGCTGGCTAACAACCGGTGCTGGGACCTAACTACGGGGGAAATGTTCTATGAGGAGAGCTAGCAGTCAGAGTGTGGCTACACAAAGATGACAAACCCACACCATGGCTCTGGCATTGGTGGCACAGGCTCCCCGGGCCAGGCCTGGATGTTCCCATAAACCTCACTCGGCTCAGCTGCACATCTCCACCTCTCCCAAAGAAGATGTGGATGCCCCATCCCTGAAAGTGTTCATGGCCAGGTTGGATGTGGCTTTGAGCAACCTAGTGGAAGGTGTCCCTGCCCTCGGCTGAGGGTTTGGAACTGGATGATATTTAAGGTCCCTTCCAACCCAAACCATCCTATAATTCTACAATTCTATAAAAACATGCTCAGTTTGAAATCTTCTTGTCAAAATTGCTAACTTTCTGGTTTCCTGCTAGGACTCACTCCACATGCTTCAGAGAAAGGGCCTAGATACCCCTAAATGCCATGAAGTTAAACGGACATTGCTTCAGGGAGCAAGACCCTTCTCCTCTTTTCCAGGGTTGGAGGAGAAGAGCATCCTATACTGCCTGCAACAGCAGAAATGGGCTGGTGAGAGAAGTTATGAGAGCCAGAGGCAAAAGGAAATTTAAAAAAGACATGGAGAAGAAACATGAGAAGAGACCCCCAGAGAAGCATGAATGAGTGTGGCACTTGGGATGGGGACTCCAGGCCAGGAAGAGCTAAGAGGGAAGCAAAGAGCAATGTGGGAAGACTAGCAGGCATAACTAAAATTATATATACAACATTAAAGGTGAGGAAAAGGGGTTTGGACTTGTGTGGAAAGTCTGTAAAATGGTCAAGGAAGTGAGCAGCTCTTCAAAGCAGAGAAGGAAGGCTCTTTTAGTAACAGGCACAAGCAATGGGAGAGCTCAGCATGGAGTGAGAAGAAAGAGCCTCTGCTCTACTGACACCTGCCCGTACTCCCCTCCACAAAAGCATCTCCCTGACAAGGCTGAAGAAAGAGCACCATTTGAGAGGGGAGCAGAGGCACAGAAGTGTGTTTTCTGAGTTGATCCAAGATGTGCAGAAATTCTGTAGCTGAGCAGGGACAATTACCTTGAGAATACACTAGACTGAGGAGAACCCCACCTTTAAGAGAGGCAAACTGGTTTCTCCGGAGGTGCCCCAGAATCCAACTGGGTGCCTGTTTGTGCACAGCCCTCCCTGTAAGTGAGGTCCCACATGCTTTTTTGTTGTAGCCCTGCACAAGCATGACAGTACTCAAACTGCTTGTTTTGCTTCTTTGGACTGCTTCTTCCCAGCCTGCACTTGCTAGTAAAGCCCACAGATCATGGAAACTTGTCTTCAGACAATAACTCCCACCATATGGGAGAGCTGCTGGAGGACCACCCTCTTGCCCAGACCCACACCAAACCAAAACCTGCTCAGGGACAAGGCTGCTCATTTTGCACTTCTCTCACCTCCTCCATTTTTGCCACAGAGATAAGGGAAGCGCCAGACATTGCCCAGACCGATAGCATAGCCCACACAGGACAGCAAGAAGTCAAATTTCCCCTTCCAGGAACCTCTGTCTGGGATCTCCTTCTTCTTCTTCTTGGTGCTCACGACCTCAGGGCTGATGGGCTCCGGCTCCTCCAGGGCTGCCTGCTTCACCTCAGAGGGAGAGTTCAGCTCCACGGAGGTGTTGTCCATCTTGCCCATGGTGACTCAGAAGTATGTCCACTCTTGCTGAGGGGCTAGAGGAGCAGAAAAGACAGTTTCTGCCCTGGCCACACGAAGACAAGATGGGAAGGACTGGGCAAAACTCCTGGTGAGAAAGGAGAGACGGAAGGTGTCCTGTGTCAATGTAGTGTGTCAGACTTGGTTGTTACCATTACATAACAAGTCCCTCAACTCTCATCTTATCTGCTTCTCATCCCAGTACTCTGCAGGAAGAGCTCAGGGACCAGTAGGCACGCAGCAAAACCACAGGTTGTTGGTGACCCACCACAGAGCAGAGAAATATATCTGTCCTCTCTGAGTCACAGTGGAGGAGGCCACGATGAAGGTGCCAGAGCTCCCAGGTCTGGGGTCCAAAACAGATTGCCGCAGCCACAGAGCCATCTGAGAGTTTGTGTGGCCCAGCTAGCCAAGCACAGCTTTGCAGTGGCAACTCTGCTATGGAGGTGCTCCACTTGGCAATCCCATGCCTTCATCCCTCACCACAGCAGCAACACAGCTGTGTTCACAGCTGTGCACCTGCAGCATCTGGCAAGGCAATCGCTGCTCTGCTCAGCTCCTCCCTGTACACCATGTTGCATGTGGTACTGTAATCCCCAGGTGTATTCAGCTTGTGCTCACTAGTGACTAGAGCCAGCCTGTGAACCACTGAAATCCCACTTACTCAGTACTCCAAAGTCCTGATGATTAATTGCATGAGTCTGACTAAAACATTTAATTAATACCTGCATTGATTTTAGGCCCTAAGAAGTATATAACCATCACACCAAAACAATTTGGAAAGAGAGCGAGAGGAGGCTATGTTACTACACCCGTGTCTAACCCAATATTGCACTCATGGCTTGAAAAATAAGTGCAGTACTCTCTTCCTGTCACACAAGCTGTTGCAAAGTCAGAAAAAGGCATGGAAGAGAGCCAAAAGGCTGCTTAAAAGTGTGGAGCAACTTCCATGTGAAGAGAGTATAAATGAAACAGGACCCATTGTTCTGTGGAAGAGGTAGCTGGCAGGGGCCTATAAATGTCTCAGTGTGATAGAATACAAGTATTCACCATTTCTGACACAAGAACTGCAAGGGATTAGACCATGACCAGCAGGTGGTAGGTTCAAAAAGAGCAAGAGGTGATATTCCAGAAAATGTGCAGCTATGGAGTGAGACTCTGCACTGCAGGACATGCCAGATGCTGAGAGTTTATATGACTTCAGAAGAGGAAATTAAGAGGATAAATAATGGCAGGAAAATCCACCAGAATCTATTACTGCAGTTCTGCAAAACCTTGAGCTGGAAGTTGTTGGAGGTTGAGGGGCTCTTCCAAGTAAATAACACTCTCTACTTTTCCTGGTTTTATCCTCTCCCCTCAGCATCTGCCCTCAGCCAGTACAGAAGACAGGACTGGCATGGGGTTTGCTCTCACCTACTTCTCAGCCCATTTTACAGAGACAAATTTAATCCTCATCAGGGGTCCTGAGGGTGATCAGTGCTACAATCTTCCAGAGAAGTCTGTTGACAAAAACATTAATAGATGCAAACATTGGAAAACAAACGAACAAAAAGAAAAACAAAATGGGTATATCAAGAAACAAATCAATGCTATAAAGAGGTGTCATGCTCTAGCAGTTAAAGCTGACCTTGCCTGAGCTTCTTACTATTGGCAGTCTAGTCTCATAAAGAAACAGTACCCATTTGTCCCATGGGATGCTTGGGGGACTTATTAACTAGTGTTTCTAAAGTGTACTGGACAGAGATGGTCTCCTAAATCCAAGCTCAATGGCAGTATGGCTCCTGCTTACTACAGTAGGCATCCCATGATTATAGCAGGTGGATTTCCCCCACAGAATTCATCACTGAAGTTAGAAAAACTCTATCAACTGTGAAGGGAATGGCTGAACCAGGAAATAACTGTAATTCTTTCTGATAAGTCAGTGGAGAAGCCAGAAATCCCCTTGCTGTGGGAGTAAGTCTGTAACCAAACTCCCTGAGCTATGGAGCCCACACTGAGCCTCACCCTCACTCCTTTAGCCCCAGGATGGTTGCAGTAAGCCCAGCAGTAAGTGGCAGCATGGAAACGGTTTCTGGGGAGAAGAGACCATTTCACATAGCCCATGAGGCAGATGCCAGAAGAGACCAGTGCAGGACACTCAGAGCAAAGGCTTTGGTTGACAGATTCCATTTCTGTCCTACACCTTGTGATAGCAGTGTCACACCAGCTCCTGGCTCCTCACTAAGGCAGGGAGAAAAAGATTATACAGAACATGTAGGAGGAAAGTAAAATAAAGAAGATTTATAAATCAAAATAGAAGAAATAGCACCAAAACCCTTGGGAAGAATTCAGAGCTGGGCTAAGTCAGGGTAATTAGCTATGCCTGGAGACATAACAAACTGGACTCAGCAGAAGCCATTTAGACTCACTTCTTTTCTTTTCTGTAGACAAAAAACAGAAGGTAAGCTGCTGTCTTTAAAAAGTATTTATATATCCTGCTCCCCCTGTGCTCTTTCCCCTGTTCCTGTTGCCACAGTTGTGAGGTGATACTGCAGCTAGATGGTCACACCTCATATTTCCTTAGACTTGGGGTAAGATGATAAAGGAGCAGCAGACCACACTGGCAATTTCTTCTTACCTGAAAAGTGAGGTCCTTCATCTCCAGCTCAGAAAGAATAAGCTAGATTTATAGAGGTTTCTTCACAGTCAAGAAGCAGAAAAGCAGGGAAGAGGATCCCACTGAGGATCTATCTCACCTACTGTCCTGTCTCTCTGCAATGATGGATGATTAGGACAGAAGGGCTTGTGCATGGCCCATAGCCCAGCTGTGCCATGTCCTTCCCCAGACACATAGCCCTGACCAGCAAAAACACAGGCATCAGTCGCCCCAGGCCAGGTCTTTGACTCCTGTGTTGCTCACATGCTGAACAAGTGGTCCTACTGGGACAAAATGTCAGCCCCTCCACTTATCCACATAGGTCTCCTCCAGCATGAGCACAAAGCTTTGTCCTGTGC
This sequence comes from Promerops cafer, assembly GCA_013398275.1. Lineage (NCBI taxonomy): Eukaryota > Metazoa > Chordata > Aves > Passeriformes > Nectariniidae > Promerops > Promerops cafer. The sequence continues at coordinate 1,527,558 of VZSE01009799.1, read as the reverse complement.
TGACAGCACAGAGAGAGCAGAGTCAGTTCAGCAGCTCTCTATCATGCCAGACTATTTGTTCTGAAAAGCACACAGTGCTCTAGGCACAACAGAACACCTGAAGGACTCAAAATTATAATCAATAAGAGCAGAGCTACAAGATGGAGCTGGGCTCTGCTTTGCAAGGACTTGAAAAAAGGTCAAAGAGTTTCAACATGACACTATAGCAGGTTTCTCATTCAACTTCTTCCAAATGCACCACATTCTGAAGCCAGAACTTTCCAAGCAATCAGTGAAAGCTAATGTCAAAAATTCCTGGCAGTAAAGGAGTGACCTGTGTTTCACCAAGTTGTGTAGAAGGCCTGGTCTTCTGCTGCTCAAGTCAATAAAAACAACTGCCTGGTCCCCAGGGAATGCAGAGCCAGGCTGAAACGCATTCTGGCAAATAGTCTGTCTTTTTTTTTGAGGGATTTCGCTTCAAATAAGAAAATAGCACTGAGAAAGTATTGCTGCCATTTGAAACTGCCTCCTGAAACACTGTTGCTAACAACAGTGACCTTTTTACTTTCCCCTGCTTCAGCATCAAATATTAACAATCTCCTCAAATTTGACAGAAACCAAAAATTTCTAGGGCATAAAATTGCCCGAAATGAAACAGCAAAATGACCTGTGGAAACATATGTAAGAAATACTTTCACACACCTCCCCACCTCTTATTTGTCCGTGATTTAACAGCCACACAAATTACTTCTGACCCACGCAGGTAGAGCCACAATTACTTTAATTACACAGTGCAGGCTGTTGTTCAGTCAATTAGACCTTTCCTTCCATCCACACCATTTTAATGACAGGCAAGTAGCCCCAAGGCTTGTGTGTCTTGTTTAGAGCCATGACTGGCCGATCAGGGCACAGCAGACTCTCGGTCAATTTTCTGCTCACTGCAGCAGCAGCATATGCTGGAGCTTCCTGCATCCATGAAAGCTGGAGGGTCTGGGGAGAAGCTCCCTGTCGGAGCCTGAGGATTCTGGCAGAGTACTGGCCCCACACGGAGCCCACTCAAGGCTGGAGCATCACTGTCCTGTCCAGCTGGGTCAGGCAGACAGGGCTCATCCTACACAGCCCTCTCTGCATGCTGCCCCAGAGGTGCCACTGCAGTCACCCAACATTTCATCTCCTTTACCCTAAAGAAAGGTGATTGCTTGGTTGGAGAAGTCAGCACTCACAGAGGATGTAAGAAAAAAAGTAAATTACCCCTCCTAGGTGATGAAGCTGCTGGGTGGCCTGCAGTTCCACGCCCTTTTCCACCCTCTTGCATAAGATTTGTGTTGCTGGTACCTGGGTCTGACCTGTAGCTGCTGTCCAATCTGCCTCTTCCACCAGCAGCCCACATCACTCTTAATAATGCGGCAGGTGAGGTTGGCACCACACCACAACCTTATCCATATGAGAAAAAGGGGAAATTGGGGCATGAGCCATGTTTCATAAACCATCAGATAAATGGGACTTTCACATAAGGCAAGGACACATCTTTCAGCCCTCAGCCATGATCCCAGGAGGGCTCTGGCAGTACCTCACAGCCCTGAAAAAGTTTTTGGAGCTGCTGGGACTGGCTGCATCCTGCCATGTGATCGCTTTGCCAAGGGGCACCTCCATTTTTGTGTTATACATGCAGGAGGAATGGGGCCAACTAGGGCAACAACCTATCTGTCTCCAGATGCCCAGTTGAATTTCCTCTGGCTCCTCACCCCATGGGGGAAGGCAGGGTCAGGTCCTGCTCCTGGCCACAGGCTGTGCTTCACTCTCCACTTCTGCCCTCACCTTACATTGTCCCTAAGGAAAGCAGGGGTTCGTGCCTTTTTTGGAAGATGCAAATGATGCAGCCTCTGAACCATTTTAATGCTCTCACTTAAAACTCATCCTGGTCCCTGAGAAGCTTCCCCAGGAAGCAGAGAGATGGCAGGACTCTTTTTAGGCCCCAGCAGACTGTCCTGACCCGGTCTGAGCCACCACAGCAGCATGAAGATCAAGGCCAGGCCACATCCAACTCCCTCATGGCAGCATGTGAGCAGACTGCACGTTTCCAGACTGGGAGGCATCCCTGTCTCCATCCTCCTCAGTGAAAGTACCACATTAAAAAGATTAAAGAACTATTTCTGCTTATTTTAAATGTGTTGATTAAATTTAAAAGTGTTTTTATTTCTTGTATAGTACAACCTGTCATGCTGGGATGCCAGTTTCATGATGTTGGTAGCTTTTGCTGCATTATTCTTTTGCCCTGCCTGAAGCAACATGGACATTTTTAGCCCAGCTTTATTCTGCAAAGACCCATCCATCTGATACCAACCCCAGTTACTTTTTGAGTTCACTGGCGAGTTTCACCTGTGCTTGAAAAAAGAGCACAGCTCTCAAAGAAGTTCCTCAAGAAGTAGGGAATGGAGGGAGAGAAGAGCTGCAGGTTAGTGCTCCTCCAGAAGAAGGGTGGTGGGGTGACCTGTTTTGTTCCTTGGTAAGGCATAGTCCCACTCCAGGGAGGCTAATGGAAAAAACCCTCCCAGTGCCTTCAGTGAGAACATCAGTGGGGCAGAAGTGCCTAGAATGGACACAGAGAGGGCAGTTTCAGATGGAATTTCTCACTTGCTTTATACCTCCTGTGCCTGTTCGTGACAGCCCAACATGCTGTCCAGGCACTGCCACCAGGATGTGGACAGGCATCCACACTGGCCCCTTCTCTCTTTTCTCCAGAGAGGCTGCACTGTCACAGCTCAGTAAGTGCAGCCTGAGTTACTGCTCACTGGCTACTACCTCACCGAAACTCTGCCTCTGAACCAAGATTTTAGCTTAAATCCTGATCTCAAGCTACATCCTGGGTGAGACTTTGGTGTTCCCCGGGGTACACTGCCCTGTCTTACAAGGACTCCCCAGTGCTGTGCAAAAGCCATGGCTGTGCCGTGCATGAGGGGGAAAAAAATCATAACTTCATACACATAAAGCTGGATTTGATGCAGCTCTAGAGTTGTTGCAAGTGATGTCAGTGGTTATTTGCTGTATTTGTCTTGGTATGCTTTGAGGGGTTTGTGTTTCTTTTTTGTTTGTTTGGTTTGGGTTTTGGGGTTTTTTTTTTGTTTGTTCATTGTTTGAATTTTTTTGTTTGTTCATTGTTTGAATTTTTTTGTTTGGGTTTTTTTTTTTTTAGTTTTTGCTCCTTTTTTTAAATGAAGTCATTGAACTAAGCAGATTGGGCAAAATTGGTGTTGCAAAGAAAAGAGATGACATGCACTTGATAACGTCACCTTGGACTTTGTTGCTACAATTTAATAAAAATAAAATTGAATAAGGAAAAAAATTGTGCAGGAAAGAGCAGAAACAAGCATGAGAATGATCCAGAGTCTGCTCTCAGCTGTCCAGCACTGCCAGGGAGCAATCCCTTGTCACCTTGCGTGGCAGAAGAGCAAAGGACTGGCTGTCCCTGGAGCTGGGAAGCTCAGATTGGGAAATGCCCCATCCACAGGGCACAGATAAATTCAGCCTGCTCCACACTGACCAGCATGTGCTGCCCTTGGAGGAAGATGAGCAGGTAAAAACCCTGCACTGCCTCAACAAATTTCTGCTACTGCATTCAGATGAAAGCACAAAGAGGAAGGTAGATAGGAAAATGAGAAAATCACAGACCTTCCCCCTGCTCCTTCTGGGCAGGGTCACAGCAGCTACCAAGCACCTCATTCAGAACACAGCACCTGTGAATGTGCCTGTCACCACTCCGGCACACGTATCCAGCTCCAAAAAGACTAGAGCCTCACCATGCAGATCACAACGTTGTTTTCCTGCTGCAGCATGGCCAAGCTAAAGAGAAAATCTGTGTTCATTCTCAGATGCCAAACTCTTTGTTCTTCTTCTCATGAAGCCAGAGAAATAATCATGCTCCAGAGCCCTCAGGCTGCCACAAGGCTCCCTTTGATCATATGCTTTTTGGGGGGTGGAAAATAGAGAACAGCAGAGCCAGTTGCCTCAGCAGGAACCTTGCAAGAGCATTGGTAGCCTCCAGCCCCTTGGCTGAGGTTTTCCTCAAAACAGCCTGGAAAACGTGCTCATTACCCAGAGCACCATCCCCTGCTGTCGAGGATCAACCTGCAACTAGCTTTACCCACAGCTGCACCACCGCAATGCCTAAATTTCTTCTGTCAGTTGCCATTGCCATTGCAATGTCTCCTTTGTCAAGAAAGACACCAGTAGCTGGGAAGGCAGCAATTTTCCCTTCTGTCGCTCCCTTGCAAAGCTAACTGGATTCCCCTTGGTGTTAAAAGGCAGGTGCAGCAACCAACCTCCAAAACCTACTCACTGAGCAAAATCCTGGGCTGAAGAGGCTGTTTCTGCTGCAGTAGAGAGGTGGGGCATGAACCATCTCTCCCCCATGCTCCCCTTCAGATCTTCTCCTATCCTCACTTCTTGTGCTAAGCTCCACAGAGCAGTGGAGAAGGACGAGCTCTTCCCCCAAGACTTGTGATCAGGAGATAAGGCAGAGGAAGCAAAGGTTGCTGTCCCTGTTGCCTTGGCTGAAGACTCGAGTCATATCCCACACAGCCAGTCCATACCAGGGTGCAGACCCTGGCCCTTTGGCACCAGGAACAGCCTTCACCACATGAGCATCTCCACAGGGGCCAGACACAACACCCACTTGCTCTATCCCCAGCAAACAGGACTTAGTATAATGGCGGTGTTCACCTGCAGTATAAGGACATTAGTTGCTTGTTCCTTGTGCCCCTTAAGTTTCTTCATGAGAAAATGCATTTCCAGCTGCGTGTCTTCAGCCTGATTTTTGTTCTCCACACAACAGAATCCCGAACTGTTGCAGAGATTCTCTTGGAGGGAGGAGAACCAAAATTAAATGTGCTGGAGGTCTCTACCAGGTGCTGGCAGAATCACAGCAAGGTCACCAGCAAACTGAGGAGCCTTTGGTAACCAGACTGCAGCTGCAATACGCACTTACGGGAGATAGGGAGCAGGGAGAGGGTAGGAGGAGAGGGAGGAAGGGGATGGGGGAGTTTGTCCAGGTCTCCAGCACTGTGGAGACAGAGGAGAGATGGGGAGGGCTTCACTGAAGGAGTGAGTTACCTCCTCCAGAGTCAGTCTCTTGCAGATTGGTAGGAAGGAAGGGCACAGACACAGACCCCAGAAACATCCCAGAAGCTGTACAGGCAAGAAGACTGAGCTCCACTGCCACAGACCATCAGAGCTTTTAGGACCTTTGTGAAGGGTCACCAAGAACCTAGAACACTGTGTGTCATGTCCATCCTTGGGGCAGAAACATATGAGGGTGGGGAGGGCTATCCCAGCCCCAGGGAGGGGCAGCTGAGCCCATGCCTCTGATGTGCGTATCAGCTAACCCATTCCCTGAGCTCTACCCACTGGAGACCCTCTCCAGGGAAGCCTGCCCCAGGTTTTCACATAAGTGCTGATACAGCATCTTTACTGAGCAATCATTTGCACTCACTACATTTTTTCCCAGCCCATAGGCACTGTGAGAAACTTTCCAATATTTGGGACCCGACTACCATTTTCAGGTCATGCTCTGGGACAGTCATCTCCCCTCTTGCTCTGCCTGGTAGTGCCATTTCCCTGGTTGGAAGCAGGGGGTTGCTCACACAGCAGGGCAGGGAGCAGCACCTGCAGGTCCTCCCCAGCCACCCCCACTGCAGCATGGGGGAGAGATGGTTCATGCCCCACCTCTCTACTGCAGCAGAAACAGCCTCTTCAGCCCAGGATTTTGCTCAGTGAGTAGGTTTTGGAGGTTGGTTGCTGCACCTGCCTTTTAACACCAAGGGGAATCCAGTTAGCTTTGCAAGGGAGCGACAGAAGGGAAAATTGCTGCCTTCCCAGCTACTGGTGTCTTTCTTGACAAAGGAGACATTGCAATGGCAATGGCAACTGACAGAAGAAATTTAGGCATTGCGGTGGTGCAGCTGTGGGTACAGCTGTGCGAAACCTGCTACACTTCACACTGCTCCAGTTGAGCACCAGGCAGGGCTGTCCTCATTTGCTCAGCCCTCCATCACCTTTTGGGAGACAGGAACAATCCTGCATCCTGCCTTGTCCTTGGGGTACTGTGCCACTCAGCCCGACATCCAATCCCATATGGATGGAGGAGAGCCCAGCACCTGCACCATTCCTCCCCAGGGATGCTAGTGCAGGCAGGTGGCTCTTTCCCACCACTGCTTCGACATTCCCTTCTCTGCCCCCAGTGATCACACCCACAGACCAGACACTGCTGTCCCGGTGGACTCACCTGCCTCACGGTGCCAGCCGGTGGCGGGTCCCTGGGGCACGCAGAGCTGCTCACAGAGACACCAGCCCAGGGATGCACATACAGACCTGCTCCCACACGCAGAGGGGAGCTGTGAGCCCCTCCTGCCACAAGGCCCTTCTCCCCCTGCCTCACCCCACACTGCTTCTCATTCCACTATTGACAAGTCCTTAATGAGCTTTGCGTTCACGTCCAGTCAAATCAACACCCTGCATGTCGTGGGTGTGGGGCGGGGGGGTCCCACAGCCACTGGAAAATCACAGTCACTGGGAGAGAAGAGGTTCCAAGGGCATGGGCAGGAGGGAGGACAAAGCAAAAGGGCCTGATGCCAAAGACGGGGGGAGCCATCAGGCAAGAGGGTTGTAAGGGATTGGCTGAACCCATATTGCTGCAGCAGTTCCTGCAAGGATCAAGTGCATTACTGGCTATGGGTCAGGCTTTTGGGATGAAGGGGGCAGCCGCAGGAAAATGGATACTTCTCGTTTGAAGTGGCAGGTACCAACCATCAGCCAAGGAAAGGAGCCACATGTGAATAACCAGTTGCTTAGTGTGTAAATCTTGTCACTGGCTCTAAAACAGCTTGTGTGGAACCTTTATTTCTCATTTCTTCTCCTTTCTTGGGCCCAAGATAATTTCCATCCACTGGGAGTAGAGAGAAGTCGCTCTCAAAAGCGGCATGGGGGAGCTGCCGATGCTGTGAGCATCGCCTTGTTAGAGGCAGCATTGACAGAGAGGCAGGGGAAGGAGCCCAAGTGAGCTAAAACAAAATTCTCCCCAGAAATGACACCTTAGCACTTCACCAGCTCCTCTCTTTGTGTTAAAACAGAGGTGGGGATGCTTAAAACCATGACAAAAGTACATTTAGCAATTTTCAGTGCTGAGGAGACAACACAGTGACCTGACTACCCTCCTGCCCCTGCATGCAAACAAAGGCTGGCTTCACCCCTTTCATGACATTGCACCAGCTCCATGGAGGCTCAGGTGGGCTGAGGGCACCAAGGTAATACCACAGTTTTTATCCCTTGCTATCAAAACTCTCCTTCTTTAAAGGTCCCCCCTGCCCTCTTAGAGCAGGAAATAACCCATCACAGCTAAACCTGACACAGCTCATGGGCCAAAGCCCTTGCCCCATAGGGCTGGGAGGGAAAACCTGCTGCCTTATAGCTTTGTTGAGGTTGCTGCTTGTGCTGCCACCTACATCTGTGCTATTATCCTGCCAACAGGCTATGTTTAAAGATCACATTTCAGACTAAGTGGTCACTAGAGGAGCATGGAGGAGACAGTAAGACCACCCCTCAGGTTTTTTCGGCCCTTAAAGGAGAAAGACAGGGGTGCCAGAAAGGCTGGCAAGAGGGAAATTGGAGAAAGAAAATTATTTTTACTGGGTAAACCCAGGAGGCTTTGAGAGCTGAGTGGCTCTCCAGCACACACGCTGGAGGCATCCTGACAAAAAGGCATCCTCTCTGAGCTGAAGCAAATACAGTGAGTGGCAATCCCTTCAGGGTCTGACAGAGCACCTTCATCCCTCTCCTCTTCAGGGAGTTTGTGTCCCCCACACCACTCTGGGAGCTTGAGTATCTCTTATTTAGCAGCTAATGAAGTTAGAAGTAAACTACATCTGTCTCAGAAATCTTTCCTTTAGGCTCTTAGCTGGGATAAAAAATCAGCCAGTGACCATGTGCTGCCTTTGCTCCCTAGGACACCCATTCTGTATCTCTGCAGTTGAGCACAGCTTGCACTGGCCAGACCTGCAAGCACCCATAGTGCAGAACAGGGAAATCATTATCGCCCACCATGCCATGCTGGAATTGCTGCCAGCTGAGTCCCACAGGGACCAGATCAAATCCCTTCCTGGTGAACTAAGGCTCACATTGTCTTGGAGAGCTTTTTCTATGGTGGTGTGGTTGAAACTAGAAGACCTTTAAGGTCCTTTCCAGTCCAAACCATTCTATGATTCTATGACACAGCTCTTGGTGAAAGCAGAGCTGGCAGAGGCATGCTTCCCTGTCTCCTGGGAAGTGTGCAGGCACAGCCCTGGATGTGCTGGACCACGTAGGAGGCTCAGCTCTCCCTCATCTTGCTTTGCAGTTGCCATGGAGCTGAAGCCAGGTGAGGGCTTTTTGAATGTAATGCCGTGTTACTGGGAGATTGAGATTTGTTTTGGCCAAGCCAACCAAATTAAAGCAGGTACCTGCAGGTAGTTTCAGAGGGGAGCCAGCAGCAAAGTCCCTGGCCTCCTTTTATCAGAAAGAGTGAAACTTCAGCTATCAAGATATTGTAGCTCAACCTTTTCTGAGTCTGGCATTAGTCCATCCATTACTGTTCTCTCAGTCTTCAATCTCTCCTCAAGACCAACTGCTGATGTGACACCTCCTAAAATAAAAAGACAGAGAGAGACAGTAGCAATTTTCTTGCAGGGCAGGTGGAGATCTCAGGCCTGAGGGAACCAGCCTGTTATATGTATTTTCACAGCTCTCCACAGAGAGAGAGTTCTCAGGTGTTCCTGGCTGAGGAACACCTGAGAACTGCAGGGGGTCCACTGGAAACACCAGTTGCCACAGACTCCTGTCACAGGAAGCACAGCAAAACATCTTCCCACCTCACGCACTTCTAGTCTTGAAAGAAAACAGGCCACAAAGTGACCATTTCCACTGAAGGGGTAAAAACTGAATTTGAAAGCCTCAAGTGTTTAACTCGCCTCAACAACGTTTGTTGTGCGAGTTAGAGGCAGAAACAGGCTGTGAGTATAAAAGGTGCTGGAGAGAAAGAATGTCTCTCAGCATCAGTCTGAGCAACCCTTGCTTTTCCAGAAAAAAAGGGAAGTGGGACCAAGAAAAGAAGATAGTACATGGATATTTCATACTTGGCAAGAACTAGACACGGGCTGGTAAGCCCAAATGAATTTGGGAACATGCCTTAGAAGAAAAGCAGAATTCATTTGAAAGGATGGGATTTGGAGCTGCTCTCTTGGTTGTTTTCCATAAATGTTCATGAGACTAAATTTTGATTCACCAGTGTGTTCTCAGAAAATGAGAGCTTGGCAGATACTCAGACAAATACTTGCTGGCTTCAGTGTTTGCATTCAAACCATTTGGGCTGCCACCTCCAAAGCTTTTGGTGGCTTGGGAAATATCCAGCAAAAGAGCCCAACCCGACTATATAATCTGTGTGAGTAAACACAAGTGCAAAGAGTGTTTTCTAAATAACAGCTATTGGATGTGATGACAGTGGTGAAAGCAGCCAAATAATCAGGCTAGACATCTCTTGGTTTAAAATTCATTTGCAAAAATCATTAACACAATCATTGCAAAATAAGCAGAAGTATAATCACCCAGGGATAATTTGCAGAGGAATAGGGCTGCACTCACTGGAAAGAGCTGTTATGAGATATGAGGCTGCCTGGCTCTGACTAAGCCCAGCAAGTCCACCACCTCCAAAGGGAAGCAAAGCTGGCCAGCAGAGCAGAACTGGCAGACATTGCTTTTCTGAGCCCAGTCTAAGGCATGGCCTCCTCCTCTGCAACCTCAGCAATCCTGCCAACCTGCAGTGGGGGCCAAGCTGGCTGGCCTCCTTTCCCCCTGAGCAGGCTCAGAACTCAGGTCTGGTCTGACTCCTAACACCCTAAGAGGCAGCCAGTAGGGAATAGACAAGGAAAAGGTGAGATGGGGGTAAGTAAGGCAGGACAATTCCTGTGCTCAATCCTCCCAGCTTCCACTCACAGGTGCTCTGTGTGACTCCCAACCCAGGTGGCCTGTTGAAGACCCCCCTTGTGGTGTCCAGAGTTTCCTTGTCACCAGTGGCTGGACTGTTAATACCCAGTAACATAATCGCCTGCCAGTCTCACTGACCCCTTCTCCACAGGGAAACTGCCAGAATCTCTGCTACTCCTCATCTTGGGCATTCCTGGTCAAGCTGGGATGAGCTAGTCCTATGGCACAGGGAAAGGTCTTGCCCCACACAGGCTGCCAGCCATGTTTCCAGGGCACAGAGCTTCTTTGAAATATTATTCATCTGAAAACTTGTCCAATACTTTTCACAGAGAGTACTTTTATTTACAATTACCTTCAGCCACTGGTATTAAATCTGCATTTATGCCACTTGTCCCTGCAGCTTCTAGGAGCCCTTAGGAACAATTTCATGTGTAGATGACTTGTTTCAAAGTCTGGGCATTTTTAAATCTGTCCTGCTGTCAACAGCACAAATAAAACCGAACATGGTGAAGGAATAAAAATGTAAAAGAAATATGGCAAGAACAAAACTGAATATAAATACAAGAAAAGAAAAGGAATTTCCACCACTGGAGGAGATTAAAAGTGACCTGTCAATGAAAAAAAAATTGGGTTGGAGCACTTTAGTTCAATGTATGTCTATTCATTTTCTTTCCCCTGGAATACTCTGGAGACTGGGAGAACTAGTGAGATAACATCACTGGATATTCGGGCAGTAAGACTTTGTCAGGTGGGAAACAGCCAAGTTCTGTTAAGCTCAGTGGTTTTTGTGTTGTTTATCCTGTTCACCTTACCATAACTCATGTGGTTGAGAAACACCTGGGAGAAAAACTTCCCCTGCTAAAGATTTATCAGCACTGAGCTTTCAGTCGGCAAGTAAGACCTGAAGGACCTAGAGTCCCCCAGCACAAAATGAAGAAGATCAATCTGACAAGTCCTGAGATGTCTTATGGGAGGAGAGGAATATCAGGTAGAAGAGAAAGAAAAGGCCACTAAAATAAAATCCATGCATTTAAAGATGTCTCTATGGCATTCTCCATATTCTTTCTTTCGATGAAGAGCCTTCACCTCCAGTTTATGTGGGTAAAGTATTTCTAGGTGTGTGACCATTTTTTTCATTTGATTGAAATAAATAAGGATGTACACATGGCTGTTTCTGAGAGAAGAGAAGCGCACTGCTACACACATTATCATGTCTATGGCTTTGGTCAACAGCTAAAGCACAGTGAAAGCTCAGCCCTCTGCACCGTCACATCTCCCTCCCCAGGCACAGCACAGCTGGTGCTGGTGCTTGAGGATGGCCCTGTTCCTGTGGGTAGCCCAGCCCACTCTTCTGATGGGGCTGACTGACACCTGCAGCATCTCACTGTGACACAGATTCCGTTTCCTGGTGGGCAAAGCCAGACCTGAGTTGCCCTTCCAAAGCATGAGGATTAATTACCAGTACCCACCTCCCAGCAGCAGCCAGCAAGCTCCCAAGCTGATTGCTGGTTAGTCTCTAAGCACTGGTGAGAGTAAGGCACCTACTTTCAACTTTCTCCAGACATGCTCCAAGGGCTGGAGTCCCCACAGTGCCAGCATGCCCGAGGTCCAGGTGACACAGGGACACGGAGGTTCCCGGGTGGCCCCAGAGGCCATGTACCACTGGTGTCCCTGGTGAGATTTGGGAGCAGATTTTAAGCGTGGCAGAGTCTCCCCTCACCCCCCTTCTTCCCAGCTATCTTCCCTGCCACAGGGGTGTTTGAGTGACACTGGGTATGCTATGTCCCTGTGACATGCCCAGCACAGCAACAAGGAGCACAAGGCCCTGGGAACCAGAAAGTGAGAGCTATCACAGACACCAGCCAGGGGATTTCTGCAGGGAAGATTCCTGGCAGGACTTGAGTAACAGCAGTACCTACCCACTGCAGGGTGTTCTCTTAGGTCTTGTCTACCCAGCCAGTGTTGCCCATCTAAATCAAAACAAATTAGGCTAAATTAAACCAGAGCAGCCCACTTTGAAGCATGATTATTCCAGCTTACAGACCATTTGGGTTATAAGTGGACATAGTCACATTGATGAAAGTGTGCCTGTGCCTGCAGGCTGTTTTGATAAATGTAGTTTAAAAAACCTGATCATCTTTCTGTCAGTGAAACTGCAAGGGACTCACAAGGGACAGGAAAGATTTAGCTCTATTGCTTCTAATCCATCAAAAACAGTGTGAGCAGTAACACTGCATTCAACTTAGCTCAAACTTGATCCTGATGGACTTAATATAAATTAAAATCAGTGTAAATTGAACATAAATAGAAGTGTCCTCACATACTTTGGAAGATTTAACTGAAATCACATACTCTGTGAAACCAACCTAACTTAAAAGTAAACGTGTCCCTAGGACTACTTACATCATTGGTGTAGGTCTTATGATTTTTTCCCTCTTTATTAAGAGGCTTATGCTAATAAAAGCTCTGAGGTAGATGCTTTAGATCAGCATAAGCACAGTTATACTGACGGAGCTTATGCCACTTCCTAATAGAACTGCATGGCAATGCCTTCCTACAGGGAGAAGCCCTATTGCACAGCTGTGTTTGACCTCAAAAGCACAGGAGTGCAGGAAAAATGTGACAGATGCAGAGGAAAAAGAGGACAGATTTGGGTATGAGATGCAAATGAGGGTTACTGACAGAGGCAGTATAACCACTGTCCACCACAGGTGCTCCATCATGACAAGTACACAGGCCTTGGGGATAAGGAAGAGCAAAGGCCTGGCTCCTCTGTGAAGTGCCACACACGGACAACCTCATTTATTACTGCATTGGAAGGGACAGAGCCTCCACTGGGAGGGGAAATATCTCCAGCCTGCAGCCTTGCTTCTGCTTGGCCGTGTGATGCACACAACCAGAACCAGCCCGTCTGCAACATTCGAGTTTCACACACTCCCACCCTCCAGGGAAATTGCATTTATTGATAGGATTGGACGATGGGAAATTGCTTTGCCGTCGCTCGATGTGTCCTACGTCAGCCGGCCCAAGGGACTCTGGCCAGAACAACCAGAAGGTGCTGCTGACACCTCTTTCCACAGTCAGTAAAACACTCTTCCCTTCCTTCCAGAGAGGGAAAAATTTTTGGAAGGTTTTACCAAGATTAAAAATTACTTCTACTTATAGTATAAGTCCAGAGCCTCACAAACTCAAAACATTGACAGCAACACATTTACCCGCCAGCCTCTGTCACAATGTCACAGCAATGATGTCATTCAGGCAAAACCTACCAAAGCACAGTTCTCCCCCAGATGCCCTAACACACACACACACACACACACACACACACACACACACACACATACACACACGGAGACACTGATCTGAGATGTTCTGAACCTCCAGCTTTCCAAAATGGATCAGCCCCCTTTCGCCTTTCTCCTCTTCACATGAAGCCTTACAGGTGCCCCAAGGCCAAACAGCAAAGGTTTTGCTTCTGCCTCCTTAGACCATAGAAACAGGAAAGTGAGACAGCTCAAAAACACCCAAATGCAAGGGAAATGCCACCCCCTGTCTAGTACTGCAAAAGAGGCTGGAGTGGTGGTCATATTAAAAAAAAATTTAGGCACCACATAACTTTTGAAATCTGATTACGGCAGGTAATTCATAAAAAGAAAAAAATTAATTCCTATTATTTTCTGGTCTTAAACACTGTAAAATGAATATGTTCTGAAAGTGTTCAAATATCCTCCCCCCAGAGGTTCTGAAAAAACTAACTGTGCCTGACCACACTGCTTGCCTATGTGGAAACAGACTCCCATGCTTGGGCTCCTGGACAAGGAGGTTTATGGGACGGGACAACTGGAGGCTGCTCCTGAGCCTCCGTTTTACTTGGCTGCTAATTTATGCTTTAGCTAAGGTGTAAAGCTGAGCCCTGCAAAAGCATTTTTGGGTGGGAGAGCCCAGTGTTGGTGATGAGAGACAGACACACACGAGACAGGATCGCCCGGAGCACGAAGAGAGAACCCCATCATCTCCCTGTTCCTTGACTGATGTATGCATCACACCAGTGCCAAGGGGAGCCACAGCCACCTAGCCTGTCTGGGGAATTAATACCTCATCCAAAAGCACTTCACAAAAACTAACACTGCCTGGGCATGATTTGCCCACAGTTCAGAGCCCCAGCACCAGGCCAGTTCTCATTGCCAGGCTGCCTCCCACCATCCCAGCTAATCCAGGGTTACTGATTTACACTGCTGCGCCTTGCCACTGATGGGATTTCTCTTCAGCAGCTCCTGGACCCACGTGCATACTGCTTGGAGCATTCCAGCATAAAGACCTCTACTTCTGGAGAGCTTGATCAAGAAACCCCAGTTCCAGCTCTCTGGTCATCCTCACTTCAAAGCCAGAAAGTGGGGAGGAAGCTCATGTTGCAGCGATGGCCCTTATCCAGGATATGTGAAAGTGACAGCTTGCTTTTATGCTTGAGGGCGGGTTTGTTTCTCCATGAGAAAAAGAAGCTTATTTCATGTCCTGTTGAAATACGAGGTCCAGAAAGGCACCAGATGGCCTGTGATCTCTCATCCTCCTCCAGAGACCACTATCTACACCATAGATAAAGCACGTTTTGGAAATAAAGCATGTTTTGGAAAAGTTTAGTGGCCACTGGCAAATAATGATTGAGCGTAAGCACGCCTCTGGTCCAATCTAGCCATCCTAGTCCACAGCTCCCATCCGAGCTGCAACCCAGGCTGAGCAGGAAACTATTCTACAGCCTGTAAAAAAACCCAAAACAAAACAGGAGAAAAAAAAAATCAAAAAGCCATTTAACAGAATGGTCTTGGCATGTCACCAAAACCAAGACAGGATGGAATTGCCCACAACATGCTTTGCACAGACATTGAAAGCATTTCTCCCTAGGAATCTCTGTCCTTTCCACATAGCTGTCCAAGCTCAGGCTTGACAAACCAGAAAGGACAGCTATGAAAATACATGTCCTCCTTTGCAATGATGGGTCAGGGATTCAAACCAGAGCCAGGAACATGCTCCACAAGAAGCTGAGGGGGCAAGGGCTTATTGTGGGTTTAAAAAACAACACAAAGCAAAACAACCTCCATACTTTCCATCCATGCACTGTTAGGCACATCTCTTCCCTTGGCAGCTTCAGGAATAAAGTCTTTCACTTTAATACCTCAAGTTTATTCCTGCAACTCTGCACAGGGAACTGGATAGCAGCATATGCACATCTCCTCAGCCTCTAAAGTCTTAAACTTTAATCTTTAATTTTTGAAATAAGTTGTTATTTTATCTTCTCATTTGATGAACATGACTCCCCTCTTACCCCATTCAAACACAATTTAGCTAATTAGCCAGAGGTTACCATATGTAAGCACATGCAACCTGATAAAGCAAAGGACTGCAAGAAGACCTGCTGTTTTCTATATGCCCTCATGACTGCTGACTGTCTCTTTCCCAGCCCTCATTTACTGTGCAGCTAAGTCACTTGGCTCGTGTCTCTTATTTCTACCTGTGCAAGGCCCACGTCTCCTCAAGATGGGGAAAGTGCCTGAGAAAACCCCTCTTGCCACACACCAGGGAAGCAACATCTCAGGGAAGTCGCCAGGTTCCAGCACAAACCACACAGCCACTGCAGAATACCCATAACTCACACAACATAAACACAGCCTAAGATCTGAGAAACCCCTGTTCTTCTAAGAGATTTAATTTCCTCCAGTTCAGTCCCTTTTTTGTCTTCCAACCCTTGGCAAACTGCAATAACTGCACAGGGGAAATCAAGAGCTTTGCTCAGGATGGAGCTGTGGTTCCAGTCCTTGGTAGTTAACCCCTGCACTAGGGCTATGGTGGGCATGGCTTCTCTCCAGCCCAAAAGCTAAGATGAGGGCTGGACAGAGGGCATGGCTGCACCTCCAGCTCATTGGAAACTACAGCAGGTCATTGTCCTTTGCCTGAGTGCTACCATGATCACCTGGGACAGAAGAATGTTTGAGAGCCAAGAAGAATAACCACTGCAATTCTCCTTCCACCAAAAAACTATGTTGAGGGTTGGAGTCATAAAAGTTGAAGATATCCTGGTGGCATTTGATTGTTTTATCTTTCTTTCTTCAAATTTTGTCCAGTGCAAGTTTTCAATGACCATTTCCTTCCTTTTTTTGCCATTTGTCACTGTCAAAGGAAGAAGACTGAAGTGGGGGGGAACAGTAATAACAGGATAGAGAAGGATAATACAAGACCTTTTGGCTTGATTTCTTTTTTAACAAACTCTATTCCTTTCTTTTCATTCTGGACAGAGGGGTGAAAATGGTCTTTTTATGAAGAAAAACAAAAACAAAAACAAAAACAAAAACCAGAAAAACAAACTGGAAACCCAGAAGTGGTAGTTTGGTGTTTACAGGTGTACATCCTTTCTTCTGTATACAGTGTCTTAATTCCAGCTGAGAGGAGCAGCACAGTATGAAAACTTTGTACCTTCTCTTGGACTTGAGCTTCACATGCATCATGTCTTGGCATGTTATCAACAGTTACAGGGGGAAAAAAAATCTCTCCCTCCTTTCCATACCGGTCCTTCAGTAGTGTATTCCTGGTGGTGTGCAGGACAGGAGCAGTTTCCCATCAGGCTCACAGGTCTCCAGAGGTGCCCAGTTCCAGGGATTGATGAAGACCTGTCAGATCTGTCACATGCATGCAGCAATGCCTGAGACATTTGCATAAATTTAACAAACCACTACTCAGTCTCTAATTGTGCTGTGGGTCACACAGCAAAAGACAGCCACTGATGGCATTTGCCCCTCTTCCCCCCAGCTGGGTGTATGTGGGTGTTTTAGTTTTTAAAGGAAAGAGAATTAAATGACACTGGGTCACTAAGTTTTGACTTAAAATTCCTGAAACTTTGTCAATTCCATCCAAAGAAACTGGATTAATTTCCTAATCCTGGGAATTTTATGATTGCTTTCAATGGGCACACCAACAGCTCCTCTAGCTTTATTAAAGTAAGTTGCTTCCTGGCAGAGGTGGGATGCTATTGTCAGATTATACATAAGCAAGAGGAACAAGTTCATGCAGTCAGTAACACAGCACCACATTTGTGTTCCAAACTGAAGAGTTATTTGTTTCTATCTAGGATTTTTACAGTGTTACTCAACCGCCCCAGAAAAAGAAGTGAACACATCTCCATGACTTATCTGACAGCCTGACACCACCTCACATCTTAAAGGCATGGCAGCAGGAGCAAAGGGGCTAAATATCCTACCAAGGATTGTACAGGAATCAAGACTGGGGGGGAGCTGCTTCCCCCACCAAATTATGAGCAACATTGGTGGGAAGAAGAGGAAAACTCACCAAACTGCTTAACATGAGGCCTGACTGCAAGCCTCTGGGTGCTAAGCTCTTCCCAAAGCTATTTACAGCATGATATTCAGCTCTTTAAAAAATAAAAATACAATAAATGGTGTCTTATGTGGTGCTGCAGGCCTTTGCCGGGAATGTGAATGAGGTTTGCCAGCTTTCTCCATCTTCCACAGTAAAACATCCCAAATGATAATGTGCCAGAGAGGTACAAATTCTGATACTTGAATTTCAGTGTTCATTCCACCAGCAGTTTGTAGTTTTTAGTTTTTAAAGGAAAGGAAATTAAATGGGGGAAAGATTGCCGTATGCTAATTCTCCAGTTAAACTCAGAGGAAGCTGCAGCAGATAAGGTTCCCATAGCAATTGGAATAGGTACCGAGCCGCACAGATGAGGCCCGATTTCCACGCTTACTTTCCGTGGGGGTCGTTTATCTCCACACAGCACAGGGAAAAGCAATTACTTGGAACAAGGGAAAGGAGCCTGTGGCATTTGTGATTCATTTTGATGGCCATTCTCTGGCGTGGTTGGATGTGTCAATATTGCAGCACAGCCATGCACCACTGCATGTACCCTCGACCACAGCAAAGCTCCCAGGTGCGTCCTGCCACTGGCTTTTCTGGTGGGTTTAACTGTGAATTTTTGATAGGCATTGAAACAGGATTTGGAAGGGATCTTTACAGCCCCAGCCTCCACAGGACAGAGTCATCTGGCACTGCACCAAACCAAGCATCAGAGCACATTTCCTCCTACCCATTGCCTCACATTTTTGACTACCCTGGCAACAACCAACCTTTAATTCGACACAATTTGCTTCCAGTGAACCCATATTACCTATTAATTTTGCTTTATCTTGCCTGAGCTGATGATTATTGCACCCGATTATGTCTTCCTTATCCCCTGAGCAGTCATCTGTGGCAAAGCCAAGGGAGTGCAATCATTCTCCAACCCTCTTCCCAAAGCTACTCTGCAGCACAGGATCAGGCCCATCAACTCCTTCAATAATTCCTCTACAAAATGCCCCAGCAGTGCAGTTAAATTTGTGGGCATGCAGTCCTCAGGGTCTCATTTTCCCAGCTGTGTTGCAGCTCTTTTTCTTACCAGCTGCTCTGGGACTTTCCGGGCACTCCATGAATTTTCTAAAAGAATTGTCAAATATTCATCGGTTTCGCTCTTGGATGCATTTTCACTGGGCCATGTAGTTTTGACCAAGAGCAAATCCCCTTAGATAGACATTCCTCACCCCCTTTCCAGACTGAGACTGCCTTGAGATCCATCATCAACAACTATGGTTGCATAGAGCACCCTGTCACTCCTTTCCCTTCCAGTGACAGCTGAAGCTGTAACTACTGACAGAGCAGCCTCCTTTTGTCATTGGCTATGATATGTTCCTGGCTCTCTCTCCCTTGTACAGAGGTGACCTAGTAATGCACTTTCCTTTGTCATCCTCCAGCTTCTTATGTACTTCTGAACCAACTTACTTATTTCCCATGCTAACGTCTCATCGTTCCCTGCTTTTGCATCCCTAACTTGATTCCTTCACACCTTTAATCACTGCTCTCTCTCACCACCCTCACCACTGTGGTTTCTTTTCCTCCTCACAAAACAAATGCACTTTTTTTCCTTTTTTTCCCCCCTTTTTTCTTTTTTTTTTTTGCTACAATGTTGTTTTTCTCTTCCCAGCCGGTGTCAGTAATGAAGGGCACTTCTGACAAAAGCATGCTGCAGTCTCTGCCAGGAAGAGCTGTCCCCAGGGTGTAAAAGAAATGCTGTTGCCAGTGGGTGCAACCAGCTGACTGGAAGGAGAGGAATTGTCCCAGATGCTTCCATGACAGACGTGAAGGAGAGAAGGGAAAAGAAACCACTTTGGGAAGGAGAGAGCAAATCAGTCTGGGTTATGGAGGAAACATCCCAGGTGCCTTAGAAGTGGGTTTCTCTCTCTGTGATGCTGAGCAGCTCCTGGACTGGAGGAGACCATCCCTCACGCCTCAGATCGGACGGCCCGGCCATGTGCTTCTTCGGCTGCGGCAGATCCTCCGCTGGGGAAATCAGCTGCATCAGTCGCTGCGGAGAGGAAGTCGCTGTTAATTAAGCTGATGAGCAAACTGACAGCCAATAGTCATCCACAACCATTGCTGGGGGCAAAGGCATCTAGAGAGCACACGTCCCAGCTCCCTCTTCCTCTCCTGCCAAACGGCCATGAAACAGAGGAGAGCAGGTTCACTTCAGCTGCTCTCAGGGATGATTATTCTGCCTCTGAGCTCAAATCTGGGCTGTGGACAGATAATCTGATGTACAGCACTTCTCACAGACCTGCTGCTGTGAGGGAGGATGCCAGCAATTAGCATCACAGACATTTTCTGTGGCAATGGAAAAAAACACCATAAAACCTTTTCTTTTCCTATACCAAGTAGCTTTCCATTGATTTTCATGGGAGCTGTGAACACTTCCAAATGGGCTGACCATCACATGCTGGGCATCTCCTGCTATGATCCAAAGCAGGGTGGTAGGCGATACCTACCTCAGTGGCATTTCCCAGGTAAAGCCGTCCTTCTGCAGACTGCTTCCTGCCCCAAACCCTCCTCAGCTCCCCTCTTCCAGTCAGCCCCACTGTGAGGGTGAAGGCAGGGGTTGTGAGGCAGCTGCCTGCCCTTAGCTCCCTCTGTCCTGTGCAATGCAGGGTGCTATGGGTTGTTCCACACACATGTATGCAGTGCTGGGACCACTTTGAGGAGTTTATTCTTAAAAAATGAAAATATCTTGGAGCTCTTCAGCAAAAAGTGCTGGCTCACAGGGACTCCGCAGTGAATTTCTGGTCTTTTTCATCCCATTTTTTAAGCCTCTCTGGTGCCACATAACTTTCTGAGCTCTTGGTTTCCTCCCCCTTTCCATCCTGCAGCTACCTGCCAGCTCCATGGGACAGCCTATCATTTCCCAGCCAAAACCTGACTTACACGGTTACTAACTTTTTCCTTCACAAGCTGTTCAGGACAGTGCAAGCTCACTCCCATGCAGAGTGCACCACAAGCACAGCAGGCAATTCATCTATGACTCGTTGGATTAATTTTAGTGCTCCCACTCCGTGTGAAGCGACTGCCAGAATCACAGATTTTGGTCATTTATTCAAAACTATTTGCCCCATGATTTCCAAAATTAACCTTGGCCTGCAGCTGCTCTGTGGGTACTTCATTGTGAGTTTTTAGTCTTTGGAGCTTGAGCTGTCTTAATCAGGGACATTAGGAAACAACATTTTTGTTTCTTGGTCAGTCAAGCGTAATGAGAGGAATTCATTTGTAGCAGTGACTGATCATAATTATCAATTACAAACTTGCTTTCAGTGAATGGCTTGCAATATTCAAAGACTGTTCCTGGAAATCTGTGTCAGGAAATTAAATCACTACAATTCTGGGGTGTGACTGGAAAAAGAGAACAGGTATATTTTGAGAAATTTTGTTTTTAAAAAAGGTGCAACTATCCTAGAAGGTATTTCATGGCTGGCTTTGATTCTGCCCTGAATCAACCCAGGTTTAGCAGCCAATTCCTTCCCACACACCTAAACCACATCCTTGGAAATTTCTTCATACTAATGTAGCTAAGGAGTCCCTAGAAATTTCAATTAATATCATGTAAACCAGGACAAACTGAAAACCCCTCAATCTCAAATGGGCCAAATCAATTCCTCAGGTGTGCTCTACAATGAGCATTAACACTACTCCCAGCAGCATTTCAGTCCAAGGGCTTGAAGCACTTTACCCCTGGTGAGAGATACTGCTTGTTTAACCAGTAGGACATGTGGGCATGACTTCTCTGGCACCTCCAAGCCCTCATTTTGACATCGAAAGCATCTGAGCTGTGGGGAGTCAGACATATCAGCCATGGATTCACCTTCCCTGAGACAATGGAACAAACAGATTTCGTGTACCCAGCTCATCCCTGGATGTGTTGGCAATGCAGGGTCCTCCTCGCCATGAGCCTACAATGTGACTGTCACAACTACACCACAGTCACAGGGATGCTCCTGCTCACCTGCTCCCTCTGCCCACCCCATCCTCCAACCAGCTGCAGTGAGGATGGAAGAGAAATTGTGTAGAAATTTACATGTACTGCACATCACTCAGGTCTTTTTTCATGGGTCAGGTGAGGTGTTATCTCCATGATTCCATCTCCCTAGATAGAGTTCTTCCTACGATGAGGTCAAAGATGTCTCCAGCGAAAGAGGACAGGCTCAGGCATGGCACAGGGTAGGCCTTTACAGCTCTGTGAGCAGGTCCTCTTTAATAAGTACAGGTAATTTCTGTATTGAAATGAACATGGTCCTGACCCAGGACTACAAGGGACAAGAAGTAAAGGCAGAACAGATCCTGGTTTTGCACTTGGTTTGCATTGGTATCTATTGCATATATGCTATATATATGTCTATATATTGCATCGAGCATGATGGTGCAACACTGCATGGAAGACTGGACATCTGATGATCAGCCTGGGAGCTGTGCTGAGACCCTCCAAGCTCTCCAAATTGCCAACAAGAGCTACAGAGCATTCTGGGGAAGGGCAACTCTCACCAGCCCTTGTCTTCTCAGAGGTGAAATATGCTGTGTACCTCCTCCCTGGGGCCCATCCTGAACCATCTGGGGGAGCAACAACAACACGTCCAGTGACCACAATCCCAGTACCTGTTTCAGGGGTCCTTTGGTTTTCAGGAGGATGAAGATGGCATAGAGAGGAATACAGACCATGGAGGAGAGTGCCATGAGCCAGCCTAGCATGTAGCCCCAGGGTGGGTACTCGTAGGAATTGTTGTATTTCAAGGGCGTGTACTTGATCAGGGAAAACAGGAAGACACCCTGGGGAGCAGAAAACACAAACATAAGGAGAGCCAAGGGGCAGCCAAGCCCGGCAGCCTGACCACCCTGCAAGGACCGGCTGCTCTGCAAGGGTGGCAGTGGGTGTTCTGTCTTGCATGAGCCAGCAGGGACCTTGCTGGCTGCAGCTAGCAGAGCCTGGTGCATGCTGGCTGCACAAGGAGTTCTCAGAGCCAGGGCCAGGCATCTCGGCAGTGTAAAGCCTTCAGGCTTCTGAAGAGTTCCACATAAGCAAAGTTGGCAGCAGCTTTGAGGGTCCAGCAACATTGAGACAGCAATTTATTCATATCAAAGACAAGAACTGTTGTTCTGCCTGGCAGAAACACTCCAGAGGAACCACACAGGCACAGATTTAGCCCTCCTGGGGCTCTCTAGCTACAAAGCTCTCAGACAATTTGGGCTGGTTTGAAAATTTCCCAGATCTTCAAGTCCTGCTGAAGCCCGGGGACAAAGGACTAGGAATCTTTTGTAAGTTGTAGCTATAGATCTCATCTGTGTTCCCACTGAGGTCAAAGAAAACAACCCTCAGCATCAGATACAGAAACAGAATTTGGCGGAGAAAGCATGTAAAAGTCAGTGGAGCAACACTGGACATAATTCAAAACAGGCAAGAACTTGCCTGAATTTGGGTGCATTTTATTTCAACACAGTCACAGAAGTTTTGGAACAGATTTAATAACATAGAAATCAAATGGCTATAGAAAGATACTTCTGAACCATGGGCAGTCCCAGGAACTCAGACTGAAGCAAGTATTTCAAAACAGGGTAATTTTCACTGGTCTTCTATTCATAGGTAATTTGACCAAACCTCTCCAGGCTTTGAGGACACATTTCCTTTTGCCTTCACAATGAACAATTGGCTTTTCAGACTCAATTAATTTTCCAGGCAAAACATAAGGCTTTAAAAAGGAAATAAATTGCTAGCTCAGCTACGGACAAGTTTCTGCTTCTCCATAGCAGTTTGAAAAATTTACAGCAGCACCTTGGAGATAAATCAGCCTTTTCTATTGAGAATCTGGGGACCCAGAGTGACACGTCATGATGTCATAATTGCACTTACCAAGCACAGACCCGGGGTGAACAACAGCCAGCATATCTTGATCAAGGGCCACGGCCGGAAACCAATCATGTCCTCAATGTTGTCATAGAAGCGGTTGGCACCTTGGCCACCAACCAGCAGAGACAAAGTCATAGGTCAGATTGGTTTTTGTTTCCTTCAACCACTATTCACATCAGATCCCAAACTTTCTTTATCCTTGGTGTTTACTTCTGGTGAAAACATGGCTATCTTAATAATAGAGAAGCATTTGATGGGATTTTCTGGCATTGAAAAGGCCCATCTGTGGCTAAATAGAGATGGAGGGGTTTAATTTCATCCATAAGTGTCAGAAAGATTGACATTGAAGAAAAGCACAGTCCCACAGACAGCAGCAGCTCTAAGTGAGAAGATGCAGCCATGCACTGGTAAGAACTGCACAGGGAAAAGAGGTGCCAGGTTTACAGAACAGCAAGGGAAAGTTCTTGCAGGTTAAGCATATGGGATTGTGTGAGTTCAGAGTTCTAAAAGGAATAGAGTGGAGAACACCTAACAGAACCTTCTATTTTTAAATAAACATGCTGGTATACCAGGGAAGTCATGCCAAGAATCACCTCTGAGTTGGGCAGGACCCCTGTCATCTCAAGAGTCTGTCTTCCACAGAATATTGTATTATTGACATAAACTCAGAAAATCTGGCAACTCTTCTGAAAACCAAACCTTCCATCTGCAAGTGCTGCTGTACTGTCCAGTGAGAGCTGTCTGATCTCCTCCTTCTCTTCTCATTAGTTTCACTTACTGGATTGTTTTGTTCACAGTGTGTGGGACCCACCTAAATCTCATGGTGCTCTGGAATGGGATAATACTACAGAAAAGCACCTAAAAGTCCTGCCACCAGCCAGACTCTAACCACTGACTCTTCCCAACCCAAAGCACAAAGAGCAAACTTATGCAATGGCATAGAGGAGACAACAAAATGCAGATGGATTTCAGCAGACCTTGCAATAAACTCTGGGATGTCTTCAAGTATCAGGAGCCTAATGTTGGCCAGAAAGAGAGGTAAAATTAAGAAAAATCAAAAAGTCATTTATAAGGTGCCCTAGCACCTTTCTAACCAAAACTAACCAGATTTACCAGACTGTCTCAGGGAAAATAAGACAACAGTATTAGAGAAAAAAATGAGCTAGTCTGTCCAGAAAAAGGGTTACCAGTTAAGCACCTCTGGGATGAAATAATACTGTATTTGCCTTATTAAAGCTTTATCTTGGTGCTTAAAGGATTCTGCTTTTGGGGATGTTCATCCATTTGTGAACTCATGGTCAGGCCACAGCTCCCAGTTGCAAACATGATAAGAATTTGCTTCTTTATATCTCAGCACCAGAGGGCTGGACTAGGCAAAATATGTGCCTAGAAGAACTGGCCACACTTGTGAGTGCTTGGGGTTTGGTGAGTTCTATTTTGGTTTGTGGTTTTTATGTCTCAGAATTAAATTCTCATGTTATGTTTCCCTTAAATATAGTAATTCTACAAAAGCATATTATGTATGACTTTTTTTTTTTTTTGTAATTCTTTGCATTATTTTCTATATCCCATGACTAATGCTTGCAGAAAATCTCTCTTAAACCCAGCTTTTTGAAGTATTTGGGGGGAGGACGGAAGGGGGAGGATAGTTTTTTGAACACATCTTGGTGTTGAGTTGGCAAGTTAACAAGTAGCCTCAAGCAAAGACAAGAAGCTGTGGTATATCAAGGGACATGCAGCCTTGTGTGGGACCGCAGCCTACACCAGAGAACTTCCAAGCTGTAAATATCATGAGGATTCAGACAGCATTTCTGAAAATATACAGGGGATGAAAGGAGTTGGTATATAAAATTAATTTTGCCAAAAAGCCAAAATCTTCCACAGGGTGAAAAAAAGAAAAGAGAGCTATATATCATGTGAATTGCAGTTTAGAATATGAGCACAGCACAGTGTCTTCCACAGAAACACGCTGTCATGTCAGATATATGACAGATAAATTAATTCATAATACAACTTCATGGCAGATAAAGTTTCCTTGCCAATTTGGATCTAGGATCTACTCAATTAAAGAAATACAAAAATGTCAAACAAAAAGAAGAACACACACACATCCATCCATCCTCCAACAAGAAAAAAAACCCACAACTTACATTGTTAATGACGATGTGCCTCCACCTGTCTTTGTCCCTTTTCTCTGTAGGACAACCGCCAGGTCCTAAATTTCCATGGCCACTGTGGCAGTCAGTGGGTGATGTGATGATACACAATGGGGACTGACATGAACATCCTCAGAGAGTATATGAACAGGAGGTTTTACATATTCTACATTTCACAGGCAGATGAAAAAGTAATCAAGCTTAAGAAGTTATCAGTTCAACCACTCAACACTGGCTTTTTGAGCGAATTAGAAGCTGGAGGACACATACTGGAACAATGTGCCCTTCCTTCCCAGCACATCACAAGGATTAGATAAAGCTCCTGCAGAGAAAACCATAAAAACTTCCCCCAAGAGATTTTTGTTGGAGTAAACAGAGACGTTTGCTTTTACCTCCAATATTTCAAGACAAGGAAGAATGGGATGCAGTCACTGGACAGTTAACCATCAATGCTGGTACCACTTCCCTTGTGCTGATCAATCCCATATACCTTCAAATGGTTGTGTGCTCCTCTGACAAATCATTTAGCCATGTATATTCACAAGAATAAGTTTCACATGAACCTAACTAGAGATTTGCTTACATCCTTATCTCTTGTCCTAACGGAGCCCTTCTCATTTTACTCAGCTTATAAAAACAGCAAATGAGACCCAAATTAAAAGGGACAAAGACTTAATTTTACTTTTACCATATTCAAAAAACAGTGAGTTTCACAGTTCTGCTAGTTGGAATCTATTAAAAAAATCTCTCCCTGTCTTTTCTCCCAAGTATCATTTATTTGCATTCATCTGTAAGAAATTTCACCCACAACACTGCAATAGGTGATGACCGTGGCTCCACGCCACAGCTTGTATCTGCTCCCTCTCTGTCTCAAACCTGCAGCATCAACACCTGCACCAAGCCTGTGCAAAGTGCCAGCAATGGAGGCGTGGTGGCACCACAGCTGCACATCCTCTGGGTACCAGGCACACAGAGCAGGCCCTTTATGGCCCATAAAGAAGCATGTAAGGTTTCTCATAGCCAGTACATCTGAGAGCATTCAGCACACAGAGCCAGAGCTAGCCCAACAGGCAGGATCCAGGCAGGAGGAGGCTGCCATGCCACACTGGTAGCCACGCTGCATGTGAGCAACAGAACCAGAAAAAGATTTATCACTGCACAACATGGGTTTACCCCAGGGACACCCACAGGTACCCCCTGGCATCAGTTTGCTTTAGCTGTGTAAAGAGTCCTAATGATTTCAGCCCTGGCTCTCCTGTAGTGGTGGAGGCACTTGCTTTTTCCTGGAACAGCTAATCATAATGTGCATGCTGTGGCTGCCTGGAAAATACCCTCTGCAGCACATTTCAGTGGCACCATATTGTGAATCTCAGTGTTCAAACCCCATGCCTGCTTATAGAAGGGCTGCCTGTCCCAAAGTGGAAGGGAGAGCAGAGAAGAGGCAGAGGGACACCAGAATCCCTCCAGCACTCTCCTCTAGGGAACACGATCAGCAAGTCCAATGCTGTGCGATCCTTCCACAGGCAGGGAGCAGTACAGAGGAAATCCTCAGGTCTCTGGGAGAGCAGCTGCCTGGCAGCAGGGGGAAGCTGCCAAGTGGTGGGTGGTTGGCGTATGTGCTGGGAGAGGGGAAACTCAGAACGCATATTTGTGTTAGCAGAAATGTTGTAATTCTTCACAGTGTAAGCAAGAGGCTCAGCTCTGCCAATTCCAAAGCTGGGGAAAAAACGCTTTAATCAGCACTAGTCACTTTTCCCCCCACTGTAACGCCTCACCTTGGCCCTCTGACTACATTTTGAAGCAGAATCATCCCAATGGATGCAAAGCAGAACATCAAGAGGGTAAAATCATAGTGTGTGGAGTGGCACAAATGAACATATGGTGGTGAGGAAAAGGGCCATTTCTCTGTTCTCAACTACTCCATCTCCCTTTGAGGCTGCTGGGGCAGCATCACCTCTCCTGTTACTCAATGCCTGCCAGTGCTCTTCTCCATGGATCATCAGAAAAGGCATGCGGCCTGTGTGACTGTAAAAATGGCATTAAACATCAAAGCATAATTCAGTTTAATGAATTAACCTAGAATGGTGATCCCCATCCTGTCACAGATGGATGAGGATCTCCACATCCCTTTAAATCCCAAAAGGTCTGGGCAGAAGGTGACTCAAAATTAAAACCTGGCCAGGGTCTGTTAATGCAAGCTGTCAGGTGAGCTTCCCTTGAAGGACATCTTCCTAAAATAAATCTCTCTTATAGATCTGCTTGTCTTGCATTCTCTGGAGCCCAAGACCAAGCAGCTGGACTAGTTACCCTTTCAGTAAGAGAGGAATTTATCCAAACTAGCCATTGGCTCCTGCTATACATAAAGCATTTGGAGAAACTGGTAAGCCCTTCATCAGCAACAGCACTACAGCCAATGCAACCTCTATAAAACCGTAAGCACCAAAAGGAGCACATAACAAGGCAAAGGTGGCACCAAATGGAATTGGCAGGGGGTAGACTCAGAACAAGGAAAAGAGACTGATTCCTCACACAACACCTGAGAAAGCCATGGAACTCCTTGCTGCAGTATTTTGTGGATGACAAATGGTTAGCCAAGTCAACTGGAAAAAAATAACAGAAGAGAAATAAATAGATTTCACTTCTGGCACTGGAAATTCCTGGGCAAAAGGTTGAGTATTGCATCTGGTTCTAGGAACCCCAGAACAAGAAAGACTTGTAGCTGTGGGTCCAGAGAAGGACCATGAAAACTAAGAGAGGACTGAAGCACCTGTCCTGTGAAGACAGAGAAAGTTTGGGCTGTCCAGCCTGGAAAAAAGAAAGCTTCAGGAAGACCTTGTTGCAGCCTTTTAATATACAAAGGAGGCTTGTAGTGACATGACAAGGGCTAGCAGTATTAAATTGAAAGAAGAGAGGATTAGAGTGGATACAAGGCAGAAATTTTTGACTCTGAAGATCCTGAGACAGTGAAACTGGTTGCCCAGAGAGACTGTGAATACAGTACCATTGCAAATGTCCAAGGCCAGGTTGGACAGGGCTTTGAGCAGCCTGGTCAAGTGGAAAGTGGCCAAGAGGGTGGACTAGATGATCTTTAAAGGTTTCTTCCAAACCAATCCATTCTACGGTTCTATTATAAGTTGTGAAAAGCTGGAAGAACATTCACAGAAAGTATCACTCCTAATTTTTCATCTATTGTAGAAGAGCATCTACTCCTGACCGTTGAGACCCAACATGATGCTATGTTTGCAATCTTTCCCTGAGGTTATGATGGCAATGCTGCTTGGAGTAGTTGGGACCAGCAGATGTGTGACTGTGGGATGTTGAGGTCTGGTCTAAGCTGTCATCGACTACAGCTGGGCACAATCCTTACAGGTATGAGGCTCATGTAGTTCCATGAAGCAAAGAGAGGGAGCAGCTGCTTTGCATCACACACAAGACACTTTGCCCAAAAACCATCAGCCTTGACACAAGCTTCAGGGAGAAGAACCAAAGCCTTTGTGGTCAGGAAGAGATCTCCCCCAGGATATCAGAGGAGACTTTTCTTACTGCACAGACTAACATGCAGTTGGTTTTCTCCTGATACTTTATGAAGCTCAGTTTTATCCTGATCCTGTGTAGTTTAGTTACAGACTTCGCTGAGAGCCAAAGCAGTCCCTCCTATTTCTTTTCTGAGTGCCATCACAGCCTGGGTAAATAGGAAGCAGGAATCATCGCAGAAGTAACACATAGCAAGTTTGCATCACAGAATTTTGTGTTAAATTAACTGGCAGGAATAAACTAAATGCACAATGTAAGCAGACAGGGACAGAAACCAAAGAACAGCAGTCACTCCTTTATAGCTGATTTTCTAATTCAAAGGGCAGATGGGAAAAACAGCAAGGTAGCTCAATATGAGGCACCTACAGAGAAGGAACAAACATTCCTAGTCTAAATGTAGAGCAATTAAGAAATGTTGCAAGGAAACACAGTGAAAACTAGACAAGAAAGAACATAATTACAGCACTTCTTTGCCCCCTGAGGATCGTCTCTATTCACTCTCACTTCTCAACCCCCCATTCTTGCCTTGATAAAGAACAAGACAGGTTTTTGTCCTCCACTTACCATACACCCATCCTATACAGACGACTTCAAAAATAGCCAGGAAGAGCAGGCATGTGCCACTGGCAGCGTAATAGTCAAAGAGCTGGAAGATGTACATGCCACCCTGTTGAAGAGGTAGAGAAAACAGAGCCATTGCAAGACTGTTCCATGTCAGGGAAAAATGAGTGGGGAAGCAGAAGAATAGCAGCAGAAACACTGAACCTTGAGCAGGTGGGAGAAGAGTCTTCTCTTGGGGCTGCCCTCGCTCTGTTCCAAAAACACAGTCAAACCTGGTGGCAGGAGAGTTTTTCATGCCCATTTTGTGATACTGCTGGGCTAGGCTGGCTTCTATGTGGGTAAGAGCAGGAGCTGGTTTGTTTGGTTGTTTTAAAACAGTCAGGAAGTTCCCAGAATCATTTTTGAAATACCATGTAGCAGTGCAGAACTTTGCACCCAAAAAATTGTGATCTTGAGCAAGGATATTCAGATACCTTGTTTTACCTTCATCCAACCTTACACACTGCACAAGTTCCAAGCTCTGCAATGGCAGAGGCATGTGGCTTTCCTGCTGCTTCTGACTTTGAGCTGAGCCCTGCAGAGTTGCTATCACCTACCAGTACAGGCCTGTGGATGATTTTCCTGTGATTTCTCCAAGACAAAGCCTCTCCAGGTCAAGCAGATGCTTTCAAATAATGCTGAAGGGCTCTAGACACAGTGTCGCTCAAATTGACAGGTAGGTGTTGCCTTCAGCAGATCCTTATCCAGGATCCTGCTGGAGGATCATTCATCTGTGCCTCAGGGGTTTAACAGGAATTAGCTGTCACTTCAGAGCTCATGGAGGCGGCACAGGAGTGCTGAGACCTCCACCCAATCTTGGGGTACACACAGAGCCCAGCACAGCACCATGCAGGAAGAGGTGCAGCTTTTAGCTGCAGAGCAGCGCAAACACTGTGTGCATGGCATCACACCAGCACAGCTCTGCTCCTTCTGGTCCCAAGATCACAGGCTTCCCACGGGCTCCAGCAGGGTTATGGCACAGCCATTACCCCCAGGCTCCTCTCCTGCTGCTCTGCTTTGTGTGGAAAGCAGCCAGCAAATGATCACTGCCCTTAGAAGAGCTTGTTTTCAAACAGCTCAGCTTGTTTTAGCTCCCAGGTCTGGTATTTGCACAAAGCTGTGTCAGGCAGCCTCTCTGGGCTGTGGGACCAGGATCTCTGGAAGGCTCAGTGATGCAGTGAGTGCACCAGTGTCACACGGGGTCAAAGCAGCACTGGCTGTGAGAGACACCAGCTAATGCATTAGAAATGAGAGACAATTAACAGCATTGAAGACAAGCTTGCTGTCTCTGCCCAGACCTCCAGAGCTGTGTAGCAGGGGGTTTTGTGATCAGCTGTACAACCCAGCTACTCCTTGCTCACCTCAGTGACCAGCAATAAGCCCAGCAGGTAGCATATGACTGCGATGGCCAGGATCAGCAGCTCCCGACGCCCCTTCTTCCGAAACACTCCTGGGAACATGTCAATAATAGCTGTCACCATGCTTTCCACACAGACAAACTGCAGAAGGAAACAGGTCAGAGAAATCAGTGTCTCTCCTTCCCCAAGCACGCACTTCCCCTCACTGTCCTTTTTTGTCCTCCCACCATCCAAATCCTTATTTTTTCACTTTTTCCTTTCATCTGTCTTGTTTCCACCAAAGGCCAGCAGAAACAGAGGAAAAACACCTGGTTATCCAGGCACAAGGGCTGAGGTATAACAGAACAAAGCCTGAGCAAAACATCTGCCTGGTGGACATGCAGGAGACCCTCTGCTCCCCTTGTGCCAGCATAAGAGTTGCACACTGTGCTCTGCAGGGTTTGTTCCTGGCATAACAGGGATATGGGATATAAGACATGGGCACATCAGTGACAAGAGAACACAGGGATTGCTCTGGTGGGATGCAGCTGGGAGAAAACAGCCCAGTTCCCCATCCCAGACTGTTCTGCTCTGTGCTCTGCCTCACTCTGCAGGGAGCACAGTTTTGGGGGGATGTAGCTGGAGCATCCTCTCATACACAGAGGGAGAAGGTGCTGGCAGAGATGCCAGCAACTGCCATTGGCCCTGGCTCTGAGGTCCCACAGTGTGAAAGTGCTGCATACAATGTAGAGAACCTATTTAAGGTACCAGCAAAGCACAGCAATACCCACCTCATCCTTTCCAATGACTGTGGGGAATGCTCAGGGTGGGGACAGGCACCTGCATGTTAGATGAGGAGGGGGGGTTTGTTGTACCTGGCTGTCCAGTCCCAAGAAGATCAGCATGAGGAAGAAGAGGCAGGACCAGAGCTGAGACACAGGCATCATTGTTACTGCTGTTGGATATGCTATGAAAGCCAGGCCAGGACCTGCCAACAGACCACAGGATGACCATGTGTGCCCCCCACACCACCATGTGCAGCACAGAGTAAGCTCACAAACTTCTTCAAAGCTCCTATTGTCACAGCTCCTGGCCCACCCACGGCTGAAAGCCGTGTTGAGGAGTACTGGTCCTGCAGACCTCTCTGCAGACACCCATAGTAATAGAGGATGTAGAGAACATCCTGGGTTTCACCTTGGAAGAGTGCCCTCCCCTTCAGGCTGTTTGTTTTCCCTTGGCTCTGAAGTCTCCCAGAAAAACTTACCTGATTCAGCCACTTCTGAAATAGGTATGCCCTGCTCTCGAGCCATGAAGCCCAGCACAGAGAAAATGGCAAAGCCAGCAACAAAGCTGGTGGCACTGTTCAGGGAGCAGAGTATGATGCAGTCCCTGCAGGAAAGGAGACCAGAGAGAAATGGGAGTTTCCTGCTGCAGAGTGGATCCACTTAGGATCATGTCTGTGCTCAGCTTTCCTAGCTGAACAGGACTACCAAGAAAAAGTAATGTTGTTCTTGAACCACTCAGAAGTAAAAAGCTCAGAGCAGAGCCAAGAGTTCAAGAGTTACAGGACTATACATGGCACAGCAGGGGAATGGGGCACAACCACACAGCACATAGCAATAAAAAAAATGACAAGAGTCCAGAGAACAGAAAAAACAACAGAGAAAACGAGGAAAACAGAAAATTTGAAGAGGAAAGAGGTTGCAAAAGGAAACATACTCAAGAAAGAGGAGTATCTGAAAGCATGAAGAGACACAGGTTCAGCAGATTTAGTAAAACAAGGGTAATAGGACAATAAAAATCCTCAGTGACAAGGGCAGTGTCTACACTGCCTTTATTAGCTATGCTCAGATGGAGGCTGGGATGTGCTATGCTACTTGTCCTGAAACTTCTGTGCACTTGGTCCTTGTGAAAATTGGGCACCGCTCTGAGCTGGCTGGGCTGGAAGCCCCACACCCCTGGATCCTGCCTGGGCAGCTGCCAGAGCTGACCCACAGCATCAGCTGGTATGGGGCAGGCACTGTGGACACATTTGGGACACCTGGAGCTAAGATGCCAGCACAAGGCACCTAAGAAATTAGAGGAAGGTGTCAGCACACCACTTGATTGGTGACTGAAATATTTTGGGAGAGCCAGGAGAAAGTATTAACTGCCCAACCAACAGCCACCTATCGGAGAACAGGAGAGATGACTGTTGTCTCCCAAGCACAATTCCATTTTACAATCTGTGCTGGAGCAATGTGTGAAAGCATAGCAAAGTCCCTGCTTCTCAGGGCTCTGTAGAG
This sequence comes from Promerops cafer, assembly GCA_013398275.1. Classification (NCBI taxonomy): domain Eukaryota; kingdom Metazoa; phylum Chordata; class Aves; order Passeriformes; family Nectariniidae; genus Promerops; species Promerops cafer. The sequence continues at coordinate 1,494,398 of VZSE01009799.1, read as the reverse complement.
GGTGTCAAAAATGGTCCTGATGGCTCCACTGAGATCCATGTCAGGCCATGGATAAAATAGATCTGTAATCCAAGGGCAAGGAGAAGGCCAGACAGACTTGATTAATCTCCTTGATAGGATCAAAAGGCCACTGGCAGTACATTACTCTGATGGTAGTAAAGCACTGGAGACAGGGGGCCTCCATCATCTTTGTATCACCTCCCCTGCCTAGCAAGTGACAGCAGAGCTGGCCATGTCACCCCTGCCCACTCACTCTGTCAAAATAGACTGTGCTGTCTACGCAGTGGCTGGAGACACTCTCCATTTTCATTCCTCCCCCTCCTCCAGTCTCTCATTTCCACACTTACTGGTGCAGGAGAGCACTATTAAAGCCATTTTCTGGACTCCTCTCTTCCCTCAGCCATTCTCCATCCCTGTGCTGAGTCCTCTGCAGCTTCTGCACTCTGAGCAGCTTGTTAGTCACAGCAGCACGACCCAAGGTCTCCCCCAAGGACAGAGCCTGCCTCTGATGCAGCTCTGTGCTATCTGAGAAAATTTTCAGGAGGAAATGAGTCCATCCTCTTCCTACCTGTAACAGTTGTTTGTGTATTTGTTGTAGCTGCCCAGAGCTGTCAGGCACCCCTCGCAGGTGGCATAAGAGAAGAGGATTTGAGTGCCTGCATCCATCCAGACCTGGAACAAAGAAGGTCAGTGGTCTCCAGACCTGGCAACAAAATAAACAAATGGCTGTGCCCTGTCAACAATAACTCCTCCAGTCATGGAGAACAAACCCTGTGAGACAGAAAGGAGATCCACAGTGAATGGAGAATCTGGGATACCTGTCTGGAAAAACTGAGCTATAGAACTGGAAACCCCCTAGGAAAAGGCTCTAGAGGAGACCATATTTTTTACATCCCACTCAAGGTGACACCATGTCTCCACCCCACACCTTTGCATTCAGGGTAGAGACCCTCATATCCACCCTATCCCTGATAGCATGGCTCCTTCTGAACCTCTCACTACAGATGTCTGTGATCCCTACATGGCCCAGATGATTAATCTCCTTGCAGAGCCACTGGTGAGTCACCCCAAATGACAGTGTGACCAACAATCTGTGTACTCCCTTCCCTGCTCTCAGATCCAGTTTTCCATCTCTCTGAGGCCACAGTGCACAGTGAAGGGCAGAAAATTGCTGCAATGAGACTGCAGGCCAGTGAGGTGTCACGCACCCAGGTTCCCCTTTGCTCTGGCATTCCATGGGAAAAGCTGAGTGGGGTTTCTCACCACTGCTCCAGCCCTCTCCTCTGTGGAGAGCTGAACTGTGGGCTGAGCTGCAACTCTGCTCTCACACAGTCCCAGGGAAAGCCCTGAGCTGGGAGTTTTAGGCAGGCAGGGGAACAGCCCACCTTTCTGATGGTCTCCAGGTTCCCCAGTCATTTTCTTTTTCCACTAAGCAGCCCCCAGCTGCAAACATCCAGGCAGCTGGAATTTGGTAGCCTTCAAAGAATCCCAGCCCAGGCACTGCTGCCTAAGTTCACACTGATTTCTCACCGATAGCATGTACACAGCAGCCCTTCAGGCATGGACACACATCCCATGTGAACCAAAGCCCTACCTTCTGCCTCAGCTCAGGAGAAGGACCTCAATGAGGGTTTCCATGAGCTCCAGTGACTGGTAGCAGGGATTGACCCTTTGGCCAGACCCTGCCCTAGGCAGGTGGGACCAGCCCCCAGGACAAGTAAAGAGAACCCAGCTGGTCACAGCCCATGTTAATGTGCATTCCTTTGGTCTCTGCAAGTACAGGGACCCCAAATGTCCTGGGAGGGTTCTGATGGAGCCAAAGTGCTAACCAGGCCAGCAAAAAATTAAAAGTGATAGATTGTATAACCCCTCCCTTAATTATCTGCATCAGCCAGATAAACTGTTATATGCTAAGTATTTTATATACTCTTCTGGTTTTGCTGAGCCCATGAGTGGAAATGACTTAATATTCCCACATGCTGCAGACCACAAGCAAAAAAGATGTGCTGTATAAGGGGACTAGACCCCTCTCAGAAGTTTTAAGGATCCTGGTTCCCTGACATCCTTTCGCAGATGACAGCTACATGCTCAGATCCAAAGGCCAGGACATTGAGAACATTCTTGTGGCCAGCATTTGCCTGACACTACCCCTCACCTGTGGGTCTGCCAGCCTGGACATGTCTGGCTTCAGGTAGAAGATGATCCCCTCAGCAGCCCCTGGCAGCATCACCCCTCGAACCAGCAGGATGAGGAGCATCACATATGGGAAGGTGGCAGTGAAGTAAACGACCTGCAGGGGCAGGGAAACAAGAGGAGAGAGGGTCAGCAGGAAGGGGGGCAGGCATCACTTCACCTCATCTCATCTGCAGACCCCCAACCCAGCAAACCTGCCTGACTCTGCTGTTGTCTGTAGCTGCTGCTGCCGCTAACATAGAAGAGGGGTGGGAAAGAAAGTAATCAAGGTTACATCTCACTGGTGATTTAGTTAATCTGCATTTTGTTCTTCATCCAAGACTCTGCCACTGGTTGCTAGACTTTGTTTTCTCTTTCCAGTCAGTGTAATTTCCCTGCTGTGCAGCCATTCCCTTCATCTTTTGAGAGCTGCAGAAGAAATCCAGATCTCTTCCTGTCACTGAGTTTTAATGAGTTATTAAAATGGTCCTATGCACAGCAAGAGCTTTCCAAATTAAATACCGACTTTTGCTGTCCAATTTGAGACACCTCTGAGGGGTCTCATTTCCAGAAGTGCTCATGCGTCACTCTCATCCCTTCAATGCCTCTGAGCTCACAGGTAAAACATGGGGGCAACTCAAAGCCTTTAAAGAAAATGTAGACCATTATTTTTGTAATACCTATTTTTACTTCTTTGTGTGTGTGATATAAATAAATATTACAGTAGAATTCATCATCTCTAAACCATTTCTCTAATATAACAATATTTTTTTCTATTTGCAAAATATTTGTGAGCAAGCTGCAACTTCCTAACATTTATTCATTGCTAAAATTCATCCAAGTAATATGGAGGCTTGTTTACTCCATGGATTCATAGTGATGGGCCTGAAATGACATTTGTTTGTGCTTAGTGATAATTGGTCAAATAAGTCACAGAACATGGTACTTTTGCTATTCCCTGATTGAATGAGAATGGCACTCCTTTGGGCACAAGTATTAAAATCTACCTTCAGAAATCACTTTTAAGGAACATTTATGCATAAGGAAGGGAAACATAGGGCAAAATGAATAAAAGAAAAAGGCTTTTAAAAGAAAATGAGTCTTTATGGAGTTATTTGAAATTATTGTCCTGAGGTCACTATAGTTTCTTTAAATTTGGATTCTTTAAATCACAGAAGCAGAAACATAAGGATCTGGCAGGGTTATGTGATTAGATCAGCCTCTCAGGAAAGCACAACCTCCTGTTTAATCTGGAGCTGTTGAGAAAAGTTATGCACTTACTCAGAATTCTTGGATCTTTCCTAATGCTTGTCTTAGTATATTGTCAGCAAAGAAAAAGAGGGAAGCAGTTGAATTTTTTGACAGTGTCCTTGTAATACTCAAAATTACTGCCTGCAGAGAAGACAACTGGCCTGTTTGACCTGTAGCATATCTGGGGACAGAAAACCCCTCTCTTATTGTTGCACCATGTCCATAACATCTGGCTGGTAAGTAGCCAATAGCCCTGTACCCTAAAAATTGTGATGGAAAAATCTTCTGTAGTCTCAGGAAGACCATTCCATTTACTATATGTAGTCACTGTTTTATCTCACTTTCTGGTCTGGTTTTGCCAAACCAAGTCAGCTAAACCAGCCTGACTGAACTACTTAGCTTTCTCCTTGTGCAGGTAAGTTTTGCACACTGGGAAAGCATCAGGCAAAGGCAAAACTCGGTGGAGAAGGCTGAGAGCTAAAGAGAACCTCGGGTGACTAATTATTCTTCCATGCAGACCACACAGCCTCTCAGACCCAATCTCTTGTGAAGATGGTAATGTGGTATTCAAATTAAGGGGCATCAGAGATTCAAGGTTTAAAATGCAGATCATCCATGCCCTCTTCTCCATAAAGGTGGAGTCTGGCTCTCCTTCCTTCAGAAATGGTGGACAACAAGTCTGCACCAACAAGAACCAGTCATCAGCAAAAGCTGGGAAAAATCAAGTCAGGGGAGCAAGCTGTTATCTCATTCTGTTGCAATGGGTGCCCAGTGCAGTTTTAAGTTAGCAAATGTGATTTAACACTGAAACACAGGTGTCAAGTATGAAAGGAAACACTCATGAAGAGTAGAGAGAGTGATTTGAAGGAAGAAATCTGTTGCAGAAATTTGTTCCCTCCCTTTGCTATTGGGACATGCCCTGGACACCCACAAGACTAATCATTAATCAACCATCATTAATGATCCACCCATCTCATTGCAGCTCCAGGAAAAAAAAGAGGTCCTGAGCAAATCAAGGCCATAGCAGTGTCCCTAATACCCAGCCCAAGGCACCAAACACTCATTCACTCCAAAAGGAAAACCAGTCCATCTGCTCTATAGGATAAACATCAGGAGGAAGCATTGGCTCCAGCCTCATTAGCAAAATGCAGAAAGTGATGAACTGACCCAAAACCTGCAGATTCAGAAAGAACACAAGAGAGAACAAGGACACTTCTCCACCCCAAGTGTTTTGCAGGATAAAGAAGCAGGAGAGATTCATCATTATCTATTCTCTGAGCTGGTTACAGGCAGCAGCTTGTCTGTTTTGCTCAAGTGTTTAATTATTGCCAGGGATGGGAAGCCTGCCACTGAAGAGGATCTTGTTGAAAACACCTTCAAGCCACAGGAGGACAACACATTGGTGAGTGGATGATTCCCAAGGGCACTTGGGGAGAATCCATCAGCCACTGTGGGTATCTGCAAGTGAAAATGTACCTCAAAACTCCCCTCCCTGATGGACCTACTCATTTATTCTTCCTCTTAGGGTTCAAACACAACAGGTGTATATCAGTACGGCCTCAACAGGTTTTAGGTTTCACTTTGGTGCTGTGACTCCTGCCTCTATTTCATGAAGAAGGAAAAGAGATTGGAGAAGAAATATAAGATGGGTACAAGGAGGCTTATGGACTGGGAGGATAATCTCCATTCCTACTTTGCCTGTGGACTTGACCCCTTTCCAGATGCAGAAGTAGCAGATGATCCACGCCAGCAGGAGACACAGAGCCAGCTCCCAGCGCACAGTGCCCAGTCTGTGAATACCATCCGTGAGCCCCAGGACTCGCTTCCTGCCGGTGTCCAGGGACAGGGAGAGAAGCATTAACACTCCAGACCCCACTCACCCATACAGACCTTTCCCATGTTACCCCATACAAAGACTTAACAGCCTATCTACAACACATCTGCCCAGGGCTCCCAGCCATGCAAATTGTCCCAGCTCTGCTTAAGGCTCCCCTCTCTACTCATCTCTGCTCCACCATGCCTTGTGGCTGATTCAAACCCTCCCACTCTCCAAACCCATAGTGCCATGCCCATCAGACCCACACTACACAAAAGCCACACCTGCTTCCCATTGCTACCTGAGCCTGGCAGCTCCCCAGCAGAGACAATTCAATCCAAAGCAGGCCACCAAAGCCACTATCAGCCCATGGCCACCATTCTTCCTCCCCATATGCTACAGACATCCTATATGTAAACAGAAATTATCTTTAAGATTCCCATGCCCTTCCCTCAGCCTCCTTCCTTGGAGATTCACCATCAAGAAGGTAGGCCCCACAAGAGCTCAGCACTGCAGCTCATGCAGTTCCCAGAAGCCTAAGCCCACATTTACAACTCCTCTGCACATTCTGCTCAAAACAATTTCCCTCAGTGGCCCCTACAGTTTCCTCTACAGAAAACCCAAACAACTGTTTCAGAGGGGTCTCAGCTCTCACTAAAAAGTATGTGCAAGGAGCAGGGCAGGAGAGGGGGGCCAGCACTGTGCAGACTCTTTTAGCAACCATGGGCACGTATCATCTTCTATGTGCCCTGTAGTGGCTGCAACAGAAAAAGGACAGTCAACCCTTTCAAAGGTTCTTTAGGAGACAGAAATGGGGAAAAACCCCAAACCCAACTGCTGAAGCTGAGACCTTGACACCCCTCTTCTTTGTAAGACTTTCCTTTGTAGCATGTGGAGTGGTAGGGTGGCACCAGCAGCCATTTCAACCTCTCCAGCATGTACTGATGACCCTAGCTGGGACATTGTCTGGCCTGCTGCAAGACCCCTCACTCAGACTGTGTTTTAGTGCCTCCGGCCCCAAATTCCTCAAAATTCTCCACCTTCCTCAAATTATTCTCTGGCATCTCATGCATGCATCTCAGATCCCTGCTCTCCAGGGATGATCCTGAGCAGCCTGATGGATCACTTCCCTTAGACAGCAAGCAGGACTGGGTCAAAAGAAGGTAAAAGGCAGTTTTTCCCCTTTGTGTTTCACTGTGGAGGACTGTTCAGTCTGCCCTGGCCTGTCATGCTTGCCTGCCAACCTGCAACACCCAGCACATGTACTCCTCCTTGCAGCAAGCCCTTGCCTGCTTTTGGTGCCTCTCTCAGTGGCCACACTCACCCAGGCACCTCAGTGCCCGAAATGGAACACACCCTCAAGGTGCACATGAGCACCCCTGGGCAGGCACACTGCGAGCTGCCTTTGGGGTGTGCCCAGTCCTCACACCCTGGGCTCTGTGCCCATCTCCTTGGCAGCTTGTTGCGCTCCCCGTGTTTGGACCTGGCACGTGGCACCTCACTTGCTCCTACAGACACACAGTCCCCTGCCCAGGGACTCCTGCAGCTGGAGCCTTTGGATGAGAGAGAGCCTGAACAGAGGGAAACCAATCACATACTCCCAAAACTCAATCATTGAGGACGTGACGTTCGAAGGCAAGGTCCTGTTGTCCAGGCCGGATCTATTCAGAATGTCCACACAGAGATCTACCAAAAGAAAAGGAAACTGATGAGGGGAGAAATTCTCTAGGGCTCCTCCTTGAGGGATGTTCCTTCCCCTCTGGACCCTAACCCTCACTCTGGCAGCACACAGATCCTTCATCTTGTGCTGTAGAGCATCTCATTAAACATCTAATTAAACTCTGGCTCTTCCCAGGTAAGAATCTCAATCCAGCAGTCACCAGAGGGGCTTCAGGAAGGGAAGAGGGGAAGAAGAGAAAAATTCCCTGCCAAACTGAAAACAGATGACTGCAAAATATAGATTATCGCGGGATAGCGACTATGAGTAGTCAGGATAGAAAATCTCATTCTCTTTCCATATCATGCACCATTTTCTGTCCACACATGCACACACCACAGAAGCCTTTGTGTTCTCCTTTGCCATTCCCAACCCTGTTACAAAGCGTGAAATAACTAAAAACAGAGGAGATGCCACACATCCAGTGCACCTCATCTTGCATTTTGCCAGCAAAGGACAATCCACTGGAAAAACAAGGAAACCCAGCTGTTGCTGGGAAGCTTCTCCCTGTTAAGAGAACCTATGTGGCTTTCTTTACAAACAAACCCATTCTGAGGGAGCTGAAGGAATTGGATCAGCTCTTTAAAAGGCTGGTTACTTCTGCTGGGATGAAAGGGCAGAGGAGCTGTGAGTGAAAGGCCCACAGGGTAGAGAAATTTAACTAATTGCAGAAATTAATCATCTGACGCAAAAGAAAAAGGGAGGGAACCAAGCTGCTGCCAAGCAAAACAACCTGTTCAACATGTTAAAAAAGTCCTGACAAGGACATTCATGAGGATTACCTCACATCTACCCCATCTTCCCAGGCTCAGCACAAGCGCCTTGAGTAAAGCCAAAGCCAGGTCTTCTCTGCAGGGCAGAGTTAAGTGAACTATGAGCACAAGGCAATGAGACCCCCGGTGAATGTAATGGTATGGAGGCTGCATGGATGGGATTCACCAGGAAAACAGTGCCCTTAGAGTTTTGTGTTACTGGTTCTTTCACTGGGAGACCTGAACTGGCAAAATCCTACAATGCAGTCTTGGCCTGATTTGCCCAAAAGCTGAGGGCACGGAGGAAACTGTTCAGGCACTGACAGCAACTGTCCCAGTAACTCCACAGGAAGGGGGCAGAGTAAGGGAACTGTAAGATAAACTGTTGCACCAGAGCTCCTAAAAAGATCCTGCCACATGAGGAGGGCTCTAGATTGGCTTGAAAACTCTACCATCCACCTCTCCTGCTTGCCAGAAAATGCCTATTTTTTGGTGACATCACGTGGCAGCTCATGAGAGCTTCTTATCCAAACAAAAAAAAAAACCATTATCAACAAAAGCCAGATAATTTCTGGGAATTGGAAAGAAGCTAGAAGCTGACCAAGGGAAGGTGTACCTGAGTTCCAGGGGTTATTGCAGCTGGCCCAAGGTAGCACTGAAGTGAAGGAGCTGAACAGGTAGAAGAGTGCCCAGGACAGGATGACGATGTAGTAGACATTCAGATATCCCACAATGACTTGGGAGGCATATCCAATTCCTGTGAAAAAAAGCAAAGGAGGTGAGGATGGGACTGGCAACCAGCTCCCAACACATGAGGCTTAACCCCAAACAAAGACACAGATCAAGCTGTGGTAAGAAGGATGCAACACCAACAACATGGCTCTCCAGAGAATAGTGCAAGATCTGCCTAAGGGAAAGAGGAAGGATTTTGTGACTGTGCACACAGACAGGAAACATTGTTGGTAACTCTAGATAGGTCTGTGGTGAAACAGCCAGAAAGCCTTATGCCGATTTGAAAAAAATTTTCTGATGGCTACCATGCCACAGCATCATAGTGCCTCTTCTTCAGAAAAATACAGCTCTAGCCTTCGAAGAAAATAAATGCAGCTGAGTCTCTTACTTCTGGAAAGAGTCAGGCAAAAAACATCTTACAGCTGATATACACCATGCTCAGCTTTGGTCTTGGGTCCTGCTTGTGCCCATTGCGCACTGAGACCTCAGAACAGTAATCAGACCAAAAAGGCCCAATTCATTTATTTAAAACTGGTTATCAGTGTCCTTGGAGATGCCCCTGCTGTCCAGCTCCAGGTCTCTGCCAGAGCACAGGGGTCTCCAGCACAGGAGGTCCCAAACTCCCCAAGGAGTTTCAAATAGCACTGCATGCCCATGCTCAAGCAAAGTAACCAGGCTCCACTCTGCCTGAGCACAGGTTTCTCCATCTGCAAAACATGGTTAATAACCTCTCTTCTGGACAGAACAATTGAGGAAATTATATTCACGAATATATTAATCCCATTGAACAACCTCCACCAGGGCCCCAGAAGTCCTGGTTCTTACCCCTGTGGCTTAACCTCATCCCCATCCCATCTCTGGGCTGTCAGACCCAGTGCACACAGTCTGATTCCCCCAGTTTTAAGGATGCCAACCTGCAAATGCTGCCACAGCAGCCCTGGGCACAGGAGTGGGCAGGAGAAGCATGATAAACCAGACAGTTCTCCTCAATGTCTTCTCCCCTCACTCCTTGTCCTGGACTACACACAGGTGTTTGTACACTGATACTTCCATCCTCCTCCTTCAATCTGGCCATCCTGCTTCTCCTCTCTCCCAGGCTCCGAGCTCCTCAAAGCAGAGAGCATGGTTCAGATCGACCAGCACAGCCCCCAGCCAGCACCACACACCCTCACTCACATTGAGAGCAGTCAGGGAACTGCCCCTGCACACACAGCAGGCAGCAGGAGGAACAACAAGGCTGGGAGAGAGAGGAAGGGAGGGAGAATAAAGGAGAAAGAAAAAAAACGAATAATAATATTTCAAAAAAAGGATCTGCGTCACTGATTGTTAGAAAGTGTTGCCAGTAAATACTGTAACTTGACTGACCTTCAAAGATGGGACAGATCTTCCTCCAGGCAGTCACCCCTCCCTGGCTTGTGTACTGCCCCAGTGCCGTCTCCAGGAAGAACAGGGGGATCCCACAGGTGAAGAGGAAGATGAGGTAAGGGATGAGGAAGGCTCCTGCAGAGAGGGGTAAAATGCTGCCTCAGAAACCTCTTCAAAAACCTTATCCTTAAAACATCTTGCCAGGTACCTGGGACCCAAGCTGGAATCAGCCACATAAACATAAATATTTCACTGAACAAACTGTGCAACCTCTGCTAAAGAAACAAGGTGTCCACCACCATAATTTCTCAGACAAAAATACAAGGGTGGTCTGTCTTGTGCTATTGCAGTACTTCTGCATTTGGCATGGGCCAAAACCTAGAGGTAAGTAGTAGCCAGGCAAGGAGCTAAAAAAAGATAGTGCTGAAGAAGTTCTCCCTGCTTCATGCTCCTGACCTCATTCCAGCTTTCAGCAAGAATGGGGTGAACAAAATAAGTCCTTGTTTCACATAACCACATTTGTTCTGCCTTTCATGAGAGTCACAGCAAAACTCCCACTTGCCCAGTGGATACAAACCTGGAGGCTGGTGACATTTCTTGGTAAGTAAAAAATTTGCCAGGATATAAATTTACTTGAGACATATTTCACATCAAATTTGGAAAGCAGATTGCACCAGAAAAATGGAAATAGGGGAAGAATATCTTTCCAGCATTTTCAAAATGAAGAAGTTTAACTTCTAGCTTCAAAATCCATTTTTTGCTAAAATGTAGAGAAATGTCTGAAGAGAAATCAGCCTGAAATGGCCCTCAGATTAATGCTTGTCAAAATGGAAGAGGAAGGAGAGAAAGAGCAAGGCTTTTTCCCAGAAACAATGACCAACATAAACTAAGCATAAGACAAACAAAAATAACAACAAAGAAGTTTAATGCCCTGAAAAAATGGCTTAGTGCTCTGTTCAGCTGTCTGAAACTTTTTTGCGCCTTTTCAGTTATGCTGTCAAACCAAAACACCAAATACATTCACTGCTCTGCTCAAAACTGCTCCTGAGATCTCATTTTCACAACTGACATTCCTTCTGTCACCTCACTCTCTTTCTCCACATCCTTAGTGTAGATTTTCACACTTCTGCTCCCCTCCAAACAAGATAAGGTGACTGACTGCCTTCCTCGCCGAAACAACTGGGGCTGTCTTACCACTCCACACAATAAACTTTTGGTCATGAACACCTCTCTTGCCAGGGCCTGGAGAGCATCTCAGCTGCTTGCAACCAAGACTAGGGTGCCTTTCTCAGCCACTGTCCCCCCTGGCCCTCTCCTCCCCTGCCAGCACAGGCATCCACACTGACATTCTTTCCAGTGACAATGAGCAACTAGGAACACTTGCCCTTGTTTTTAAGCCAACAATGTTACAATAACAAAGAGCATCCAAATTTCCTTTAAACACAGCTGTGTATAGCTGCAGGAGACCTGGGGCCAGAGGGAAGGAGGATGGTTCTCAGGGTCAGTCCAGGTTTGTGGGGTAGGGAATGAGAACTGCACACCCTGAACTAGCTGCTGGTTTTGGTGCTGCAAGACATCTATGCCAAATCTGCAAGACAGCTTTATGATCCTGCACACAGATGAGCCTTTCAGCAGATTCCAGACCCTCTCCTCTGAGACAATTTGTCCCAGAGGTTGACCCATTTTGGTCTCTGAGCAACGATGGTTTTCTTGCACCTCTGTTGTCTTGTCTCTCTTAACTGTCCCACAGCAGTTACCAGCTGAAATCCAGCTGTGATCCCCTCCTCCATTTGCTGCTCTACTGAAGGAGACTCAGCCTTAAGTGGGGCCCCCAGAAACAGACCCTCTTTCCTTATGAGTCAATACTAAGTTCAGGATGCTGAGCAATTAGATAAAATTTGACTGTGCAGCAATAGATAAGGTTGCAATTGGTCCCTTTACAGCAAATTAGCACTCTTGTTTCTATGGCATCTGTCTTCATAGCTGTAAAACCATTTCAGTATTCAAAGGTGGAGAAAGGTGACAGGACAGCAGTCTCAAGTTTGGGGGGTAAGGGTGGGATAGGGATGCAGCATTTATAGGTGGAAAATGCCTTTTTTGCAATTTCAAGAACTTTTCCAATGGTGAAAATACCTTTGAGTGTCATGGGAAAGACATTGCCTTATCCTGTGTCAGTCTTCTGGTTCCCTAGAGCCCTGGAGAGAGAAAAGTACCTTCTACAGCAGTAGCATACTTTCTGCAAGGGCAATGGGGGGAGCTGTGAGGGAAGGACTCTCCCATCCTAACCTTTCCCAAGCCTAGCCTCGTTGCCCTCTGAATCACAGCCTTAGATATTCCAGAGCAGTTTAATTAAAAGGAAAAATGTTATTCAATAGATATTTAAAGTGAACAAAAGTAGCCTTTTCACTGACGCTAATTAGCATACAAATTGCAAGGACTGCTGAACTGGGTACCACAGGCATAAACTATGCAAAGATATCATCTGAGCTCAGGAAGAAATTTTCCATGCAAAACCCATGACTCCTCTCTCGACGCACCACTGCAGAACGGGCTGTTCAATCAGATGCACCTCCAGCGTTTCCTAACCTGTGCCCACCTGACTTGCTCTTGGTGCCTCCCATCAAAATATTGGAGAAGGAAACTGGAGGATCTGCTAAAAATCATCCCAGGTACAAGAAAAACTTTATACCATTTTCTTTAGCCATTTCTTACCCTGCCCCTCACTGGTTTTGAGGACTTATTTTATTGTCTCTTGCTCAATTTGGATAAACTCCAGCAATAGCAGAGAGAACAGGAATTTGGAAGCCCTGGGGAAAATTACAGTGGAACCAGTCAGCTATTGGTGAAAGCTCATGGCACCTTGGAAAAGAAAGGCCTCTGGGGCATGGTTTGCAGAGAAAGGAAGTACAAAGTAGCAGGAGGGGTGTGTGAAGCAAGTCCCAGACCATTATTTCAAGGTGTTTTTAGAGAACAAGAACAAAAGAGAAGTTATTGCTGTATTTGACATGTAATTTGTTATTCCTCCTTTTCTTTTATAAAGTTAGATTTTTATTCACTGAGAAAAGTTAGTGACAGCCAATTATTGCCTTACGGTTCATTTCATTGTTATGAGAAATTTTAACTTTTAACCATGTAATGATCTTATTGCAGGGTTACTGCAAGAGAAAAGGAGAGCCATGCAAAGAAACAAAAGGGAAGGTGAATGAACCTTTTTTGGGGATGGATTTCCCTTGTAGTGGTTTGATCACTGTGAGAATTGCTCCAGGGGAAGAGGCAGAAATCTCCTTCTAGGGCATATCAGGACTTGGCTAGGATACCAGCAAAGGATACCAGCACTATCTAAGCCTTTCCTCCTCTGTAACAAAGGCCTGAAAAAGATGGATTTGAAACCAGGAGTAGGAAAAGGAAAATATGTAGGAGGAGGTTGATGTTGGCTTTCTGACCACTCACACTCGCTCATTTTCCAAAGACCAATAACTTCTTGAGATGCCCAACAGCCTTAAGTTGTTACTAGGGTTCAATTTTTTAGGAGTTCAGATTTGAGAATGCTGTTCTAAGAAAGAGTACCCACTGGGGAGCTGGATTCACTCTGAGATTTTATTCCTCCTGGTTTTGGCAGGAGGAATAAGGGAGTGCCTTAGGGCACACAAGGCATAGGACAAATGGGTCCAGGCATGTACATGTCTGTTGTCATACCTACAGATCTAGAACAACTCGTGTGCTGTGAACTCACCGCCACCATTCTTGTAGCAGAGGTATGGGAACCTCCACACGTTTCCCAGGCCAATGATCTCCCCAGCCACAGACAGCACAAACTCCATTTTGTTCCGCCACTGGCCTCTCTCTTCCATTTCCTCCACTTTTATCTCTTCAGGAGATGTGGTGGCCCCATTGGGTTCTCCTTCCTTGGATATGGCTCTTGTCATGGCTCTGTGGGACAGAAGAGAAGGAGAGCATGGGATGTAGGGAGCTGCTGCAGGACACACTTGTGGGAAGAGGAGTGAGGGGACCAGTCACCACAATAAGATGTGGTTCCAGTATCAGTAGGTAAATTTAGGTACATCTAACTGGTGGCATTACTGAGGAGAAGTTGGCCTTTCCAGAAATGATTTGCTTTAGCAAGGGATATACATTCTCTTGATGAGATTAGAAAAATACACTGGAAATAAGTCTCTCCAAAGCAGCAGCATCTCTGCTTCCATTCCCACCAGCTGGGACTGCAAAGAAATCAGGGTTTTTTTCCTTTGTAGCAGCTTGCAAATTCGTTTTGCTGGTGGTTCGATAAGCTTTTTAATAGCACATCTTTCATTCCTTCTGTGCCACCTGAAGGAACATCCCCATCTTCAGGGAGCAACAGAGACAGCAATCTGCATCACCCACAACACTCAACATTTCCACTGCCCCTGGATCTGCTCTGGAGTATTTCAACTTGCTCTCTCCGTTGGCTCTGGAGGCAGCTCAGGCCAAGGACCTCTCCCAGTCAGCAGCTCAGTGGTGAGCAGGACTTCATCACCTTTGATGTCCTTTACCTTATAGGACCACCAAATCTTCTGTTGACCCTTTGTACTAGGATGGTGCACCAGGACCATGACGGCAAACTATTCCCTCCCTCCTTGTGCCTAGTGTCTCTCCAGTCATGTCCCTCTGGACAAACACCAGGTATGAGCCATCTCATGGTGAGCAGGGACTACCAGGGAACCTGACCTAACTGGAAATAAGAGCAAATGTAAACCCTGACATCTAACTGTCCCAGCAGCCAAGGAACACTATGGCACTTGTTTTGGTGTAGTTTTCAATGAGGCAAGGAGGAAGCGGAAGCAGGAGCTGGTGAGCCATGCTTGCACTTATCCACACAAGACAGCATCATTATCACGGTCTCATTTACTCCTGGTAAAGGAAATTATTTCCTAAATGCTAACCCTCTGGATATATCAGGCCCTGGGGCAAAGAAAGATGCTTGCGTATGAAAAGACAACTTCTAATGAATGATCACAGCAGAACAAGTAGTTCTTTGACACAGGCATGCTTCCTGCCTGTTATTTAAGTAAAGAAAGGAAATCAGATCTCACCGTGTAATACACCAATTACTCTCTAAATGCCCTAGGCAATAACAGGCTTTGTTCCCCCATCTGCTTTCCTGAAGGGCTCATCTTATTTGCTTTGCTATCAGCAGCAGATTTCCATGGATGCTGAATGGAGGACTGAGTCTCATGAGAGACATCAACCAATGTAAGAGGGGCTGCAACAAGATCAGGGGGACATAAACCATAGAGGAGAGCAGTCAGGGGCTGGTGAAGATCAATCTCCAGGCTAATATAGCTTCCTCTTGAAAAACATGGCAGAAAGATCCTGGTCCCTGTTAAATTCGAGAGGTTTTTAGAACTATTGCCAGTAAAAGCCTATATATGGGCAGTACTGCAGTTGGCACAACCAGTTTTGGTGTCAAATGCAGATGGATGAGGGCACTGAGGAAGCAGCCTCTGTTTTATCTCCAGTCCTTGCCCTTTATGGTCCATATGCTGGAAAGCACCTGTTTACTGGTATGGCTTGCACTGATCCAAACCAGCAAGGGCTACGACACCTGTGGATCTACATGAGAGTGGAAGGTGAATCAGCCCTCTAACAGGCTCCTACAAACCTCTAATCCCACATTTAAAGAAGGTGGTGGCACTGAGGAATCAAGGCACACACCCTAAATGCTGGCTTGCAGTTGCAGCTCTGCAGCTCCCCAGCAGCTCAGCAGTCCTTCCAGTCCCAGACTTGCCCCCTTCACTTAGCTCTTCTGCTGGGTTAGATTGGGAAATGGAATCACCAGGCTCTCCTGCCAGCCATTTCTCAGCTTCTGAAACCCAGGCAAGGCCCTTCTCCCCACTGCCTGCCTGCAGCAAGGCCTGCCAGCTGGCTAATCAGTTTATTCCAATGCTGCAGCACAGCCTCCTCATCTCTGAGAGAAGCAGAGCTCCACGCACTGTCAAATGTGAGAGAAAAAGTAACACGTACTTAATGAAATGTGTTTGATCTGTCACAGTTCTTGGCACATTCCAATTTGCTGCAGTCCAGGGCACATTATCAAGTACAGTGATGTTTAAGTCTGGGTTTGTTGAGGATGTCCGAGGAAGCTGGCAGGACAAGACTAGCTAATTCTTTGTTTTTATTCTTTTAATGTAAGGTGGATCCAAGAGCCAGCCTATTTCTACTAATATTTGTGGGTTTATTTCATTTTTGCTAGACCTGTTTCACACATGGGTGCAGAGGAAGGTCACAATCAGAGAATCACCTCCTCTCACCTAGCACTGGGAAGGGAACATATGAGTGCCAGCCCACAGCCCCAACCCTGTCACCCAGCCTCCACCTCAGGGACACCTGGACCAGGACTTTTTATCTGTCCTCTGACTTCTGAACAGGCCAACATGAAGGATAGAAGTTGGGATGCTGCAATGAGGAACACGGCTGAGAGAAACACAGAACAGGGGAGACACAACACTTCTGCCTTAATTTTCCTATTTTAAACAGGGGGAAAGCACCCTGGCTATGAAATCAAACCTTTTCAAGTGGGAGCAGACGGTGGATTAAACTGGTGCCCAAAGTTCTGGCCCTTCATGGCATGAACTACAACTTCTCCTTTCCCAGACAACGCCATGCATATTACACATCCTCACTACTTCCCTCTCTGCTTTGCCTGCTGTTTCTATGAGAAAGCCTATTCACACACCTCCTGGCTCTTTTCCTAAACGTTTAATCCTACTGTGCCCCTGCTCTATATGTTCTTAAGCCAGATGGGGACCCAAATAACTTATTGTTTCCAACTAGGAACAATTTGGTTCTCCCACAGCAGTCACAGCCACCTACTGGGTTACATCCTCCCCAACAGGCAAACATTCTCCTCTTCCTTTTGTTGCCCCCTCCTTAATACATGAGTTTGGAGTAAAGACTGTGCCCCTCAAAGCTTGCCTGCACTTTTTCTGCTGTTCCTTCACCAAAGTTTGGAGAAAAATCCTATGACTATTTCATTCCCAGCCTCTTTTTTTCCTCTACCACAAAGTTTTCCCAACTGCTAAAATGCCATCTTGATGCAATCCACAGTCTACCTCGCCCCTGGACCCTCTCAACCACCATCACCTTCCCTCCTCATCTCCCTCTGACCCCACCAGTCTCTTCTAGAGGTGCTCTGCTGTATTTTCAGCCCTCAGCACTTGGAGGAGATGGGTTTTTTGCCCTTCACAGAAATTACCTGCAGTCCGTCACCTTCCCACAGAGAGTCGTGAGCTCCCTCTATGCAGCTCCATAGGAAATGGTACAGTATTTGGTACTGGGCTTGGTACATGGAGATAGCCACATTTTTTTCCCAGAAGATTTATTGCTGGGAAAACAAGAATACACCTGGATTCCTGCAGGACCTGGAAAGAGAGCAGGCAGCATGCAGGCAGCCACAGACCCAGAGCAACAAGTTCCATTCTTGAACATTTGAATGAGGCAACACAGTCTCCCCTTGGTCACAAATTTTGGACTGTGTTTGTCTCACACCTACCACCATGGGATCCTTCAAGTATGGTCACAAAGGGCAAGGAAAACCAAGGACATCTCTGCAGCATTGTGGTCACTCAGCAGTTGCCTATGACGTGCTGAACACACAATGCAGATATGTAGGAGAACAGCATTTTTTGGCTTTGTTTGGAAACAAGATGCCACTGAAGGGACAGTAAAAGGCAGTAAAAAGAAAAAGAGGAGAAAGAAAGCATCATTTGAAACAAAATATGGTGCTATGGTGCTACCTTCAGCCAGGGTAAAAAAGGGCTTTTTCAAAGTTGCTCAGGTGAGACAAGGAACAAGAGCGAGACAAGATGAGAGAGAAGCCACCTGGAGTTGTGGCACCAGAAGAAGCCAATAGCAATTCTCCTAGAGCTTTTCTTCCTGCAAACTTACTGCCTGCTCCCGACTGCTGTCAGACAGGAGTTCCCACTGCTGAGAAGTTAACACCCTCCATTTGACCTTTTTTGCTGTTTTATCATAAGACAAATGAGATGAGGGCAATCTCCAGAGGGAATAGTGAAACAGAGGGAACAGCAGACAGAAATGTCTCTAAAAAGCAGCTGATAACATTTATGAGAGGAAGTACAGTGCTAAAGCTCCCTTGGACACTCAAAGGTGCTGCCTGAACTGCAGAATGCAGAATCACAGGAGACAATGCAGACAGCTGCATTGCATTTATATTTCCTGGTTTCATTTTGAAACAAGCAGCAACCAAGCGCATAAACTGCAATTTAAGATGGGGAGGCATGAATCAGGAAGCAAGAAGACTGGGCTGTGTTACAAAAGGAGGAGCAGGAGGACACATAAAATTCTCCGGTTGCGCAATCAGAGCCAGCAGTTAGTCAGCAGCTGAAATCCTGCGCTGCATTTTGATGGCAGGAGGCGGGGGCGGCTGTGGGAGCAGAGACAGAAAATCAGGGCTCAGTGAGGAACAGTATTGCCAAGGTACAGCTTAAGGAACCAACCCGGTTAAATTAGTGCATGGGGGCTGCTACTGGAATCGGTCATCTCTGCAAGATGGACAAGAAAATACTGGCAGTGGAAGCAAGTGCTTTCCAGCCAATCTAAGAGCAGCTACATGAGCAGAGACAGCTGCTTCCAAGCGGGAATGCTGCTGGAGAATGGCTCACTCCAGCTGCATAACAAAGAAAGGCAAGGAAAGATGTAGAAAAACTGGTCAACTACAGGACAGCAGTTGAAATTAAAATGCCTTTCATTTTATGCAATTGAAAGTTAGTTGGCTTCTTTACACTTTCTAATTAACTTCCAGGTTCTGTGGGCTGCAGGATATTCTCAAAGCATCTGTTCAGCAAGGTTCATGAGGCACAGGAGGCTGTTACAAGAATCAGATCCTACCTATGTTTTCTCCAGTGTGAAATAAGAGCAATGCTTGTGCAGTCAGTGAGTTTGCTACTTACTGACATCAGAAAGAGTGAGATAAGGAACTCAGTGAGTTCCTTATGAGTGAGTTCACTGATGGCATGGACATCTGCAATACAAGATGCAAGGATTATAGAGCATCACTCTTCAGAGCACACACCTGCATTGTGTGTACGAGGGTGCCAAATGGGTCCTGCTCTGTCTTCTGCTGCTGGACAGGAGACCCTCCAAAGCCTCTAACAGTGGCTGGACTTTCCTGAGGATCAGTGGAAAATCTCTTGCTAAAAGCAACGCAGGCTGTTGTTCCCAGGGCCATATCAGTCTCTGTTGTTGTCCATGGATCACCATCCCTGCTCTGGGCTACAGAGACACAGAGGTGGTTTCTTTCTCTAGCCTAGGAAAAAACCAAGACTAACTGATGAAGTCCATAAATGGTGTCTAAATCTCACTAGAAATCAGCTTTTGCATCAAACCAGATAATCTCAAAACCTCCACTAAGCCCATAGTCTGGCTGTATCCAGTGCAACACAGCAGGAGGGCCAGCCACAGCAGGATCCATTCTTCTTACAGAGCACCAGCAATAGGTCTGGTACAGACACAGATCCAGCCAGGCCCCAGAGGAGCCCCTAGAGCCACCTAGCTGATGGCTGGAGCTGTCTGGCTGATGTCCTGGGGCTGCATCCTGCTGGCTCAGAGGTCCTTGTGTGCAGTCAAAGCGTGTGGCCAGCATGGCTCCTGTCACTGGCTGGAGCAGCAGCGCAGGTGAATGGCACAGAGGGTGAAAGCCACGCTGCTGCAGCACCCACTCTGCAAACAGGTCCCTGCACAGTGGGGCAGCGACCTGTGGTGCAGCCCAGAGGTGCTCTACAGGGACAAGACAGAGTCTGCAGGATGCCTACAGGGCTGCCACCTCTCTGGGGCAGCAATTTCCTGGAGCAAAACGCCAGCCAGCAGCCCTGGGCACGTCAGATGAAGAGACGGAGGCTGCCAGCCCCCAGCCCTGCTTGGCTGCCATCCCTGTGGCTGGGGGTGAGGGTTGAGGGCAGAGTGGGAAGCAAAGCTTCTAGAGCAAGAGAGCAGAGGAGCCAGCACTGCAGCCAGTGGTTCAGAGGTGGGAGAGCAGCACATGGAATTTGGCATCACACTGCTCTAGGCATTTGTATCTAAACTCCTCCAGGTAGGCACATGCTGCCTGACCTCCCAAAAGCACAGCCTAGGGTCACTTGCTGTCAGTGATGAGAAACAGGGAGCATGGGGGAAGAGCACTCAAGCAAGACTTTTCCAAAAGCTGGGCAAGGCTGAGGCATAGCACATTGCCTTATGCTCCCCAGCAGGGAGGATGAGGGGAGCCAACTGTGTGTGTGGCAGAGCCTGGTTCCTCAGCACAGACATGCGTGTGGCCAGCGCGGAGCAGCAGAGCAGGACCACAGGGGCTCCCTGCTGTGATTGTCCCCACACTGTGCTCCCTGTTCAGCCCTGCACAAGCCCAGCACCCCGTGCCAGACCCTGGGCAGGCTCAGCCAACTCCAGTTGGTGCTCAGGACAAGTCACATCAGGTGAAATCAGCACAGGCAGAGGCACATAGAGACCATGACTCCAGCAGTGCCTTAAGTGTTTTCCAGCAGTTCCTGCCATAATGCCACATTGTAATGCGGTGGGACTGCATCTCACCTGCACCCTCCAAGGGGCCAGGTACCTGTTCTGCAGCCTGGGGCACCCAAACTTTCCTCTAGCCCTGCCTAGGAGCACAGTCAGGTAGAGATACAGCACAGGGCTCTTTAGCCTGCCCTCTGCAAGGGCCACATCTGCAACCATGAATCCAGAAAAGTTGGGCTGTTGCAGAGCTGCAAAGGTCAGGTCCAAGGTTCAGCCTGTCATATCAGCAGCTGTCAAAGAGAAAAAACTAGGGCAATGGCATTTCCACTGGCATGAGATGAAAGCTTTGATTAGTAGTGATTACTTTAAAAGCACTGTTGATTTAAGAAGACACAGATCAGATGTTATGAAACCTTCATGTGCTCTGCCTGCATTTGTTCACAAATATGCCCACAGATCCCAAGAGTTTAGCACATGCAGAAACTGTGCAGTCTCCCTGCCTCACCCCTACAGGAACAAATTTGATGAAAACTCAGGGGCAAGAAGAACAAGAAGTGCACTCCCAAGCACATCTTTTAAAACTGCAGCCCCTAAGTCAATGCACTGGGGTCAGCACCTCTGCAGGGCTGCACAGGAGGAGAGGACTCATGCTGGCAGTAGCTGAAATACCTACAGCCTTCTCCACTCCTAGTGCCTTGGCTCCTGTACCTATTATCAACCAGTCATCTCTGCCCTTCAGCCTGTCCCTGTCTCGCTCACTGTTGTCTCTCTCCTCAATTTTTCTGCTGAGCACTTATCTGTCACTCTCTCCCTTTCTCTCTGCTGCCACAGCCTTCAGTATCAATTACCCATCCTTCAGGCATCTCTTTGCTCTCAGCTTCCTGGTACCTCCTGTGCAGCAACTCAGCCTGTCCTTTCTTTTTCCAAAGGAACCACTGAAAGAAAAACCTCTTCCCTGGGTTGATCCAAATTGATTATTTGCTCCTTATTTTCCATCTTGCTCTTGCTTTACTTAACCTTGGGAAGATTTTGCCCTTGCAGATTTGCTGGCCCGCTCTCCAGAGCACGGCAAGCAGCTGGCGTGCAGCAGCTGGCTGCGGGAGGACCCGAGTCACTGGCACTCCCAGGGTGACACACACATCCAGCCTGCTCAACAAGCAAACGCCCAACTCACCTGAACCCAGCGCAGGTCGCCCCCAGACAAGCCCCTCCTGTCCTATCCTTTCCCGTCCCACTGGAGTCCAGGCAGGGAATCCACTGACTGCCAAAGAGATACAGCAAGAGTTAAGGCAGAGACTAGCCTCTCTCCTCCTCCTGTCCCACCCCTTCCACCAGCTCCCCCCACCAAATTATCACCCAGCTCATGTGTGGGTGGTGGGAAGTAGGGAAGGGAGGTGCATCAGGGCAGAAGAACTTTCTCCCCTATTCCCTTACAACATGCACCTCTCCAGACCTTGAACTGTGGCCATGACAAGAAAGCAAGATGAGAAAGCAGCCACAGGCAGGCAGGGTAAAGGCCCAGAGTTTGTAAATAACAACTACAGCAGTCAGCGAGTAACTCCATGTCCTCTTGACCTCTGCAGGGCAGGAACTCTCCCTTGGCAGACCCCACAGCATGGCGCAGGCTGGCTGCCACATATTCCCACTGTTCTACAGCTCCACCACTTTAGTGGGATAGGGGCATCCCTCAATGTCATCCTACAAACATGCAGAATGAATCTCCACGGAGCATTACATTAAACCTTCTGTGGCCAAGCTCAAGTCTCACCAACATCATCAGGTAGGTGGAGCAAAAGGCAGAGCATAGGTGAAGAAGGAACATTTGCTCTGGGGTCACGCAGCCCCCTCCATGCCTGTACCATATGCTGAGAATAGAAACACAGCTCATGGGACAGAGCTCTGTCAGCAAGGAGAGGCACTGCTGGAGTCTTTATAGTGCCTGGGTGCTCACTAGAAGTGAGCAATCCCTCTGTGGCTGTGCCCTGGCAGATTTCTTTGTATCCATCTCAGCCCTGATGTGCTTTTCCAGAGCTTCTCATGACCAACACCAGTAGCAGGCTTTCCAGTTAAACCATTTTTCTCAAGATACCTCAGCTTTTGTCTTTTTTTAATGGCTGTGTTTAATGCTATCACTCTTTTGTCTTTTCCTTTGTCTGCTAATGTGCCTGCCAAATTCCTATTGACCTTTTCACGCACCCATGTGGTCAAACCAGAGTGGCATGCGGAATGTGGGACATATCCAACACATGCTCGGCTATATCTGGACTCACCAGAGGAGCATTTCTCAGCCCCTCAGTGGGAAACAGGAGCTGACAGAAGTCCTCAATGCCACAGTGTGGGGAAGAAGTCGGTTCACCTGCCTGCACCCTCTGCAGAGGTCGTCTGTAATGCTGTCTCTAGAAAATCCTCCACGGGTGCTAGAAGCCAGTGAATCAGATCTCATTAGAGCATGCTGGATTGCCCTGGGGACAAATGATGCTGCAGAGACACATAAGGGGAATCAACCCTGGACTGAGTAGGATAAACCACTGAGGCCAGTTCTGGAGGCAGTAAGGGAAAACATCTCAATTTACTTGGGGCTTTCTCTGGGATTAAACTTTCCAAGCATGCCATTTTCAAAGCTCTTGGCTATCACCCACCCCATGGCCTGGTTGAGTGGATTGGTCCCATGCCCAAAGAAATACAGGCTGATTCTTCCCTTGTGAGAACTGGAATCAATATCAGACAGGACAGGCTCCATCTTTTGCCTTTTAGAGGCTGTTTCCAAAGTTGTGAAAGACTGCAAGGTGAAGAGCATGTGCTGGCTCTGCATTGCCCCCGACCCTACTCATAGAGGACAGTGCCACTGCCTGTCCTGTCACAGAGGACTGGCATGACCCAGCACACCAGAAGAAAAGGTGCAATAAAGGTTATCCAGATATGAAAAGGGGATTGAGCCTAGGTAAGCAGAGCTGACCTAAAAACTTGATTTATCTATACTGAAGTGTTTCACAGGAACATCGCAGGGGTTTTGCAAAGCTGTAGATGGGAAATGACCTGTGACATTAAGGTAAAACAAGAAGAAAGTCAACCTAAATGAAAACTTTATCCAGCAATATGTGAAAAACATTCTCTAGGAGGGGAAAAAAAGGCTATTTCTGTTTGCCAGCCTGGAGGTACCAGAAGTTACACTCAGACTTCAGAGTTTCCCACCAGGCAATAATTCTCAGGGTTTTTAAATCCTGCTATGGGCAGGGGCACATTTATCTCACCACACCAGCTCCCATGTGAGGGATTTCACTGGTGTGATGACCCAGACTGAAAAGCAAAATACAGGTTCTGAGCAGCTCAGCTGATGGGGTACAGACTGTGCTCAGTCCCATCCCAGGAGAGAGCAAAGAAAGGAGTGATGCACTCCCTGACCACCAGTTGCCACCTTCCCTGGCAGAATCAGCCCCGAGCAGGCACTCTGGGCTGAGCAGCTGTGTAGGTAGGACAGGGCTGCTATAGGATGTAACAATCTGACTGCAGGTCACCCCACAATGTGGGCTCCTCCTCCATAAGTGTGAGTGAGGTTGCTCTTGGACATTCATCCTCAAAAGAGAAGCACTGCTTGCAATAAATCCTGGAAATGTCCAAAGCACCCCCCTCCACAGGCAGCATGAACCCCTCCCAGCCCTGGGACCCCCTGTTGTGAGCAGCTCACACAGCAGCAGCACTCAGATCTCCACAGCTCTCCCACGGTGCGTCCTGAGGAAGTCCCATTGCTGCACCCAAGGGTGCACAGGAGAACTGGGAAAGCACTGCTGTCCAACCACACAGAGGTGCCCACTCCCTCTGCAGTTGCCAGCTCAGAGACAGCTGCACGTGTTTCCATCCCCTCTCACGAGCAGAGAAGGAAAACTCTGTTTGAAAGGACCAGATTCCCTCAACCTGCCAGGCTCAGGGCAGCTGGAGACCAGGACAGCCTTTGCCCTGAAGGATGGCTGACCCCAACCTCAGATCTGTCCTGCACCTCCTCAAAGGTGTCCTCCTCCCCACCCCGCTCACCACCTTCCAGCTGGCAGTGCCCTCTTGCCTCTCCTTTTACCATTTCTTTTCTCAGAACACATGCTGGCTTTTCCCATCATCTGGGTGTCCCCACCCTTTCCTCCCTTTCAGCCAGCTCTGACATGCCTGCTGAAGAACCAGCCCAGAGGAGCAGGCTGCCAACCTCAGCCCACGCCAGGGCCATGCTCCCTGGCAGCAGTGAGTCCTGGGCCCCTGAGCCAGTAAGTCACAAGGCTTCAAGCCAAAATGAGTCAAATCTCCCCCTAGCCCAGATTTTGGGAGAGGTCTGTCAGCATGACACCCTATGGGTGAATCCAAACTGTGCTTTACAAACATTAGAGGCTGCAGAGGCAGTTACTGGGACAGTTGTTGGACACAGTGGAGCCTGCAGCCCTGGCTGCCCCCCTACTGAGCCACCTGCAGGAGAAACCGTCGCTGCCCTCCTTTGTCCAGACTAATCCCAACTTTTAACACTTTTGCTAACAAAATAGGACAAATGCTGATCGCCCCGTGGGCACCATGCTGCTGCTGCTTCGGCTGAGAACACGCCTTGCTGACTGAATACTATGTTTGCAGGGGATTTTCCCCTAGGCATTGATATAATTTACTTTTCATGTTTATGGCTAATTTCTGCTTGAGTAAGCCTGTGACTTCGGACAACATTTTCACTGTTACTAATCACAAGCGAACATAACCAAAGCAACAAGAGCTAACGAGGCTCCACAGAACCCTGATGGGCTCCAGCAGCCACAGCACCACTCCTGTGCCAGGCTCCTACAGAGGAGGAGGCTGCCAGGAGCTTTTATCTGTGAAAGTACAGGCAGGGTGAGACATCCCCTGTTTCACAGCATCCCTGCTATGGAGAGGATGAGGCAAGGGCAAATGGCTTAGGACCCCAGAGTCAGCAATAAAGGTGGTCAGGAGGGAGGACTGGCAAAGCTGGGGAGACATCTGTAGTCTAGCAGCCTCTCTGAGTTGCACTGCAATGCTTGCTCTTGATCAGAGACCAAGAGGATCACAGAACAAAGGCAAGCAGAGGACACATGAGTATGTGCCTCTTTGCTCCTGCTTTCCCTCCCTGCTCCCTCAGGGCAGCTGAGCCTGGTGGTGTGGGACATGTGACAGCAAACACCTCCGATGCACAGGGCACAAGGACACAAAGGACAAAGTCAGATGGAGACACTGAGAAGTGCCTGTTGCTGCTGCCCAAGGTGTTGCAAATCTGGGCAGGTCAGGTGGAGACAGGGGTAACAAAGCCACTGGTAACTCCTTGGAAGTAACAGCTTCTCCAGTGTGCCTTTGTGCTCCCCCACACATGCTTCCCTTATCTATGCCATGCAGAACCCCCTCCTGCAGGCTGCTAACCAACTTAGCACACAAGGGCTCAGCTAAATGCCCCGCTCTGTGGAGTATGGTCCTGTAGGACACACTTAACAGATTATTTGGGAATCTCTGTTTCACAGGATTATGTATCCCATGAGTTAACATGTTCTTCTTACTCCATTCTCTCCATTTATGCATCATGGCATCCAACACATCGACTTTTCTTGTCACCAAAATGTGCAACACAACTCACAATACATCGTTCTGCAATAGCCATGGAAAACTACCTTGTAGTTACCACTGAAGGCAAAAGACCTCTCAAGCATGTGTTCAATCATCCCAGGATTTGGTATGCTCTCCATGAGAGTAGAAGCATCCTCATCCATGGGTCTGTCCCTGAGATCTGAAGTCTCTCCCCTGCCCTATGTGAGCATCTCCATCCATGGACAAGGAAAGCTGAGTTTTCTCCCCAGGCACCACTGACACAAAATGGGAAAAGCAGAGCCTGGTTTTCATGGACAGATAGATGGACATCCTTTCTAAGCACCAATGACCTGGGGCAGAATCTCAGGGACTACTTTATTTTTAGGTGAATTTCTCATTTGAAAAAAAGAAAAAAAAAACGCCAAAAAACAAAACCAAACCAAATGAAAAAAACCCAAAACAAAACAAAAATCAAAACACCAAAAAGAAAAACCACCACAAAACCAAACAAAAAAGCCCAAATCAAAACCAACCAAACAAAACCAAAAACCCACAATCACCACCACCACAATTCATGAAAAAAAGGCTCTTTAATCTTATGCCCATTATCCAGTAAGTAATGGGTTGAATTCTCAGGCTAACTGGTAGGTTTTGGATTCTGAAGGTGGGAAATACTCATTACTCATGTCTAAAGGGAGATCAGCATCTCCCCAGCTGGCAAATGTATGGTGCAAATTCCACAGACTGCAAGGCTGATCTTGCATGGAATGAAAATCCCTTTCACCATATTCCAAATCATAAACAATCATCGTATGCTGAAATCACCATATTCTGAATTTCACAAAAAATTCCTTTTAAGCACGGGGTCTTAGAAGTGCGGTGAAAAAAATTTCATGTCTGGAAATTTCAAATAAATTAATTTCAAATTTAGTCCATCAACCTTTTCAATGAGCAAGATAGAATATACTTGATCCATATTTCAAGCCAGCTATCATCAAATCTAATACTTTGCTTAAAGCCATGTCAGAAATAAGACACTTATTTAAGAGTATTCAGCAAAACCTTTGGTTCTCTTGCTTATCTGACCTACCTAGCTCATCCACAGCTTTTCAGCAATTGGGTCATGTAGGAACACAAGCTTGGGAAATTTCCTGGGTCATATATAACCAGATCAATAAACTACATACCCAATTCACTGGACACCAGTCTATTTTGAAACAAAGCAAGTCACAAGCCTTTCAGCAAATTCACACTTTGCCTTTATGCAGCCAAGTAGACTTTTACATCAGCCAGATTTTAGAAATAGCTGCGGACAATTACTGTTTTCTATTATGGTTAAAATATCTTCCCAGTGGGACAAACCTCTTATAGATATTACTGGAAAATGAAAGTGTAATTCTATTGAAGGTTTAAATTACATGAACAAAAATATCTGTTGCTAGAACTTATGTATTGAACTCAGTTCTCTCATTTCTAGAAGTAATTTTTACCAGCCAGTTCCGTATCCAAGTGGCAGGGCAGTTGGTTGGCTCTGTCTTCCATCACGTTGTGGGTCTCTTCAAAAAGGGGCTTTCCCTGGATTTCTCAGTTCTTTACTACCCTTAGCTCATGCATGACCACAATGAAGCACAGTGGTAGCAGGGGAATCTGGAGCTCTGAGGCTTTGAGGCTGCCCATGAAAACTGTGGCAACCAGTTGAGCTCCCAACTTCCCGGTGTTCTCCAGAGGCAGGCAGGAAGGCATGCAGAAACTTGAGATTCTGATGTGGGAGGTGCAGATCTACCAAGGGGGCATCTCATGGCTGCGCATGCAGCCTAGTAAAAGGAACCCATCCACCTCACAGTCCCTGTGGAAAATAGGCTGGGAAAAGGGAAGACAGGCTGGCAATGAGATGAGGTTTTCACAGCCACGCTGGAAGAGAGCCAGTGAAGCCCTGGAGGACCTCAGCTCAGGGCACTCCCTCCTGCAGGTTAAATCTGCAGGGCCACAGAGCCTCCCAGCAGCAAATCCCCTCAGCACCTGGTGCTCATCAGAGTTTCACAGCCTCCAGCAGCAAAACTTAACTCCTTTCCACATCCATCCTTAACTCCTGTCCACATAGACCTGTGTCCCATCTCAGGTTTCCAGGCTCCAAGAACATTAAACTAAGGGAAACTAAGCCCAGGAAAACCAAACTTGGGAAATTGCCATTGCCTAGAGGACTAAATCCATTCGTGCCACAGCTGGGAGCACCGTTTGGATATCATCGTTCCTATGGGAGGCAGATGTCCTCAGAGAGAACTTCCACAGGGAACAGGGAAGGAAGTGCGAGGAGGATGGCCGGGTCACCGTGACGCCGGGGCCCAGTGTCCCTCAGCCGGGTGCCGCCGCCCCCGCCCGCCGGGCCCCATCCCGCGCGAAGGCTGAGGGCCTGGGGCCACCTTGTGGCTAATGGCGCGGATTGCGCTAATTCGCTTTAATTTGCTTTAATTCGCGTCTTCCTCTGCCCAGGGCAGCAGAAGCCTTGGCCGTAGCGTGGGGCCCACCAGTGTCCTTGTGTGCTTCAGGAAGCTGAGCGCCTCCGGCTGCTGGCTCAGCTCTGTCCAGGCTCCAGCTCCCTCAGGGT
Source organism: Promerops cafer (assembly GCA_013398275.1). NCBI lineage: Eukaryota > Metazoa > Chordata > Aves > Passeriformes > Nectariniidae > Promerops > Promerops cafer. The sequence goes on along the minus strand of VZSE01009799.1, from coordinate 1,465,926 downwards.
TTCCTGGGAGCCATCCAGCTTCCCAGGGTTACGTGTCCTCTGGCTGCCCTCCTCGGATGCTAGGGCTACAGCACTTAAAACACAAGCTCTTTGAGTTTTATTTCTTTTACCCAAACAGCCTGGAAACTAGGGGCCCTGCTTGTTGACAGAACATGCGGATTCCATTTCCACCACTCAGCCCTTCTTCCATTCACAGGAAATCCAAAATTACTGGCCCCAGAGCACCTGGAAGGTAGTCAGCATGGAAAGAGACACAGATCTGCAGAAGGAAGGGAGAGCTTCCCATGATCCCTCACTTGCAAGAAGAAAACACAAATCCACATGCTTCTCTCAGACTCCAGGAACAGCCCAATGACTCCTCAGACAGATGACACTTCTGTCTGAGAGCTGGCAGTGGCTCCAGCAGAAGGTGGCATTGCACTCTTCACCAGGGTACACCAGGCCTACCACTTAGAGGAGCCGCTGAACACCTGTTCCCTGTTTTCCTTCCTACCCTAACCAAGCTTCCTCTCCTCTGGCCACCTTCCCATATCACTGTGCCAGTGCAACAGAGATCCAGACCTGGATGCCCAGCACAGCTCGGCTGACACACATCTCACTTAATATGCTGTTGTCAAGGAATGCCACTGGGACAAAATAGAGACAGAGCAGATCTAGTCAGGAAAAACATAGATTTAATGGAATGAATGGAGAAGCTCCCAAAGTCCACACTGGAGCCACAGCTCTGACTCTGACACTTTACTCCAGGGTCAGTCCTTCCTTTCTGCCCACCAGAAGCCCAGGGATGCTCAGGAGCACAGGTGCTTGATGTGCCCCTTCAGAGCTCTCTCCAGGGAGAGAATTAAGGTGCATTGCTAACTCCACACAGACCAACTCCATGGCAGCCTCTTCATCAGCCCTTCAAATTTTCCAGAGAAGGGAGCTCAGCCCAGAAATCCCTGTCTTCTTGGTGAGTGAAGAATCCTTGTGTTATCCAACAGGTGCCAAAGGCTGTATAGAAACCATCCTGGAGGGAGGGAGAGCCACACTGGTCCTAGCAATGAGATTCGAGCTCTGTCAGCATCAGGAGGCCAGCTCTGGTAGAGGGAAGGGGCTGTCCTGTGCCCAGCCTGGAAGGCAAGTCCTCAAGTGGGCAGGTGAGTTGGCGGAACCTCTGGAAGGCAAAGACAGGCACTAAACACAGCTGCAAGGGCAAAAGGTGACCTGGGCCCTCCCCTACCAGTCATGGGTTTCATTCAACCAGCCAGGCCCAGCTGCAGATCTGGTCCCTAAATGCCAGAGATGTCCAAAATAAGGACAGTCAATACTTCAGAAACTGAGGGGATAAACTCATCTTCCAACCACTTGTCTCAAGGCAAGCACTGAGCACATGAGATATCAAACATGGGGATAATGGAGGAAAGCTCTGTCCTCCATTTGCTCCAGGCCAGGGCTAGAAAACAGTCCAAAGGAAGGCTGTTGACCAAGTACTTCCAGGTCATGCCCTCCATCAGCACAGAGCCTGTGCACACAGGATTGGCTTTAAGTGGGACAAGCTCATACGGGGTTACTCTCATACCACATCATGCTGTGCAGCCTTGCCATGCCCCTGCAGCTGTTCCCACTCCTCCCTGTGTGTGCTGAACACAGGGGTCAGGGGCCCATTGCTGTCACAACGCATTGTTGAACACTTGCAGGAGGCAGGGAATGAGAGGGATCCTGGGGGTTCAGACTGTTTGTGAAACCTCAACCTGAAATCATGAGCTGCGGCAGGGATGGGATGCTCATTTGGAGCAAGGCCTGGTTTTCTAGCTCCCTGCCCCTCCAGTGTATTACAGGGCAACCAGCAATGCATCACTCTGGAAGCAAGACAGACCCAGAGCACTAAGACTGAAGGGAACTCCAAATTCCCAGTGATTCCCTCCATTCTAACTTTATGGCCTCAGCACAGACTGGTGAACTCAGCTGACCGTACTTCTCAGGGGATCTGGAGCTTTCTCAGAGCAAGTCCTCAAGCCTCAGTTAAAGGCAGCATGGAGATCATCTTTATCCTCTCCATCTAATGAGCTTTCTCCCGGTGGTACTTGCAAAGAGACAGAAGAAATGAAAAAAGGGTACCATGAGGCAGCAGCCAGCTTGGAGCAGCCCTCCAGCAAGGCAGAACTTAAAAAAACAGGTCTGTTATAAAAATTAACTCATTTAATCAATTTATTCTGGGCTCCTTGCTAATCAACCTGCAACACACAAATGATTCTGCTGCAGGGCTGGAGTTCAACACAGAAGCACAGCCCATGCCCTGATCCCAGAGCACCAACCTCACCTCTCTGAGGGAGCCTTTGATGGTGGAGAGTTTGTAGACGATCCAGAGAGGGATGCACACCATGGAGGAGAGGGCCAGCAGCCAGCCCAGAGTGTCTCCCCACCATGGGTACACATACTTCTTGTTGTACGTCAACGGGGTGTATTTGATCAAAGAAAACAGGAAGGTTGCCTGTCAAGGTGAAAGAGACCAAGAAAAAAGAGAAAGAAAATCAACACCATGAGCAAAGAGAGGTCTTCCTGGTAAGTACACATCTGCAGAGAGACTCATGGTAAAAAGGAGCACCTCAGGGCAGCAACAGAGGAGACATTCATTAAACAGGGTTTGCTGGGACAGCCCCCACGGGCAACACTGATCATGGCATCAAGGAGCTTGTCCCACCAGCAAACACCTCTGTCACAGCTGAGCCTCTCCCCATTGTTGAGCCCCACACCTGGCCCCCCAAAGCTACAAGCACAAATAACAAAACGCCCCCATAGTCCAGGTCACATAGCCCCCTATAGATATGCACATCCCTCTGTATATATGTAGGTGCCTGTATCTCAGAGGCACCCAGCTCTGCCCATCTTCCTCCCCTCAGCTCTTCCTCCTGTGTGTCCTCACCATGCAAACCGCAGGGGTGATGAAAAGCCAGCAGTATTTGATGATGGGCCACGGCCGGTAGCCGATCATATCTTCAATGTTATCGTAGAAACGCTCAGCACCTGCAGAGGAGGGCAAGGATGGGATCCGTCACTGCCACCAGGGAAGGAGGGCAGCAGGGTCTGCATGTCCAGGGTCCTGCTTCACCACTGTTTAGGTGCAATAGCCTCAGCGTATCCAACAGTCAGGTCAGGGAGCTCCTCAGGAGTGTGGCCAGCTTCGGTCTTTGTCCTGGACCAAATTCCTATCCCCACAGAACAGCTCAGTAGGTCAGCAGGGCCAGCCCCTCAGCATCTCCAAGGCTAGGACCTCAGCCCAGGTTTTATCCATATCTGGTGACTGTCAAGACTGAGAGAGGGCTCTCAAAATGTTTGAGTCTTAAGCCCTCTGAACACAGGTTGAGAAAAGATTTTTCAGACAACTCCAATTCCCCAAGGAAGGAGCGTCTCAAAAGCAGGAGCGCATAGAAACATGCAGGGGATATCTGCCAAGCAGTTCCCCGGGGTGTTCCTGTGAGGAAGTCCCTGCCAGTTGAGTCCAGGGGCATCAAAGCAAAGGTTTAGATTCTGCCTTGCACTGTGAAGCAACTACCAAGTTAAGCTACCGACCAGCATCTCGAGAATGAACCAGACCATGAGAGGCCAGAGCTGTGGACCCCCCCTAGTTCATACTCACCATAGACCCAGGCGATGCAGAGAGTCTCAAAGATGGCCACAAAAAGCAGGCACATGCCACTGGCAGCATAGTAATCAAAGAGCTGGAAGACATACATCCCACCCTGGGAAGGCCCAAGTGGGCAGCAAGGTGAGAGAGAGGGGAGAAGAATCAGGCAAAGAGCCAGAGCCAGAGCCAGAGCAGAAAACAAACTCAGCATCTTCCCCAGAGCTGGAGGCATCTCCCTCTCTGGGACAGAGTTTTAGCCTACAGAAAAGGCACACCCCGTGTGCCTAAGGCCTGACAGAGACATGCAGCCGCCCTGCTGCTCTCAGGAGTCTCTGCAACCCTTCATTTCAATGCAGGGCAGCACAGCAGATGGCAACTGACTGCCACAGATTGTGGGGATGTTTTAGGAGACGACAAAACCTAGGCAACTCTTGTAGCTGGAAGTGAGGATGGAAACCCCCCTTTAAGATATGCAATCCATCTGATTGACTTTAAAGTCCCAATTTGCAGAAGGAAATAACTGCATGCAGCCTGGCTGTTTCACTGCCCAGGTCTGCAGGGCTGCTTACAAAACAGGCATGTGGGTAAGTCCAGGCACGATGCTGCACGTACAACATCAGAGACAGCTTTTCCAGAAGTTATGCCCAAATGAAAACAGAAAGTGCCAAGAGCATTCTGGCAGCATCAATCCACACACGCATAATGCTAGGCAGAGTTAAAAGTTTTAAACAAGAATAGTTTAGCTCCCAGGCAATTAATCACAAGGATAATACAGAGGATATCAGTATAATAGATAAGGGGTGCACTCAGGCCTGACCAAGTTTCTTTATAGCAAGTGTTCCTGTAGCTCCATTCAGGAAGAAAGGACAAGGGCACTCCCCTTCCCATGCAACAGGCTACAGCTGTAAAGGTTTGGTCTGTGTGAAGATAAATTTATAACCAAAACATAGGCTGTCCAGAGCTCCAGCTATCAGTCTTGGCAGGAGAAGTATCAGGACTGTGACTGGCACAAGGGTAAGGGCTAGTAGGGAGAACGCGAACGGCATGAGAAGGGCAGGGCAGCCTCCTGCAGGCACAGGGCAGCAGGATGGGACTCAGCAGCAAGCTCTCAGCCCCAGCGTAGACCTCACCACCCACCAGGTCCCACTCTGTCCTGTCAAGCATCATGCAGGTGGGTCTGAGCCCAAAATACCTCTGTAAGCATCACCAAGCCAACCAGATATGAGAAGATGGAGACCAGAAGGATAAGGGTCTCCCGGCGGTTCTTCTTGCGGAAGATGGTGGGGTACATGTCCACAAGAGCTGTCACAAGACTCTCCACGCAGACAAACTGCAAAAAGCAGAGATCCCACCTCTGTCAGCCCATCCTGACCGGCTTCCCCGCCCCACTGGCACCCCTCAGCCAAGCTGAAGCCTGTCCTGAAGAGACAGTGGCTTTTGTCTGGTAGGGAATCACTCTTTACCTGGCTGTCCAGTCCCAGCAAGACAACCATCAGGAAGAAGAAGCATGCCCAGAGTGGGGAGAAGGGCAGCATGACCACAGCCCGAGGGTAGGCGATGAATGCCAGGCCAGGCCCTGCAGGGAGAAGGGCTTTCAGAGCAATGGCACAGCAGCAGCAGCACAGCACAGCTGGTTCAGACCTGCCCGAGGCAGCCACCCAGCCAAGGCACAGCTTGCGGCCATGCAGCCTCTCACTCCAATAACATCCGTGCTGTGCATGGAACTCAGGCTCCTGGAGCAGTGAAGGGATGTAAGGGGACACAGCAACCTCCGGCTGCTTCCCTGTTGCAAGGGCTGCGAGCCAGGGGAAGCCTCTGATCCCAGGGAGCACAGCACAAGCCTGGGGATATGCCATGCAGTCACCTCAGCACCCTCCCCACAAGAGATAGCAGCTGCCTAACCCCATCCCTCACCCTTAGAGGCAGCTTTTATTAGGCTCAAACCTTCTGCATCTCAGTACTTCATGAGTGTGCACTCATTTGTATTCATTTCTCCCTGCTTTTTGGAGGCAGAAAGCAAGGGATGGGAACCTGCAGCTGCAGGCACCCCCCGGTCTCTGGGGGCTCAAGTGGCAGCACCCCCACAGCCCCATCCCACCAGGGTCTTCACTCACCTGACTCAGCCACCTCGGCGATGGGCACGCCCTGCTCCTCTGCCATGAAGCCCAGGATGGAGAAGATGGCAAAGCCAGCCACAAAGCTGGTGCCACTGTTGAGGAAGCACAGGGCCACACAGTCCCTGGGAGAAGGGGGCAAAACATCAGCCAGCTATGACCCACACTCCATGGCAGCCCCCCAGGGCAGCACCTGCTTTTCTGCCCCAGCCACTGTGTCTCTCCCAACACACCTGCAGCTTGACTCAGCACCAGGAGCCGCAGAAAGATGCCCCAGGCTGGACAACACAGCAGGACTCCCCCAAGGGAAGCCTTGTCCAAGGACAGCATAAAGATGCATTGCTCACCTAAGCTCCTTGCTTGTGAGATAGTCTTCCCACACATCTAAATGCCAGGGGTTTTTTCCCCTCTCTCCCCTGGTCCCTCCTGTAGCAGCATGTAACAGTTTATTTTTGTCCAAGAAGGGAACACATTTTTTTTCCTTAATAGATTTTTCAAACCAGTTACAATCTTCCAGGTTCTCAGCACTCCCAGGTATCTCCTGGTCTTTGCATTATGAGAAAAAGATAATCCCAGCCATCCAATTTATTTTCTCTGATCTATTCCCTTTTGTCTCTGTTTCATCTCATTCTCATCCATCAACACTTTAAACTGAACGTCTCTTATCTATCCAATTCCTTTTCATGCTTGAGTCTCCCTAGTCCTCTTGTGACTGCAGCCCTGGGGACAACAATAACATTTGCAGCATCATTCTGAGATATTCTGAACCAAACTGAATGCACTCCTTCTGGCATTTCATGGCCTGCTCTGACTTTATTAAATGCTACTCTGCAAATCCAGTGTGATTTTTCTGTATCAGTCTTCAGTTATATAGCATTTTTGGGGCTTCCTGCTCCTGCTTGCATGTTAACTAGGTCAGAGCTCCTGCATCATCAAATTCAAATCATTCCTTGCAAAGCACAGCTCTTGGCATTGTCAAGGACTGCACAGCACTCAGCACCATTGCTGTGCCTTTGCATTTGGTGTCTAAGGCCCAATGAATCTCCCAGCTGGAAAGGAAGGCCACACTCCACCACCAATCCCAGCTACCCAATGGGAAGCCCAAGCCCAAACCTCATTTCTCCAGTTGCTATAAAGTGCCTGTTCTCCACTCAAATTATATTCTCAGTAATTTGATACAAATTCTCACATGTTTCAAATAGTTCCTCATCCTTCCTGGTGTTTCTCCCTCTTTCCCCTGGATGTATCCATGACAGGTCAAACCCTCCTTGGAAAGGCATGGGCTGAAAGGTGTTCTCCCATTATCTGGAAGGTGGGAAGGGGTGTCATGGTAGAGAGTAAAATGAGGGGATGGCCAGACCAAAGAGATCACTGCAGATTTACACCTGAAAGGGAACCAGGAAGACCTGAAGAATTCCCTTGCTGGGACAGGAAACAAGAAATGGTCGACACTGTTTGATGCCATCTTGGACCACTGCCCTATGAACAATGGTTTCTACTGCCCACATCCTTTTCCAGGTCACCAAAGGTTACACCTGGCCTGGTATAACAAAGTGGGGCACCATGCTGATGTCCCTCTCCCCTGCTAAATCCTGGTTCTGTCTTCTTATTCAAACTAAGTCTGTAGAGCACAGGACTGACTCATTAAGACTGGGTCCATGCCTGAGAAAGGCTAGTCGAAGGTTTGACACCAAAAGTAAGACCAGCATTCCTAGAAAAGCCAAACAGCATATAGGGTAAAAGGACAGCACCATGTGGAGACAGGGGTCTCTCCTCTTTGTACAGCAACTCCCAGCTGCAGTTACAGGTCTTTACAACCTTGTTGCTGAGCAGCCCCTGTCATCATCTCCATGTTACATATTAGACTGGGGATGCAAAGGGCTAATGTCCAAGGACATGCTGAAGGCCAGAAACAGATCTATTATCTCTTTTTTTCCTACAGCTTTTTCTCTCAAAACTGAATGTGGGAGAATGGACATGAAAAGAAACAAGCATCCTAGCCCTGTTGTTGGAGAGGCAGCCCTGCAGCAGAAATGAACTCCTGAAGTGAAAAAAGATGCCAAGCAAGGATCATGTAGCCAGTGGTGTGCCTGGACCTTTGATGGCAACAACTACAATTTTGAATTTAAAAGATGGGGGGAGAAGTCAGTGCCAGGAGCAACCCAATCAGCAGAGAAAGCATGGGAAGAGAGGTGGCCTCTTCTCACACAAGCCTTTTAACCTTGGGGATGGATACACCTACAGCAAAATGAGTTTATTTTCATTGGAGCACTTCAACTCAGCAGCCTGATTCTATGTGGCAACCTGGTCCATTTCTGCTCCTGCAGTCCAGCATGCAACAAACAGAAGTCGCATCTGCAGGCTCATATGTAACCATGTGAGATAGTACACAGGAACCCAGAGCACTGACAGCTGTGCCAGTCACTGGGTCCAAATGAGCCACAGAAGGATAAATCACAAGGTGAAAGGACTCCAGTTGAGAGCCATTAGATTTCACAGTTCTGCTTTCCCCGTGGCTGCTCGTGCACCCATGTAATAAGGGAGGGTGGAGCGTGGGCTGGGGTCACGAAGCTAGTGAAGAGGATCTAACTTTGCAGAGTGTGGAAGAGGGGACAGACAGAAAATTCCCTTGGGTATAAAGCACAGAGAACTGGATTTGGGGAGAAAACACCTGAAAAGAGTTTTCCTATAGCTTGAGTAGAAAAAAATGATGACACTTCCAAAGGCCAGCAGCCTCCAGCAGATCCCTGATGTTCAGGGAGGGGAAGGCTCGAGGCAGCAGTTACCTGTAGCAGTTGTTATGGTATTTGTTATAGCTGCCCAAAGCTGTCAGGCATCCCAGACAAATTGCATACGAAAAGAAGATTTGAGTGCCTGCATCCATCCAGACCTGCAAGGGAGATGCAAACACAGGTAAGAAGACAAGGCCAGCACAGACACCTCACAGATGGGAAAAGGCAGAGCCCGAAGGCTGCTGTAAGCACCAGAAAGGCCAGGAGGACTCTGCATTGAAACAAGCTTTTCTAGAGGCAGGTTGTACAGTGCCAGGAATTACAGTGCTGCTCAGTGAGGCACCCAGGGAGCTAGGAGTGTCAAAGGGAAGGGATACATCAGGAGCCTCATCCACCCAAATCACATATAGCTCTTCATCACCACCTCTTTCTTTCTTTCTTTGACAAATCTGCAGCACCCTGTGACACTTAAGACCCTTCTAAAAGAGGAGACCAGATGAACACTTTCCTTGAGAGCTGAAGAAGCCCTCTGCCACCAGAGGAAGGGTACTTGATTTGGGCAAGCCTAGTCTCCTACTGGCCAGCGCAGGTACATACAGCTTGTGGTGGTGGCCCTTCCCTCCAAGACCTAACGTAAAGACTCCAAAACTTAAATGAAATTCAACTGGGGAGTAATACTAGAAATAAACAGAGTTGATTGCAAAAGACAGCTCCTAAAAGAACATACAAAAACACTGTTATTCCCATGAGGCCCTTTGCTCTCACTGTCAATAATACATCCCAGGGCTCTAAGGCTGACATTTGTCAATGCCAAATGTCATCTGAAAGCCTAGCTGTGTACAGTCACCAATTCAGGCACTGTCACTGCCTTCTGCAGACAACAGCAAAAGCAGGAACAAACGGTGAGGAATGAAGCAATGACAAAGATTATTTAATAAACCTCTGTTCTATAAGATTTTTTTTCCTAGGGGTTTTATAAAACAGAGATAAGACAATCATTCAACAATGCTGAAGGGTAGCCACATTCTTGAGACTAAAGAAAAGTAGAAATAAAGTATTGCTAGGACAACTTTATGAGAAAAGTTTCCATTTGGCTACACTCTCCTCTCCCAGAGTGGCAGTGCCAGTAAGCCCTCAGACAAACGCCAGCCTTGCCCCAGAGCCCCTCTGAGAAGAACAGGAGCCAATGGAAAGCACCACAGTGCTTTCCACAGGTTTTGATGCCTTCAAATCACACCTGTATCAGTCAGCCAAGACCTCACGTCCTGAGGCAATGGTCAGCTGGGCAGCACCTGCCCAACCAGCCATGCCACCCTAACCAATGCATGGTTCTGCCTTTCCTCTTTTGTACTGGCCAAAGTACAATCATGTGGTGAGAGGTTTTGTTTTATATTTACTTCTTCTCCTTCCTGGGTTGATGGGCCTTATAAAGGCATGTTACAATCCCATTAACTGCCATTTTCCCAGAAGAAATTCTGGATTTAGCTCAAAGCACAGATGCACAGAATAAATCCTCTCCCCGCCCACTGCTGCAAGCCCCAGCAGGGAGAGAAGGTGAAGTGCTGCTATGGCTAGGTTTGGTGAAACTGCTCTCCCTGACTGTTCTGCAAGCCATTTGTCTAACATTCAACCCCACAGCCTTCACTTAAGTCCATGGAAACTCTGGACACTGGGTTTCAGATCAAACAGGGAGTGAGATCAAATCTCTGATTTGTAGAATGGGAAGGGACAGGTGATGAGATGGGACTGAAACAACTAATTTGAGGCACTGGGAAGTCAAAAAAGTAACTGACTTCAGTGTATTTTACTCTTTTTGGAGATGAACGGAAAGATGGGTTTAGAGAGGAAGGTATTAATTTTTTCAGTTCAAAAGTATTAGAAGAAGATCAAAGCTCTTTTTAAAATTGATTCCTAAAGCATCAGTGTGCTCTTGGGCAGTAAGGGCACAGCTTTCATTTTCCAGCTACATTTTAGGCATAGCAAAGCACTAAGGTGAGCTGGACCAGAAGACACCTTTGCATCAATAATTTAAACATCTTTGCAAAGACTAGGATCAAATGCTTTGTTAGGTCTGCTTTTTATTTTGCTGTTCATTGATAGAGCTCTTGTTTTCCATCAAATTTGAGCTCAAAACACACCCTCTCATGGGGTTTGTAGCTCTTGTAGCTTAATTTGTCAAGATAACAAGACTTTTGCCATTAAACTGCCTACCCCACGCCTGTCATAACATTAGACTCAGTTGATGCTTTTCAACCAGACTTAACAGTTGTCAGAAACCTCAAGGATATCAACTACCTATGAACTGCACAACAGTTAGGGAATGGGAAAAAGACAGGATCTCAGGGTCCCCCACTGAGCAGAAAGCTACAGGGAAGAGTCAACCAGTGTTAAATATCACATAAATCACACAAGCAAAGGAGAAATACCCCTCAGGCAGGAAAAGAACTGGTGCTTTACCAGCCATGGTGGAAGCCAAATATCAAGAGGCCAAGCTTCATTAGCTCTGTGGTTTATGACGTGGCTCATTTCTAAAATCCAGTGATAACTCTAACTGTGTAGCAGAGACCAGCATGGGGTCTGTGGGCTCCTCACTTCACTGCCTGCTCTTCCCCATCTCACACCTGTGGGGTGCACATCGGGCTGTGTGGGAGTCCAGCCCCAAAGGGGTATCTTTAGGGAATAGAGGACCTGCCTTAGCATATGCTCCTGTTTGAAGCAAGGCAGCCTGTGGCTGAAACCGTAAATAAAGCTAAGCTTGACTTGCAGAGCTTATGATCCTAATTAGCATGACTGAACACCAGCTCAGGCTGCCTGCACATTATTTCACACATTAAAAGGTTATGCAGCTCTTGGGCCAAAGACAAGAGACATCTACAACCTTCCCAGTTTCCTTGCAATTCCCAAATTGCTTGGCAGTCAAAGGACTGCCACAGGACTGATGCCATGTGTGTTCCTGACCCACTGGTGATGGGGTCAAGCAGCAGCAGCAAGTCCCAGGACTGTGGGGTCACTGGGAGTGGAAATGGTCCAGCCTCCTCTAGCAGCACCACTGCCCATCCAGCCCCACAGGGCTCATGGGGGCTACACAGACCATTCACTTCAGCAAACAGCAGCTCAAACCTTTCCTCCCCAACCTGCTGCCTGTGCTCATTTCTCTCCCTCTAGTGACTCAGAGAAATGGTTTTTTCAGCTGTTCCCAGACCACTCTGACTAAAAGGCTTCACAGGGTCAGGCAGGGCTCTCTTTCCATTGCAGATAAAAGCATCCTGCTGTTCTCTGACCACTGCTCCCAAAAAGACTGGTAAAGTTTATCCTGTTCAGATTTTGCTGGCATACTGGCAGCACAGGTATTTTGTTTTAATTATTGTCTGCATTTTTCTAAGCCATCCAGTTTATTTAATTCATAATTCAATTTCTTTGAACCTGTTGTTTGTTCCAGTTTGCAATAGCCTCCTACTCTGTTTTTAGCCAAAACCTTTACACCTGAGCTGCAGTTATCCAAGATGGTTATAGCCTTTCCTTCGTCCCTTAATTTTCTCAGCAATATTCACTTTATTACATGTACTGGAATTTAATAGCTCCCAGTACTGAAACAGGTCCTTCCTTAGGAAGTTCTCAAAGCACTTACAAATAACAGCAAGACCAGTTTCAAGCAAAACGTTATTGAACCCCGGTGGATGCCATACATCAAATACAGGTGTCACGCTGAGCAGCACCGAACTGTCCCCATCAGCAAGCAGAGCTAGCACAGCACGGAGTGGGTACATGGTGTGTGGAGGGTCACGCTTGGTGTAATGCATAGCAGAGAGCAAAAACCAGCCAAGTCTTGAGCTACAGTTCAAGCAGCATTTCTTTTGCTCACAACATCATGGCTCACGAGTCAGCCTGTGGCACTACCCACCAGCCACCCACTGTGCCACACAAACACATCCCTGCCTTAGGAAGGAGATGGTGACTCCTAAGGTTTTACTGCAAGACTCCCAGGGTATGATTTCTAGATGACTGACGTTCCCCTTCACTCAGGACTGGCCCACAGGCCCCAGCCCAAAGATGCAGCCCACATCCCACAGCGCAGCACCAGCACAGAGCTGAGGCCCTGCCGCAGAGCCCAGGGCAATGCTTCCCCCGATCCCCATTCATCCCAGCAGAGAGGAGACAGGGAATGGGTCATGGACATTTGTAAAGTGATGCTGGGCAGATGGAACAGGAACGTGTTCCCAATCCCAGAGCCCCATCTGCTTGGAAAATACACCTCGGGAGTGAGGAACAGGGGCTTTGTTCCCCAGTTAATCTCCCTGTGCCAGCACTCAAGGCCCCCACAAAGCCCTGCCTGAGAACACTGACCTCATGTTATCCCCACACCTCAGGACACCTGGGGGCCTGGAGGGACATTTTGCACCCAGGAGGGCCCTCCCACCACTGGGGTTACTTTAAACACCACAAGAAAACAAACAGATTCGTGGTTCATCCCAAGGAACGGAGCAGCCTGTCCCGGGGAGGTGCAAAGGGGCGAGTGGTGCTGCGAGGGACGCTCCTTGCTGCCTGGGAAGCCGGGCTCGATGGTCCTCCCCGCCCTGCTGCTTGCGGGCAGACAGACAGACAGACAGCTTCGTGCATTCCTGCTATGTCAGCGCTGAGATCAGGCTCAGCAGGGCTGCACGGCCGGGTCCCGTGGCAGCAGGGCTGGGAACAGACACGGGACAAGGAGGCGGAGGAAGCCGTCTAAGGTAAATACAGCTGTGGCTCGCCCCACGGAAATGCATTGCTCCAGCAAGGCGCAGGAGAGGATTCCAGCCCCGAGCCCCTCTGGCGTGCTGTGCGAGCACCAAGCTTTCCCTGCCTGCTGCCCGATGCCTGCCCTCTGTCCCCCCGGGCGGAGGGGGAGCAGTGCCCGGGCTCGCAGCCCCTCTGCCAGGGCCTGGGGAGCATGGCGGGGACAAGCACAGCCCTGCCGCTGCACGTGTCCGCGCACGGGCACAGCGGGAGCTGCTCCGCGCCGGAACAAACACCCGCCTGCCGAAGGGGAAAGCTGTGCAAACCCAGCGCGCTGGTTCAAGGCAAAGACCTGCTGGGAAAACAATAAATACAGGGAACAAATAATATTTAGGAGGCCTGTGGTCACCCTCCCCTCTCACAGGGAAGCAGCAGCTTTGCTGGCCACAGAGCAGCAGCAGGAAGGGCCTGAATTTGGGGCTCTGACCCCTTCCCAGCGTGGCTACAGGGGCCCATGGTTAACCCAGCAGGTCCCAGCCCTGCTAGACGCACATGTCTTTCATCCTCCCTGTGGTGGCTGAAGGGGCTTATCCCCAGCTCAGCACTGACTGTAAGAGCTGTCCTAGTCCAAACCATGACCTCAGCATTCTCCCTCTACAGCCACAGGCAGAGTGGACGGACCTCCCAAAAAAACTGGGGGCATCTTCTCTTCCTTCCCTTTCTGTCAGGAAACAAGAGCCATGAGGGAAATCTGCAGGGGCAAACACTCCAAAAACCATCAGGGAAATAGGTGAAAGAAAATGAGAGGGATGTAGGGAAGGATATTCAGAAATAAATGCACAACTCTGCTGACCATTGGCATCTCCGGTGCTTCCCTGCCCCAGGACTGGGATACAGCCCCCAAATTCAGGGGCCTTCAGCACATCTGGGATGGGTGGAAAGCAGCTTATCACAGAAGCTTCGTTCTTTATATAAAGAAGCTGGATAAAGTACAAGCAAATACAGCATGGTGGGTGTTTTTTGGAAATTTGAAGAGGAAAATAAGAGTGGGAGGCTTTGAAAAACATCTGCTGCTTTTCCAGAGAGAAACAAACTCAGCAGCCTCTGAGCACAACTCCTTCTCCATTCTCACTCATCATTAAACCTAAGGAAATTTAGCTAAGAGACTTGATACCAGAGTGAAAGGAGACTATTACATTTCTTCTCTTTAAAGCAAACCCAAACACACAAGACAGTCCTTCCTGCATCAAGCCCACCCATCCTCTCTTTATATCTGTCTGCCTAAAGAGTGACTGGCAGTGATAGGAAAACTTCAATCAACAGAAGGCCTGACAGCACCTGAAAAAAGTTCTTTTAATGACAAGTGCTACACACTTAAATCTTAGCTCTACTCTGAATTCCTCTCATTTCATCTTCTCACTGGTGGATCCCACTATGCATCCCTCTCCTTAATCACATCCATAAATTTCCAGCATTTCCTGCTGAATAAAACAATTGATAAAACTGATAAATGAAAAGGGTGGAGTGATCAAAAGTAGAAATGGAGGATGACCCCAAGACCCTCTTTTGGTCCACAGTGTGAAATACACAGGATGCATCTGGAGCACAGCAATGCAGTCAAGGAGTGAGAAAATACTTTGGGCCTAGTCATGGCTGACATGCTAATGCCATAATATTAAATAATCTACATATTTTTAAAATTAGCTATGAGCTCGTTTTTTTGTTGTTGGTTTTTTTTTGTTTTTTGTTTTTTGGTTTTTTTTTTGTTTGTTTGTTTGGGGACATGCAGTTCAAAATAGATGATCTCTCTGGTGATTTTGCTGTTATCTGCTCATATTTGAGCATAACTGGCCTTCATTATTCAACTGCCTTGGTTTGGCAGTTCTCTGTATGGTCTGATCTATCAACTGCAATTACTTACCATTTTAATTATAGGGATTTCACAGATTGAGGAAATGAAGATGCAAGAAGATTTAGGGCACTGTGGACTTCACAGCCAGAAGAGACCATCATCAATCAGCTCAACTGAGCTCTCATAGACAGGATTTCCCAGTTCTGTCCAAGATCACTTGGCAGGTGAAAAGCAATGATTTCCACATACCAGCCAGATATTCTGACATTTAATCACATCTCAGCTGTTGCTGCTCTCCTGGTAGAATCTGATAAATAATTCATCCCTTCTTTTCACCTAGTTTTTCATATACTTTAGAGGAGCTTTGATTTTTGTCCCCTTGTATATTGTTTGCCCTTTGTTTAAACCTCCCTTTGAGATGCCTTCTCATAAGGCTCAGGTTGGAGAGGTCATTTTTAATTTTTTTTTTCTTTAATTTCCAGAATCCCTTCCCAAGCACTAAAGAATCTTCCATTTTTCCAGGCGGTGCAGGATTGCTGGTAAACAATTACGGCTCACTGTCCTTTGAGCACAAATCAATTATAATCAACTTGGTCCCCATGGGCTGGCAGGACTCACACCACAGTCCCTGCCCAGAGACACGGGGGCAGAGCCACACACATTTGGGGCTTGGGGCACTAACCCTTCCCTCTCTGCTAGGAAGACACAAGAGAAGTCTCAAGCCCTGCTACATGGTTCAGTAGGAAGGTTAAAACATGCTAGAGGAAGGCAAACATTGCTGCCAAATCCTGCTTTTCTCCCTCAGAAGTGAAGCATTCATCAGGGAATGTGGAGTGGGGAGGGAGTTTTCCTCCCTTGGTTCAGCAGAGTTTTCCTCCCCTGGTTCAGAGCCATCCTCTTACTTTGAAGGGTTACTCTGCCTTTCCGCCAGCATTTTCTAGGCTAGAAGGAAGATCTGCTTCTAAAGCACAGGCTGCAATTGAAAAAGTTTGCCAGGACAGACCTAATGAGGACACAGCTAGAACCAACCATGTCACGCCTGAGGTGGCTTAGTTCGGTCCCCTGGGCAACACAGCCACGGTAACAACAGGACTTTTCATAAGAGAAGGAGCACCATTCATAAATACTATTTCATTTCAGAAGCCTCTTGCACCTCATCAGTGCAAATGGAGACACAGTCACAGACCTGTCCTCACGCTCTTCTGTGCTTTTCTGCACCTCCATGCTGATGGAACAGCTGTCCTACCCACCTCCTGCCATACATCCACTACTGCTTATGTTCCCATTTGCAAAAGCAAAGAGCGAGGCAGCACTGGTGCTAGACCTGAAAGAGTTAATGGGGTTACCAAGGGTTTTGCTGGCCTATTTTCCAGGCAGACACCCTTTAATCTCCTTTGGAAACACCTTCATACAAAGGCTGGTACAGCAGCTCAGCTGGAGCCAGGATTTAACGTGGAAGAACTTGTCCCAAAGAGATTAAAAGCAGCAGTCGGGCGCTGACCCTCCTGTCAAACAAGCAGGAAGGAGAGGAAGGCAGCCAGGTCCCAGGGACTGCTGCTGCAGCGTGCCATGGCTCCCACCATCCATGCACCTGGCATGCTTCCCAAGAAGATGGAGCAAATGTGCCAGGAGCAGGGCTCATCCCACAAGCTGCCGGCACAGTGCAAAGTGGCACCCCATGCACCGTCTGGCTCCACAGCAGAGGAGCCTCCCCAGGAAACGGGAGGGATAGCTTGCATCACTCATGATAAAGGATTAAATCTCACTGCCCATACCCCTGAGCAATTCAGATTCAACTCAGACAGGAAAATATGGGAACAGCACTGGAGAGCAAGAGAGCAGGGACTATCAGAAAACACACCAAGATCACAGCTCTGCCTTCCGGCCACAGAGGGACAAAAGAGGGGTCAGAAAGTAGAAACTGGAAGAAAGAGAGTAGGAAAACAAAAAAGAGAGAGTGAGGGCTGCCAGAGGAATCCATGCAAGCACAGCTTAGCTGTTCATTCCCCTGCCCTCCACCTTACCTGAGGGTCCCCAAGGCGACTGATGTCTGGATAAAGGTAAAAGAGGATTCCCTGGGATGCCCCGGGTAAGGAGACTCCCCTGATCAGCAGAACAATCAGCATGACGTATGGGAACGTGGCAGTGAAATATACCACCTGGGAGGAGCAGGAAGGGACAAGTGTGAGAGAACAGCATGGCCTGAGCACACAGTGCCAGCCAGTAGCACGGCACTGACCCTCAGGCTGGGAGAGGTGGGCAGGGGACAGGTCAGGCTGCTTTGCTGAGCACCTTGCTGTCTCCTGCAGTAGAAGGAAATGCAATTTAAAATGCACTCAGGAAACTTATGACATGCCATTGCATGTCTGGAGCCAGAGAAAATCTTTCTAGTCCTAGGAGCAATCCAGACCCTGAGCCAGGCTGTCAGCAGGCTGGAGTCAGAGTGGGTCTTCTGAAGCCAGTGGTGTAATATCTACGTGCATCAGGGAAGGAGCTGCCCCCAGTATCCATCTCGACATCCCTACTCCAAATAGAGTCTGAGTGACACACAGTCTCTTCTCCATGGTGTTTAGTGGCAAGGGTGAAAGGGTGTGCAGGCAACGCCTTGAAACATGGTTGACACTGAAGGACCACCAGGGACAATGCGGGGGGTCCCCAACTCAGAGCTGGCACTGGCAAAGGGGTTGTGCCCAGCCCTTCCCACTGCAGTGACTCGCAGCCGCTGCCTCTGAGTGACCCCATCATGGGCATTTCAGGCAGAGCAGGGCTGCACGTCTCAGAATGGCCACCAAGGATGTGCAGACCCAACCAGGACCTTGAACACGTGTCCTCTTGCTTTTTGTGCCACTAGCCTCATGAGCATTGCGGACACACTCAGGTAGGGTTAAAACCGCTTTCCTCTAGCAAAGGAGCTACATCCCTTGGGGGAAAGCTGGAAACCAGTATCAGATAGTCCTTTCGAGGACTTCACCTCTGGTAAATGTGACACTCAGTTTGGGGACTACCAGGGTACTTTCAGGACTGTTCAGCCTAACTGCTGTAGCATGCCACAATGACACCACATTGCAGTCTGTTTCCCACACAAACTGATATCGAGAGCTCATGCAACCTCCTCAACAATTCAAGTAATGTGATTAATCCTTTTGCATTGCTTCCACACCTTAAAGAATTATTGGCCACCTTGAGAAGAGGTTGTTCATTATCATGCTAGGCCAAAAAAAGAAATGTTGCTTCTTCAGGTTTTTCCTGTGTGGACGTGCTGAGCGAGGACTTGCATCAGCATGCTTCACCTGAACACTACCCTACAGCTCTTTTCTCAGCTCTGGCAGTTGTGCACTGGAGAGCTCATCTCTAGAGAAAATGCAAAATGCGGTGATGCAAAGTGATCCATTTCTCACACCTGCCCATCCATCCAGAATAAGTTGCTTTAAAATCCTAAAGCCCACCACCTCTTAGTGGGAGTCACGGGCTGTGACTCATCTTTGGTGATTTCTGCATTAGGGGACATCCTACTGGGAACAAGCATATGATTTCCCTGGACAGTATGACCACTTCTGCTCTGCCCTTGGGTAATCTTTATGATCTGAGGTGTGATTCAAAAAGAGATTTTGTTTTCTGGATCCACTCTGATGGACTCCATCTGAATAAAGCAATGTCCAAAGCACCTGATTCTGTGAGTCTTCCCCCAGGTCAGGACACACACTCTCCAGTGATTCAGTTTCGTATTGTAGGACAGGATTTGAAAGATGTCCCATCCTTGAAAAAACCCAGTACTAGACTATCATCTCTGTCTGCAGCTCCAGGTTTTCTATGCATTTCATTTGCCCTGCTCTATGTATCTCAGCAGTCTTGGATAACACTGACACAGAGATCAGTGAAAAATACCTCCTTGCTGAGGCTCTGGATTGCCTGAGATGTCTGGAGCAGGTTCATCCCTGTCCCTCTGAATCTGCATCCTGAACACTGTAGAAACCAAGGACAGGATCGTTCAGCACAAGTAAATTCCCCATTATCTCAAATTTTCAAGGACCCTCTGATTTAGAGCTGTACAGTGACAGTAAATCAAATCTGCAGGTCCTCCAAGTTTAACTGTATTTACCACACAACCGAAGTCTTCCTACAGGAAATAATGGGATGCAAGTCTAAGCTTTCTCAGCCCATGAAAGCAAGATTTAAAACAAAAATGAAAAAACAACTCATTGTCTTTGAACCTTAGTGCACGTTCTCCCAGGATGCCAAGTTGCACATTCTTGGCTTGATCTCTAAATAACAAGAGTTTTAGGAGCTCAGAGTACAAACTGGTAGTTGTCTGGCATATGATTTGGATTCACATTTTGGTAACATCCTATGTGCTTTACAGCCTGTGTGAATTAGTGTGTTAAGCTTTTCACTCCACAGTCACTCACACCTCCACCGAGACCAGAGGCCTGAATTTGGAGAACGTTTTGCTGGATTAATATTGCCAAACTTCTAACAACAGGAACATCTGGATCCAATGAGATATTACTCAGTGCTTGGCTCAGACCCAATCTTTTTTATTTTTTGGGCATTGTTAGCACTAACTACATCACTAGGAACCTTGCCGGGTTCAGTGTGATCATTCTGTCACATGCTGGTCAACAACATCCAGGGTTTTATTTGAATCTGATCCACATGCCTCAGCAAAGTGGTTCCATCTGTGACAACCTCCTGCCTGTGGGAGTGCTCCTGGGCAGTCCCTGTGCTGGAGGATGAGAACCACTGCTGATCTGAGTAGGGTGATTTCAGCTCAGGATGTTTGACCCTCCACAGGCAAATCCTCAGAATTAAGGAATATTTCTTTCCCAGTGGGGTTTCCCACAGCCATCATTTTAGTCAGATGGGTTTCTTTCCCACAGCCATTATTTTAGTCAGATTATGAAATACATGGAGGGCTGATAAACCTATGGACACTGTTGCCACCTTCACTGAAAGAAGGTTTCAGTTTTCAAGATCTCACCATCACTAGTACTTTTTGCTAAAAATCACTTGCATTTGACCGAGAACTTGTATCCAAAATAGATGGAATTTGTTTTCAGGACTTCCCACACTACATTTGCTGTATCTTTGTATCATATTTGCTGTTATTAGACTGACTCTGTTTCTTTTTACCAGGCTAGCACAACAAGCAGTTGCTCTTTTCTTCTAATTTTACTGCATGGACACCAGAAAATATCATCCCTGCAAGCTGCTTGATTTCCCTGTCATGTTTCATAATCCCAGACCATTGTGGAAGCAAGAGAAACTGCTAACATCCATGCCATCAACTTGATGGAAATGAGTGCAGCTAAAATTTACACCCCATCACACATGATGGCTTGTTCAAGACATGCAGAGAAGACACCATTTAGGAAACACACTAAACCTTTGCGTTTCCATCTGTTCTTGCTGGCTCCAGACAAAGCTGGCTGGGAATGGGGTCAGGAGGTGGTAGCAGAAACTAAGTAATGGGGTCAGTGCAAGTGAGAGTGGCACACTCTGTGACAGACAGCATGGAATGGAGCTGGACAGTGACACCAGTTCTTCCCAAAAACATTCAAAGAAATAACTCTGTGGTGACTAGTGTTGGGAAAGAAAAAGGAGACCTTTACTGCTGGAGAACATGAGCAACTGTAGAAGAGTTGGGACAAACAAAAAGCATAAAAAGACAACTCCTGTGGTGCTGAGGCAGAGAGGGCTTTGGGGCCATCACAGTTACCTTTGTTTATATCTAATGATTTTGAAGATTTTCCAGCTGCACTTGCCAGCAGAGGCAGAGACATGCTGCTTGCTCCTGCTGTGGTGGGAAGGAAGGGAACATGCAATCACCCCATACAGAGGAAGACTGCAGGGTCTCTTCAGCCTGTGGATGGAGAGGGACTAGAGGGGATATACACCTTGGAAGTTGATGCTCTGAGATGCCTCAGTGCTCCCATCATTTCCTGCCCA
This sequence comes from Promerops cafer, assembly GCA_013398275.1. Classification (NCBI taxonomy): domain Eukaryota; kingdom Metazoa; phylum Chordata; class Aves; order Passeriformes; family Nectariniidae; genus Promerops; species Promerops cafer. The sequence goes on along the minus strand of VZSE01009799.1, from coordinate 1,444,965 downwards.
AAAACACAGAGCCTGGCTCACACTCCTGCTGCACATTGAGCCCTACAGGCTCCCACTAGCTTATGCAGACAGTGGTTCCCAGGGGACCTCAAGGATCTCTCTGAACCTATAAAAGGTGAGTAGAACCAGTGCTGTGACCAAGGGAAGAGGCTTGACCTGAACCAAGGACTCACCTTGCCCGTGGACTTGACCCCTTTCCAAATGCAGAAGTAACAGATGATCCAAGCCAGCAAGAGACACAGAGCCAGCTCCCAGCGGAGACCACCCAGGTGCTGGATGCCATCAGAAATCTTTAGCACTCGCCTCCTGTGTTGGGGGAAAGCAAAGGAACATGCAAGGGTCACTGATGCTGGCCACTAATGTTCCCAACACCATGCTGGTTCTCACCTCCTCAGTGCCTGATGGCTTTGGGGAGGAAAGCTGTCTAACTAACAAGGTTCAGGTCTGAGCTGAAAGCCTCAGAGAAATTAAGCAGTGCTCTTCTCTGAAAAATACTGCCAGCCCGGCAGGTCACACATGGACACACAAAGTTCACCTACTTTTCTGACATGCTCCAATCCTCAAAGTGAGGGATACACTGCACTTACCATGCAGAATCCATCAGGACGACCCAAGAAGCAATGCTGTCCAACCCCCTCTCCATGGCACACTTCTCTCTTTTGAGGCAGCCACATAATTGACCTCAGGACACAGAGCAGCACAGCATCCTGTTCTGTGACTAAGACCCAACCATGATCACCATAATCCCCACTGCACAGTCAGAAGAGGCCACCTAGAGCATCCTCAGCCAGAGTGGAGATAAAATCCTGGGCTATGTGGGCCTTGGTACAAATGAGGTCAGATAATAGCAGCCTCTCCATGTCATGTGTATGTCAAATCTTCCTCATCACATAAAAAAGTAAGGACTCATCCTCCTCTTCTCTCCTACACCACACAGTTGAACCTGGGTGTGAAACCCCAGGGTGCATTCCCAGAAACCCAAGCCTGAGACAGGCAGAGGGACGTGCACAGCACTGGAGCCCAGCAACCAGCAGTGTCCACCCTCCTGCAAAAGACAGCAATTAGCCCAAAATAAAAGTGCTGCTGGAGAACCCTTGTCTAAGGCACACTGCTGCCCTCCCTGCCCCACAGCCTTGCAGCAGATTGAGGAGGTGAGAGAAGGGTTGGAAAAACCACAGTGCCCTCTCAGATATGCTTTGTCATGTTGCTCTTTGCCTGCTTCTAAGGATGTGGACTCTAACCAGTGCAAAGGGTGCCACTCAACTGGAACTAACTGGGTGCTGTACTGCAGCCAGAAGAGACCTGTGGAGTGTGCCATCAGTCCACTGGCAGGTCAGAGCTCCTCAGAGAAATGCTGGCCTCCTACCTCCCTGCCCAGGGACAGCAGGAACAGATGCTGCATCAGAAGCAATGGACAGTGGAAATTTCCAATCCCATGCTGCTTATTCCCCAGTAACACAGGGACAGTCACAGCAGTGATAGAAACAACAACTTTTCCAGTGTTCAGCCACAGGAAAAGCAGCCTAAGGCAGGCCACCATCTAATCACCTGTGAGCAACAGGCAGAGGGAGAGCACAGGCTCAGGGAGCACACAGGAGACAAAAAAAGTTTAAAAACTTTAAAAGCAGGGTCCCTGTGCTGCCCTGAGAAAGCCCTGGGGGTGCTGTGTGTGTGCTCCATCCACCCCCCGAGGGTAGGCGGGGACAGAGCCCTCAGTCCATCCAAAGGCACAAGGGAAATGCACGGTGGCAGCAGAGGGGTTACCTGCACAGTCCTTCAGCCAGGGCCCAGTGCTTAACCGGGCCTGCTGAGGATCACCAGAGACCCTAAGCCAACAGACCTATGCCTTTGTGACAGACATAAAGCTACTCTGTACCCCCGGGTAACTAACACAGGGGGAGAAAACAATGAACACAAGGGACCATATTTCAGTGTGAAGTTATCTGACCCTAGCACTTTGTTTTGATTTTGGTGAGTTTCTCTCCCCAGCATAACTTGCATATTAGTCACCCTATACGGAAAACATAACTCCTTTTTCTATTTTTGAGATAAGGCCAGTGCACACACAAAAGTCACCACCCACCGTGCCAGAGCCTCCTGGGAACATGCTGGTATCACACAGCAGCATGGATTCAAAGGAGAGAGGTCAGTGAGACCAAAAAGGCCAAAAGGTCCAGAGGGACAGGAACACAACATCAGAGAAGGACAAAATCAGGTGGCTCTGAGGCATGCCAGCACACCTCCAGAGCAACACCATGGGCGCAGTGAAGTTAACCTTGACTGACAAGGCTGCCCCTGAGAGCCTTCACTCTGACCTGCCCAGCTTCCCCCCTTTGTGCCCCCTTCTGGCAAGGGTGGGTTTTGTAGGGTGTGCTACTGCAGTTTGTCCCTTGCCCAGGGAAATTATATCTGAGAGGGAAGGGGTGTACAGGCCTGTCCTTTACTTACTCCCAGAACTCAATGACTGGGGACGTGGCGTTTTCACTGGTCACATTGAAGGTTGAGTTCGCCTTCTGAAGCTCCATGCAGTTCCCTGCGGGAAACGCCCAGGGAAAGGAGAACTGTAAGCAGCAGTGCTTGGAATGCCAGAGGACCTGAAAAATCACTCCCTGTCCATCCACAGTGTTGAGACTCCCTGACATTGACTCTGGGACAAGTTTTGTATAGTCCCAAGGATGCATAAAAAGAAATCCCTTCCATGGAAAGGCTGGCAAGAAATCTAGGACACTTAAGATGGTGGCATTTAATTTTTCCTTCCAGTGAGTACGGTCCTGATCAGCACTGGGTGTGTGGCTAACACACAGAACAGGATGATTGAAAGATACCAAGGAGGAGGGCACCCATGTTAGCTAGAGCCCAGAGCAGGAGTCACCAGGGAGGTCACCACTGCACAGCACTGGTGCTTCTCTAGCAAAGACTGAGATCAACTAAGCCTCTCCCACAAAAGTGCCAACAGCACTGCAGTGACCCAGCACACCAAACCCATATCCCACCCACACAGGAGCAAGACACTCTCATGAGGCTTGGCCCTGAGCAGCAGCAGGTTTCCCTCAGCTAAGATCTGCTGGAGGACAGGGGGAGGGCTCCACACCCACCTGTGTTCCACTCGTGGTCACAGCTGCCCCAGGGGAGGTCAATGGTGAATGAACTGAAGAGATAAAACAAGGCCCAGGCCAGGACAACGATGTAGTAGAAGTTCAGCAGTATGACGATGACCTGAGAGGCGTAGCCAATTCCTGCAGAAAGCGAGCCCCGAAGGCAGGTGACCCACATGCCAGGGGGCAGGAACAGGATTCCCTTTGGGAGCTGCTCACCCAGTGTTTGTGCCTGCTGCTCTGCATTTTGAGTGTGCTGCCGGATCCATGTCAGTGGCGTGGCCACCAGAACCACCATCCCCCCCCAAAGGCCACTGTGCCACATCAGGGGGCATCCAGTGCCCCAGGCACCCCTCTTCCTGCTGCCCTGCCACAGCCTTCCCTGGTGAAAGGGTGGCAATGGGAGGGACGCTGGGCAGTGGGTGGGCAGGTTATGGTTGGAACACCACCCAAAGGGGCAGAAACATACAATGGTGCGGCACCTGCTGAGTCACATCTCTTCTAACAAAAGTAATTTTTTAATATTTTTCACTTTCCCTTTTCATTTTTATTTGGGAAGTTCTTTTATTAAAAATGCACACCTCTGGGAGGTGTTGGAGAAGCATCTAAAGGTGAGGAGGAAGCACCTGTGACTTTCAGAGAAATCATAGAAAGTGGCTTGAGGCTGGATAACTGTGATGAAACAGTGCTAGAAACAGAGGATCTGACTACTGACAACTCATTAAGAGAGCTGACACCTTCACCAGTAAGGTTTTACACCACCTGCAAACTCACAGAGATGACAGAGCGTCGACTTAAAAAAAACCAGCAGCATGCTTTAGGTTCCTCATAAGCACCCAGAAGCATTTTCCCCATTTACCTCTTAGAGGACAACCTTGATTGGGCACAAAGCTCCTTGCCAAAGCTGTGGCCATGAAGAAGGAAACTGGGATGGAATGTAACAGTGAGAACTGTTTAGTGAAGAAGGTCATCCATTTTTCCAGCAGGATTTTGGAAAGGGGGCAGCCAGTGGCCCTCACAGGCAGGTGGGCAGGGGATGTGTGGAGATTCATAACAATCCAGGCTGTGGGGAGACACATCTCTGCTCACCCCCCTGGGGTCCCAGCGTCTCCCCACCTCACCACACCCTCCCAGCTCCCCCCACTTACCTTCAAAAATGGGACAGATCTTCCTCCAGGCAGTCACCCCTCCCTGGCTCGTGTACTGCCCCAGCGCCGTCTCCAGGAAGAACACTGGGATCCCACAGGTGAAGAGGAAGATGAGGTAGGGGATGAAGAAGGCACCTGGCAGATTCAAGTGGCAGATAGAAAAATAAGCCCCATGAGGGGACTGAGGTCAGGCTCTCTCCAGCCAGTCACCAGGCAGGTTCCTCCTGAGTGGGACAGCCTTGGAGGGATGGCAGCTGTGGAGATGGGGAGATCACAGACAGGATGCCAGGAAAAAAATTTCCTCACATTTCATCTTCTGGAGTGATGTGATTACATGAATAATTCAATATGTACAAAGAATGGAGAAGAAAGTTGTGAATAGCTGTATGGAAATACAGAAGAATACTCTGCTGTAAAAACATTCCAGCTTTTAATCAGGTTGGTGGCTCCTCTCACATTGATTATTGTGACTGAATAAGCTGACACAGTCATGGATGCCAATACCAAGGCTCTGAGGAGCACAAGGAGACTGACACTTTTGCCCAGTTTGTGGGGTTGCTTAATCATTTGCTTGGCAAAAAGCAGCAGAGATGCAAAGGAAGAGCAAGTAGTGCAGGAAAGTATGCACCTCACAGCAGCAGCTAGGGCTGCCCTCCTGTTCCAGCCCTGTCATGGAACAGGCAGGGAGAGATTAAATGCTTCAGGCTTTTGATTGCCCCAGGCTAATGTTAATTGTAGTAACGGCCTTTACCCCACAGAGCACAGGAGACAGCCCTGCAAGATGGTGCATGCACATCATGTGCCACTGGAGCTGTTTGAGCCCTGCTGAAAGGCAGGGACACAGGTCAGGAAAGAGGTAGACTCAAGCAGAGAGCAGCATCTTGGCTGTGGTGGGCTCAGAGGGCATGCAGGGTCAGAGGTGGCAACCCAGCCAGGCACTAACTGGTTTCCCTGCACAGGCCTTCTCCCTGCCTGTGTGATACCAATGGGCTTTGGGCTCAGCTGGGTGGGAGTGTATGGGAAATAACAATCCTGGTGCACGAGAGAACTCAAAATCCAGGAGATTTCATTAAGAAGCTTAGCTAGCATGCAGGGGCTGGGAAAGGGAAGGGGCACTTTGGGCACTGGCTGGGAATCCCACCCTGTGCTCATCTCAGCCGGTACAGAGCCACAGCCCCCGGTTCTTGCAAAAAGAAAAAAGCGTGAGCAAAATAGACAGAGGAGGCACCTTGGCAGCTCCCTGTGGACATACGGGAGCTGAAAGGGGTGCTGGCTTAATGGTTTGACTCCATGATCTTAGAGGCCTTTCCTAATCTCAGTGATTCTGTGATACCTGGCAGCCCTGCAGGAACAATGCACATCTGCCCATATTGGTGAAGGCAAATGGCAGGTGAAATGGTTGTCTTAACATCGTCCTCTCAACTCCCAACTTGCACAAAATCATATTGTCATGAAAGTCAAGCCTGTTTCCAAGAAAGATTGTTGTCATATAAAAGTTTGTATTTAACTAAACTCCAGGAGAGGTCTCTGAGGCAGCAAGTCAAGCTTTCCAGCCCAGTTTTCCCATATTTGCAGCCTGCAGTCTGGCCTGTCCCCTAACCTCTGGTTATCTCGAGTTTCAAGAAGGTTTCAGGAAGGTTTCAGGGGGGTCCTGACATGTTGGCTGTGAAATAGCACAGAATTATGGTGGAAAGAAGGAAAAATTTGCAGAGACACATCTCTGCAGTCTGCCCGAATCCCCTCACATCCCAGGTGGGGGGATTGGTGTGCTGAGACCTGAGCAACAGGCCTCAGCCAGAGCTGACTTAGGGGATGAATCCTGGGCACTGTGTGATTAACACCATCAGTATTATTTAGCTAAAAATATATGACAAAGACACTTATGCTAGCTCTAAATAACCTTGTGTAGTTATTTGCAAGAAATGTATCATTTTAAGCAACTTTCCCAGCTGCCATGAACAGAGGCTTGTTTGTAGGGTATTTTAGGGGAAAACCCTCCCAGCTGAGGCCTGAGCTCTGGCCAAGCCCTGGCCCCTGCTGGCTGGGCCATGTCCCATCAGATCCAGGTGTTTCTGTGCTAAAAATATAATCAAGTCACTTTGACTTACTGATTTGGGCCCATAAACACTGGACCCACTTTCGGGGCGAATTTGGAGACCTCAGCTACAGGTGGACGCACCGCGTAGGATTTTCCCAATTGCCTGGAAGGGTTCTTCAGGTCCTCGCTACGAAACGGGGCTCCCCAGCGACTGTGGACTCTGGATGATGGTACAAGTATTTAGGCAATTGGTGATGTATCTTTCTCAATCCCTATCCTTTCTCTCGTCTAGAAATGATTAGGTGCATTGCCTTGCTTCCTTTTGCTTGTTGCTAAAGCCGAGCGTGTAGTTTTGTGTTGCCTTTATATTCGTAGTCAAATAAGACCATTCTTTCCATCTGTGTCTGTGTTAAATTGCCCCTGTCAATTGGCAGAGCAGGGGACCCAGGGAGAAGTTACTCCATAACCAGTCCCAGTGCCCTCCCCATCTCATTTTCAATAGTGGGGGGCCTTGGGACTGGCAGGTGTGGGGAGTTGGGGAGGGGGTGCAGTGCCAGCAGCCACACCACCAGACAGGCTTCCCTGGTATTTCCCAATCAGCAGGGCCAGCCTGCCCAGGGAGGGCCTGGCCCTGCCACTGCAGGTGAAAGCAAGAGCAAACAGGAGCAAAAAGAACAATTTTTTGCTTTTCTTTGTTGTTTTTCTCTACTATGTAGGGCTTTGGTATCATGCACTGAACACTAAACGTGTAAGGGACTGCTCTTCCTTTGTTATGTGAAAATATCCCTAAAGAAAGGAAGAGTGACTGGCTCTTTACGTAACTCAGACTTTGCAGATACCATTTTCTTGAAGAGGCTCATATTTAGGCAAGCAAAGCAAGAGCTGAGAGCAGTTATCACCACTGCCTGCACACAGCTCAGAAGGGAGAGAGAGTCATCCAGCAGGCCAGAACTACCTCAGACTGATGGGAGTGCTGGCACAGGAGTTAGTGGTTGTAGGCTGGCTGTGATTGACGACGGGCTGGAAATTAAATAAAGGCCCTGCACCTTTATAGAAGAATGGGAGAAGCAAGGGCCTGGACCAGCATTTCTAAAGGAGTATAAGGCAAAACCTCTGGCAACTTTTGAAATTCAGCTTGAGGCGTTACAAGGGTGTCTGCGGTAGGCTGGGTTCCATGAGGCAGGAGGGAGCCTTGTGTTCTGCACCACCTCATCACACTGCTCTGCCCCAGGAGAAATCTTACAGAAACTGCTTTCCTCACCACACGAGAGTCTTGTGCCCCGTCCTTGTTCTAAACTCATGGAAAGAGATGAAAAATCTGCCTGGGACTTCAAATTCCTCACAGTCTCTAGTGCTTCACAGGACTTTGCATGAGGCGCATTTCTCCAGGGAAAAAAAAGGCTGAGAAATCCCTCTGAGTCTTGCCTCTGCTGCTCACACTGCAGCTCCCCTCCCCCCAGAGCACTCCCTGAGCTCTCCCTTGGCACCCAGGGCAAGGGGTGCCTGGACAGGATTCCAGGTCCTGCCTCCCACTGATGGAATAGTACCCAAGGAAAGCTGCAGCAGTGGGACCAGACACAGCTCAACAAGCAGCCAAGAAGCATTTCCCACAGAAAAAGAACATGCAGAAGATTTCTTCTTTTTCAACAGGAAAAGAGACTGCCTGATCACCTGGTGAAAAGAAACCAGCACTGAAGAAAGCACAGCATCAAAATAGCTAAACAGTGTTTAATCCTCTTTTATGCCACTGGGATGAAAGCAGTTTAGTGAGGCCCATGAGACGACCGCAAGCTCAAGCCAGGGGATTTCAGCCCCAGGTCCTCAGTGCTCACTCCCTGCCAGCTCCCAGCCAAGTGCCACTTCCCCTCTCCCCTGCTCTTCTGGAGGGTCCAATTAGCAACTAATCACCAGACAGGGAGAGCAGCTCCCTCTCTCTAGGGAGAGAGCCAATGTCTCTGAGCCAAAGTTGAGAAAAACTTTGTGTTTTCATTTTTTAAAGTTTTGTCCTTTAAAAGGCAGCAAACTGTGGAAGCCCCCAGCAACCCTCCACCTGCACAGCAAGCCCACATCTGCTGCCAAGGTGCAGGGGGGATGGCTGAGCACAGCCTGAGCAGCACTGGAGTGCTCACACCTCGGTGCCAGCAGCAGCACCCTGCTTCCCTGTCTCTGCATCAGCCACGTCCATCCGCACTCTCACAGCCCTGCCGTGGGGGATCAGAGGCAGGGGTCCCCTCTCCCACACCTTACACCTTAGTGTAGATGCCAAAGGAGTACCATGTGGGGCAGGAGTGGTGTTCTACTTCTACCCCGAGGCAGGAGAAACCCCTTCACTCTGCCCTGTCCCTGCCACCTGCCTCCAGGACCCAGGGGACAGCCCTCCATGGACACACACAGCAGCAAGACCTGTGTTCAGGAACTCCTGGGAGGTCCCCTAAGTTCCTGCTCACAGAGCCTGCAAAGACATTGGGGCCCTGAGGCCTCTCACACCACTCCCTGTTCTCCCACCAGGACCCACCACCCAATTTGCACAGGCTGCTTGGCGCTCCTCAAGGAAGCAATGCCTGAAGTGGGACACATGGCTCAGAAAGTTGAGTTCTCTCCCTGCTCTTCCAGCCTTCCCTCTGCATATAGCCACCCACTTCAGCAGGAGTAGAGCTCCATTCATCTCAAGGAAACAGCTACAGCCATCAGAAACCCTGGGATATTGCCACTGTCATCCATGTTCCATTTGGTTCAAAACAAGCCCCTGTTTGGGGCCCGGAGGGCAGTACCATGTTGGCAGGTTGGCATCTTCCCTTCAGACTCATGACTTGGGCACAGCTGAGGAGCTGGGAGGGATCGTGGAGTGGTGCTGGTGACCAGGTGGCCCTGGCTGCACTTACCTCCACCGTTCTTGTAGCAGAGGTAGGGGAAGCGCCAGACATTTCCCAGGCCAATGATCTCCCCAGCCACAGACAGGACATACTCCAGCTTGTTGTTCCATTGACCACGCTCCAGCGTCTGGTCCTCCTGCCCTGCTTCCTCCTTCTCCTTTTCCATGCCAGGGTGTGTGGGCACCATTTCACCATTGCTGACAACACCAGGGACTCCGTAATCCATCCCACCTTCAAAAAGAGTTTCCTTCATTACATTCAGCACAAGCCATGCAAAGAGGCAGAAATTTGGACCATGGAAGGCAAGGCAGGACAAGGACATGCACACACACACCTCAAACTGTTCTTCCCTTTCTCTTCATACAGATACATGCTGGTGCTAAGAGTACACAGACATTTTCACTAATTAGTCCAAAACTAGTCCTTAAAAGCCACTCTTAGTTTCATTATTTTAAATTGCCTCATCTCAAAACACTCCTGTCTCTGGAAGCTCATCCTCTAAGCCTAGTGTTACACAGAAGACCCAGCAGCTCAGGCTGGAGCTCCCACTGTGTCAGGTGTGGGGAATAGACTTAGGGCTGGAGGGGGATGACAGCAGGATCAAATACTTGACAAGGTATTTTATAAGGGTTTCTCTTCTCTTCTGTTGCTGCTTACCACGGCCTAGTTTTACAGACCATGTGATGGATGCCACAAAGCACACACAACTCCTAGACACAGGAAAAGAACAAACTGAAATGATAGGAAAACAAGTTTATCCTTCTGATGGCAGCAACTGTTGCTAACAATCTTCAAGGCTGCATGAAAAGGTGATTTTCAGAATGGTGCTATCCTTCTAACAGCAGGATCAAGTGTGCAGAAGTCATTGGCATCTGAGGTCTTGCCTTTCTCAAGGTCTGCCCTTCTAAACATCTGCCCATTTCCTGCAAAGCTTCCCACAGTACTGTTCTCACATCCTTTGGCACCCTCTCTAAATACATCTGTGCTAAGAGAAGATCAGCAGAGAGCAGGTGGGCACCACTTCACTGTCCCACCTACCCCCAAGTAGCTCCAAGAGGACACCACTTGGAAGAATCGGGGAGGGTTGAGCCTGTTCCTTCCAGGCAGGATGCCCCACTGGCTGCCAAGTTCTACAGCAAAAAGGGTGAGGATTGTGGTTCTTACCAATTCCCAGTGTCACAGCTGGGATTGCTGGGGACCTCGTGCCAAGCAGGGTACCTTCCCCCGCACAGTGCCAGCCCTCAAGCTTACTCCATGCCCTGCAGAGAGCGCTCCCCCAGCCCCAGCCTTACGCTGACATTCATCCCTGCCCGCAACTCCCTCGCCAGGAGGGCAGGAAAAGTCACTGGCAGCAAATGACACTCTCCCCTGTCAGGAGAGAACTAAAAAAGGGCAAATCAGCACTTTCAACCTCTCCCCTCCCCCTACTTAGTCCCCCTATAAAACACTTGGGGACATGAAGAGGGCTAAGAAACACTGCCAAGCGTTTGACAGCAGCCGAAAGGAAGGACTGGGAGGACCCTGCCACGCTAGAAAATTATTAAACAGGCAGAAAATGCTCCGTGACCTCTCACCCACGGCAGCCCCGGGAGGGTGGGGGGCACAGGGGGAGCAGTGCAGAAGCAAGCGGGGGCAGAGGTGTTACCTTGCGGACGGCGCTGTCGGGGCGCAGGCGACGGGAGAGGCGAAGGCAGGACCGAAAGGTGCTGGCTATTTAAAGTGTGGAAAGAAAAAATTCAGCAGTGGTGTAATCCTAGACTTCGCCCAACCCACATTCCTTCCCCCACCCCCCAGGGCTGGACAAAAACCTACACATGACTGATTTCATGGCCGGTGCAAAGGGGCTCGTTCCCCCTGCCTGTGAGAAGGGCTCACGCTGCCTCCGCCGGGCTCTGTCCCAGGCCGGCACCGCTTGGCTCCCGCTCTCCATCGCCTCTCTGCCCGACTCTGTCCCTGGAGAAAGGGGAGACCACCGCTCACAGGTGCCTCCGCAGCGCTGCCTGAGGGAGCCGAAGCCCCGAGACCTGCTGGGAAGAGGTAAGAGACAAAATACGAATTCCCAGTGAATTCCCTCCCGTCGCTGCTCCTTAGCGGGGAGGTCATGGGCATAGGGCAAGGTCCCGCATCGCAGCCTGACCCGCAGTTTCCAGGACTGTGCTGTGGCCAGGAGCAGTGGCAGGCAGCAAAGCTGGAAATAAACTCAGCTAAGCGCTCTGCTGCTTCTTACTAAGGGCCCAAAACAGCCCCATTCAGAAATCTGGCAGGTTGCAAACTCTCTTCCCTCACACACAGGGATCTTTGCCACTGGTCTTTCACAGAAGCAGCACTGCCCCATCCCAGGACACCACTCTGGAAGCTGCAGTGGGAACAGACACTAAAGCAGTAGATGGAAAGCTTCATAGCAAGGAGACAACCAGCCCCAGTTATGCACACCCAGCAATGGGCTGCAAAATGAGCTGTTCTTGCTCCAGAAGAAGGTCTTGGGATTACAGCAGGTAATGATGACATTAGCTCCGTGTTTAGGGGCCATAAAAGAGGCAAACAGAACAGGATATTAGTCATGGCGGATATGTTACAGCTGTGATGGTCCAAGGATGCACATGAGGCAAGGCTTTAAAATGTTTTTATTACATCTGTTTATAAATATCTGAGGCAAGAGAGAACAGGGAAGAAAATAACACTTTTGGGGTCAGTGTCCCTGTATGAGGTGTGTAAAGCAGCAGCAAAACGTGTACAGGCAGTCGGAGAAGGTAGAAGGAGAACGACAGGAAAGAACCAGCAAGCACTGTGGTGTCACCACGTGAATCTGTGGTAAATCCACACAGCACCAGACTTCCCCGCAGGAGAAACAGGGAAATGGAAGAGAGGCAGGCAGAGGTAAGGAATTAATTCAACCAAGGAGTGATCGAACATGCAACAACTGCTCATGTCAGGAACAGATGCCTTGGTTGAAAAGAGGGTGACAACAAAGGTCCAGGAAAAAGGAAGACAGAGAAGATGAATGTTATTCACTACATCTCACAATGTAACAATTAATGTCATTTGATGAAAAATTCAGATTTAAAATAAATTTAAATACTTTTTCCTCCCACTGAGCATAATTAATTAAACATGGTACCTGTGGCCACTACCACAGAATATTGTTTGGAAAGGAACCAGGCAAATCCATACAGAGCTGCTCCTCTTCCGAAATAATTAAACAGGGTGCTCCAAATAAAACAGCTCCACCCCTCAAATCAGTGATTCTTGAAAACCAGGGAAGATGGTTTTCCCATATTTCCTCTTCCAATAGAGAAATTATGCAATATGGTGAGAAACAGAAAACATCCCATTTTGTGCAGAAACCATCTCACAGTGAATCGTGCAGCTGTTAAATAGGGTAAGAATGCAGGGAGTAAAAACAAATAATACCTTGCCTTGTGCAACGGATCAGTGTAAGGAGAGAGGAGATTGATTGAGGAAATATTTCTATAGATTGTCAAACTATTGCATTGGTCAGCACCCCTGCATGAATATCCCTTTGTAAGCACAATTACTGCAGCGTACAGATAGCAATAATCCTATCAACAAGACAACAAGGTAATTGGCAGGAACTAATAGACTATGATAGGAAAATGTGCAATCAGTTACAGACTATTTGACTTCCACCCTGTGAGATAAGACTGCGCTGAACACAACAATGACCCGAAAATGAAAACAAATGTTCAGTGTAAACATAAGCAGCAAGGGGAAGTATTAAATCTACACGTGCAAAAGCAAGCTGGAAAATCCTGAGCAAAGCATGTTTAAAGTAAAGCATCACTTTACACATATTCTGGAGTGAACTAAGAAGAAGTCCATATGGTTCTGGGAGATGTTACTTGAAAGATTGATTTTATTTTTTTTTAATCTTTCTACAGAAAATAGAAAAAGAACCAACAATACCACAAAGGATCAGTTAAGACTACAGAAAATAAAATATACTTTCAATACATATTTTTGAAATGGTAGAAGGCAAAGAAATTGAGAGGGTCTTTAATCAACTTTAATTAGAGGCAATGAAAAATCTAAAGGAAAAATGGTAAGGATGAAATCTTAATGTCTAAGATTTTGAGTGTAACTGTATCTAAGGCAAGGGGAAGAACAGGGACAGTCAGAAAAAAGTTTTACCAAACAGGTTTGCAGGAAACAAATAAGAGAAATGGAAAAATGTGGATCTTTAAAAAAAATATATTAAAAAGGAAAAAACATAGGTAATATGCAGGCCATAGTAACAGGAAAACAACTTCATCCAGAGATCTACCAAGGTAACACCATTTGAAAATATTTGGATAGATACACATACATATATTTATATGAATAAGGAGAACACTAGGGAAGAGCTTTTGAAGCAGTGTGTGCCACCTGGAATCGTGCAAGCTGAACCTTCCTGGGCAGCTGCAGAGCACCTTCCAGTGCCACAAGTGCTGGCAAGTGGCAGCACTGCTGCTGGCACCTGTCCCATAAGCATCACTCTCGTGCCAACCCCTGGGATGGCACAAGAGGTTACTTTGTGGGTGGCCTCCCCTGAAAAGGGTGTGAAATGAGAGGCTGCCTATTCAGTAACCTCCTCTGAGCACAGGGCTGATGATGGCACCAGCCAGAGCAGCCACACTCTCCCAGCCCCATCGCAGGCAGCCCGGCTGTCACCCACCGTTTGTTGGGACAGCCCATGCTGGAGCAATGCCTCCAGAGCAGGTCCTGCAGCAGCCTCCAGATCCAGGCAGCTTGCCAAGCACTGAGCAGCTGTACCAGCTGTGCAGCTGGGGCACGGCTGCCTTAGACACTTCTCCCCAACACCCATTTTGGAGAAGAGCAAGAGTTCTGGACCAGGGAGGTCACTGTTAGAGTGCCTCACACCTCAGCCAGAAAAAGAGCTGGAAAATCTGAAAGGGTATTGATTCATGCTGCCTTTTGCTCCTTTCTTTCTCTTTACCTTAGAACATTTGCCAAGATTTCTGCCTTCAGCTTGATGCCAGTCTTCCACCAGCAGCTGTGGCCGTGCTAGCAGGGAAGTGCTTAGAGCCCAAAGAAAGCAAATGTGGAACAAAAGCCTCTGGATATAATATGGTTCTTTGACTTTGAACTGGCCCCAGCCCACCCCAGGAGTGCTGATACTTCATGCTCTGGTAGGAACTGTAGAACCTACTCCCAGGTCTGGTCTTGCTTCACATTTATGTCCAGCTCAGCAAGGAGCAAGTGTTGGATTTCTCTCCTCCAAAGCACCAAGCCACCTCCAGCCACCTGGAGAGGTAGTTCAAACCTAAAAAGAGGAGGGTTTCAAAAGGCACCTACTTAGAGGAATGAGGAGGGGAAAAGAGGAGAGGGAAATGTTTACAGGGAGACAAGCACAACCTCTTACTGCTGTGCAAGTAGCAGTACTTTAAAATTAATTATGCCCCAAACCACCAAAGGCTTCTCAGGAGAGTGGCCTGGGCACAACTGCTGCTGCTTCGCATTCCCAACACAAAAAGCCATCAGCCATATCTGGCCTTTGCTGAGCACTGAGAGCAACTGTGCCCCCCAGTTCCACCTCCCCCTCTGCTCCTCTGTCACTCAGGACAAACTGCCTTACGCGGGTTGAGGCAATGCAATCTTGTGAGCCACCTCCCAGCTTCCAGGAACACAAATTTGCCATTATATCTTCTGGGAACCAAAGGCCAGAGCAAATAAGATGCATTTTCCCATCTGATAACCACCCTGCTACTGGCCTGTTCAGCCTGAAAGTGTTGTTTAGCTTAAAGCAATCATGGCTGTAGTGAGCAAAATTGTCACAAATATGCACAGAAAGGGGATAAACAGAGGCTGACACTGGCTGGCACGTTACAGGGATCTGGAGACTGCTCAGTGAAGAAAGAAGCCGAGGTAAGCACAAAGGATTGACTCCTGCCTGAGCTGCTAAACTCTGTCCCAGAAAGGCACATACATTTTGAAACTACAGTAGCAGCAGCAAAAAACCAGGGCCTGTGCCTCCTGCATCACAGCAGATCCTGCAGCAGGCTTTCAAGAAACCTCATTCAGAGATAGCCTCCCCAGTGAAAAACTGCCTCCAAATAATGGCTTGAAGAACCAGAATCCTGAGGCTGGAAGAACCCTGTCCTCACTTGATGCCTGCAGTGCAGCAGAGGCCTCACTTCTGTGCCCAGGTTCGTGTACGAGATACCCAGTGTGGACACTGTGCCCTGCACACTGGAGATAAACAGGTGACATTTCTGCATGAGCCAGAGCTCAGGGACTGCTGAGAGTGTGGGCTGGCATGCTCAGAGTGCTGGAAAACCTGCTCCTGAGGATATCCCTGCCATACTCCCTGCTTCTCTGCAGGCAGGAGCCACGGGCAGGGCTTACTTGCTGCATAGGTGACAGTGTGCTGGTTTGTCCCTCTCTATGGCCATGGCAGAGCACAGGAGGAGATCAGCTGAGACCAAAAGAGCAGTGCCCCTAGACCTGCTTTGGTTGCAACGGGAATTCCCAGCAGCAGCAGAGCTGCAGATTCCTGTCACCACTCCCTGGGCTATGCCCAGTGCCAGCCATCCCCCCAGAGCAGGATGAGAGCAGCAGGTGGTCCTTGGGTGTGCACTTGGCTGTCGGGAGCAACAAACCCGAGACTAAAGCAGGAACTCGCAGTATTGCATGCACAATCACAGGTGCAGCAGGAGTGCAGCAGGCAGGTCTGCATCTTACCTCTGCTTTGACTTCTCCTTAGTACCCTGTCCCTGTAAACATTGGCCCTTTGCACACATGAGCAAGGAAAAGGGACTTTTCTGCTCAGAATTAAAAAGTATCCTCATTTCTTTATGGGCAAAATGAAAGCACTGCAAGGTTATAAGCACATAAGTATAGATACCTACATATATATATTTATAAAATAATAAAACACAATATAATATAAGCAGGAGCTGAGTAGCAAGCAAAGGCTCCTGAGCCTGAAGACTTCAGGTTTTTTTTAGCATCTCCTTCTACTTCCCCCTCAACTCCATCAGGTACCACCAGACCTCTTTCCTACTCCCACTTTACCAGCAACCTGAACAAACCCTTGCAGAGTAACTGCGGGAATAGAGCCTGAACACATTTTAGGGAGAGGGCAGAAGTCGCTGCTCTTCCAAAATCTACTCATGGGCCTCCTGATGTGAAAGCTGATAATTGCATCAAGAAATTAAAACTCATCAGTTTGTTGTTGCAGCCAAGGAAACAAGTGGAGGACATTTTCATATCAAGAACCATATTCCAAAGGAAATTGTAATTCCAGCAGTGGTTCTTAAGTGGCCCAGAAGTGAGAGGCATAGGATGAGCAGATTGATTACATCCAGGGTAAACTGAGGGATAGAAAGGGAGCTATATTTTGGGACCACTGGTTGTCTGTCCTTATGCTCTGCACATCCTACTCCTTTGAGGTGAAGATATAAGTCTGAAAGTACCTGCCTGCAGGAAGAATGACATCAAAGCCATGGATAAGGCAGGGATTTGCATGTCCCTGCACCCTTTCTGCCTGCAAGGGGGATGTTCTGGCAGGAAAAACAAAAAACTTTTCTCAGAGGTTAGACAGGGCTGTACTCACTTAACTGATTCCTGTCAGAAAACCCATAATCTGCTTTTAGACAAGCAAGATTTGGGCAGTGATCTCAGACCATCTGCTCATACTTATTTAAACACTGTAAAAAGTAAAGAAAAAGGAAAAAAAAAGGAGATATTTCTTAATTCACGACTGCCGGGCTGGTAACTACTCAGAACACAACGTTTCCATTCTGGGAGTTTTTAATTCACGACTACTGGGTTGGTAACTACTCAGAACACAAAGTTTCCATTCAGGGAGCAGTCCAATAATCAGCTAGTGTTGGTTACCAGAGTGAGAGGTCTTCAGAAATTTCTCAAAAAAGAAGTTTTCTGTGCAAAAGTTGACAAAGTGAAAACTCGGGCATTCAAAAAATGCTCAAAAAGAAATAAACCTTGAGTTAGTTTTTCCAGCTTCCAAAAATCAGAATTACGGCAGATTTTAAAAAAATCCTTGCACTGCCAGGAGATGTTCTCAAAAACCTCACAGGCAGCCCTCATCTGAGCACAAGGAGTGAGTGAGAGCCACCAGCTCCTGGCCACGGCTCAGCAGCAGCAGTCTGTCTCTCGTTTTGCTCCTCTGCCACCAGCAGTCCAAGGCAGTGCAGGAGGAAGCAGAGGGACCTGTGCTGCCAGGCTTCTTCTCTAGCCTGCCCTTGGCTGCCCTGCTGAGGTCCCTGCAGACAGAGGAAAGGGGCTGCACTCCCCAGCACTCATCCACTGCACTGGCTCCGTGCCTGGTGGGGCTCTGAGACAAAACATGAGCAAGACCTGGAGCCTTCACTCAGCTTCCCAGGTGGGTGGAATTCTGCCTGAAGCAAGAATCACAAGCCTTCACACCATGGCTGATCCCCTGTCTACAAATCATTCCTGTTCTGTGTAGTCAGTTGCAACATATGGCACCAAGTCTCTTTCAGGCTTATTAATTTTTCCTCAAAAAAAAAGTAATTTGTCAGTTTTGATAATTTAACGCAATCTTAGTTTTCTATTGATGAGTGCTAGAGATGAAAAAGTTCAGCTTCAAAATAGAGGCAGCTGCTGCCTGCAGAAAGCTGACCCTTGCAGCCAAGAGGAGGAGTGGCAGTGGAGCAGGGAAGCAGGGAAGGGGTGCCCAGGCACTGGGCACAGAGGGTTTAGCAGAGGCACACCAGTTTGGTCTGGTTGGACTGACTCACCACACACAGACCAAAAGGAGAAGGTGGCTTGAGAGCCCTTTTGAGGGAACAAAAGGGCAGACTGCTCATGAGCTTCACTCTTTGCCATTTTTAACTATCAAATTCCAAGCCACGTCACCCTTTTGCCACCATGAATTCAAACAGTGATGCTCAGGGGGCTGACCAGATGAAGAGATCACATGGAGAAATAAACCCAAACACAAGGTTATTTCCACCATGAACATTCATTACTTCCCTTCAGCCAGAGAGGCTCATAGCATCACAGTTCTTTTTGACAAGGACACTTCATTCCTGATCCCTGCAAGCTAAAGCAGAGGGTCAGGCACTGCTTGCCAATCATCTGACAAGTGCTGGGAATGTGGTTTCATTAAGTCTATCACAGCCCAAATACAAAGCTTTCATGGTGATCAGGGAAGGAGGGAAAAAAAAAAAAAAAAAAGACATAGTGAGGTGTTCAGATTGGGGAATTAATTGAAAACATGGAGCCAGTGGAACTTTTAATTTTGGTGTTCACCATAACTGGGATCTAGAGGAAAAAGGAGACTGGCCTTTGATATTCTGCTTTACCTTGAAAGGTTCCTACTACAAGGTGTGAACTGCATACCCCCTGAGGCTAGAACAGAACCTGTGGATTCACACAAGCAAACCAGGAAACAGCTGTTTTATTGTTGCCCACATCTGGTCCTGGTGATGCCAATGGACAGTCTGCAGTCACAGCTTCTGTGGAAGGAGCCAGGCAGCCCTAAGAGGGTGGGAGGCGAGACCTCCCCTGCTGCAAAGAAAAAGCAGTTTGGGACGAGCAAAACAAAAGTCTGCAAAGGGAGTTTGTCCTGATTTGCTTTGGCCTCACTTCCCTGAGAACAGGGGCTGCCCAAGGTGTAATGGAAAAAGCACAAGAAACAATCATGTTTCTCTGAGATCACCAGAGCTGAGAAACAGGGACATGGAACAGCTGCTGCTTAGGGCAAAGCAAAGTGAGCTCCTTTTTACAGAAATCTCAGGTGTTGCTTGTCCAGCAGCACTCTCTGCACACTCTGTGAACAGGAGTTACACAAAGGCCATGCCCACTTTCTGCTCCAAAAAGGAATCTGACCCATCAGCTTCCTACAATCACATTACTCAGCAAGAAAAAAAAAATCTGTAAGTTATGAACACCTTTCCTGTGGCTGTCCACTCCTCCATTATTTATTTGTTCAGCTTTGTGTACTCTGTAACTGCCCTAAATCCCAGAGTCTGACCAGTCCAAGACTATTTGTAGCAGAAGCCAGAGGAAGCCAGTGTCACGGTAGGTGGTAAGGCCCAGAAAGTGAGAAACCAGGCTGTGTTCAAACCTTACCAGCAGGACACAAACCTGGTAAAGGGTTACACCTGTGGAGCCTCCCCTTCTGGCAGCAGGCGAGAGCAGCAGCACCACCACACTCATCTGGGGCTGGTCCTTCAGCATCAGGCAGGGTGCTGCCCATGATTCCACTTCTCCACCAGGCCTTCTCAGCAGCCACTGTCTCTCCCAGGAGTGTTTCTAGGCAAAACTAAAGCATCTCCCTCCTGCCTAAGAGACTCCAGGGAAAGGAAATAATGGGATGTAGAGCTATCAATACACTGACAATGCCTAGATTAACTAAATTTCCAGCTGCATGAAGTGGAAAGTTAAATCATTAGCTGACAGAAGTAAACAATGTGGTACTCATCCCACATCCCACTAAAACCTGACCTGTTTCTCAAATTCATAGCGTGGACTTATGTAAGCTCCACTGTGTCTTGGGTTTCGGGAGGGGATATGGCTAGGGATGTGTACCCTATTGCCATCTGTCAGAGGTGGGGCAGTTTTCTTCTGTTAGTTGTGCCACCTGTTAAAACCAGGTGGGGCAGTTTTATCTTTTCCACAACCGATCCTCCCTCAGGGAAATATCTTCTGTTAATGGGCCATGGAGCCTCCCTGCATGACTGATAAAATTACATCATCCCATGGGAGATGCTCCACCCAGGGGGAGGAGCCAAGCATTCCTACCTGGATATAATCTGACATTTAGAACACCACAGGCAGCCTTTTCCCACTGGATTCCCAGAGGAGCAGCTTTCTTTTCCACTGCATTCCCAGAGGAAGACCAGGCCCATCTACATCACCACTGGACCTTCAGAGGAAAACTCCACCCTTCTACAGGATCACTGCTTCAACAGAACCACATCTGCCACTCCAGGAGGATTGCAGCTACCATTTAATTGAACTGTTACCAACATCCTGACCAACAGGGTGTCAGGTCATATTCTGACTCTGTCAGTGGTTTTCTTTTTTGTACTACTGCATTTGTACTTTTAATTTCCTAGTAAAGAACTGGTTTTCCTACTCCGTATCTTTGCCTGAGAGCCCCTTAATTTCAAAATTATAATTGGGAGGGAAGGGGTTTACATTTTCCATTTCAAGGGAGGCTCCTGCCTTTCTTAGCAGACACCTGTCTTCAAACTAAGACACACTGCTACTGTCACAGCACAGCAGCAGCCAATGCCTCCTTTCCCTGGGGAGCAACAGCCACACCCATTGCTTGGGGGCTGAGCTGAGCATGGGCTGCACCAACCTGCCAAAGGATGCAGCCTTTCCTTCTGCTGGCCTATCACCCACCCATGAAAAGCAGCTGCCAGGCTGGCCAGAGACACCAACCAGCATCCCAGGACTTGTGTGCAGAAGTGGCTGCTCTCCTCGGATATAAACACCCACAGTGGCTTCCTCTGGCACTTGGCTTTAGATACCTTTTTGGAGGGAGCGTGGGGGGTGATACACAGACTACCAAAAACTGACCTCTGAAAAGCCTCCAATTAAGACACAATGCCCTGCCTCGGATTAAAACTATTCACTGCAGCAGAGCTTTTGTTTCAAAGCCACTCAGAGCACAGCTCCTTAGAAATATATTTCAATAAATCCTTGCTACTTTCATTTCCTTTACCTCCAACTTAACACTCACTTGTGCCAAGCCATCCCCTTACACAAAGCTCAATGCTCTCCATGTTGTGCTGTGCAGTTTCCAGCTGCCCCACACATTTATCACCCTCCCAAAGCTGATAAGGGCTGGACTTGTTGCACCTCCCCACTGCCTTGGTGCTCCAAGCAGAGTTCCTGTTTGGTTCATGCAGGCTGACCCAACACATGCTTAAGTGACCACAGCTGGAGAGGATGGGAAGGAGTTCCCTGCTTTTCCTTTGCATCTACCTGGAGTAAGCCTCAAATGTTGCTTTTAGCAGACTACAGCACTCAACTTCTTACAGCAACTTTAGAAGTTATTTCAGGAATGATACTACGAAACTTTTTCTACCCCTAGGAAAACACCTGAACCCTAGGAAAAATAGGAAGATCACTTTCTTGATAGACTGTGATGAACCCTCTGTACATCATGCCCATTCAATGAAGAGGAGAAAGATGATGGAACCAATCCTCCTCAAACCAACATCCACGTCCATGAGGGGTAAGGTGACTGGTAAGAGTCACCACTTTAATCTGGTTGCCTTCTGTGATGAACTCTATGGACAAGGGGAGAGCAGTGGGTGTTTACCCTGACTTACAGCAAAAACACACTTAGGGGGAGTGGATGGACAACCTACAATGGCAGTGAAAAATGGGGTGGACTCCATGTTCAGGTTTCAGCAGCCACCAATTTGAAATCTTGGAGATGGACAGCTGCAAGTGCAGCACCTCAGCTGTTTTTTCTTACCCACCTGGGTAGTGGCATAGAGCACACGCAGATGATATCAAATAATGCTGGCAGAGAACAGGAGCAGCAGAGCCCAAAATACAGGAGGAGGGAACTCCCATTCAGTTGGATCTTTCCTGGCTGAAGTGATGTGCTGATGGAAAGTCTAAGTCCTGCATCTGAGAAATTATAAACCAGAAGACCTGGGGCTAACAGTAGCCAGAATGAAAAGGAGTCAGCAGTATGTGCAGCTATACAGGCCAGCCCTGTAGGAGGCTGCACAGCAAAAGTATGAGCAGCAGGTTAAAGGAAGTTACTTCCCCCATATTCAACACTTTTAAGCTGTACCTAGAGTAACACATACAGTTTTAGGCTCCTCAGTACATTGACCAACCTGCAACAAGGACCACCAAGACTGTCAGAAGGCTGCAGTTCATGCCATGGGCTCAAGGGAGGCTAAGCTGGATTTGTTCAGCTTGGAAACCAAGGCTGCAGGACCTGCAGTCTCCAACTCCCTAATGGATGATTAGAGAAAATACGGAGCCAGACTCTGGCAACAGGCACATGACAGCAAGTGAATTTTGCACTGAAGATGCTACAAAACCAAATGGGAAATGAGAGAAGTTGCTGAATGCTCATCCCTGGAAATACTCAAAATTTTATTGGACACAACCCTTAAAAATTTCACCTACTTTTAAAGTTGGCACTGCTCTGGTCAGGAGGTTGACCCAGATGACCTCCAGAAGTACCCCCCAACCTAAATTACTGTATGATTCTAAAAAGTGAAAAGATCAATGCCAGTTTCACAGTGTGGCTGATATAACAGACAACTGCCTGTTACCTTATGTTGTGTGACTCTGTTCCAATCCCTTCAGACAATTCCCATAATATCAACAATATTACCTCTTAAGTCTTCATTATCAATGGTCCAGGCTGCACAAGCATTCAGCTACAGATCTGTCAAAAGCATAAATCCTAAAGGCAATGGTACTGAAAGTCAGCAGTGACACTTATCTCTCTGCAAGCAAAGCTGCCAAATTCCAGGCCCTGTTTTTACAAGAAAAACCTGAAAACACATAGTTTGTACAAGCTATATAACTCAAGCCCTGGCCACTTCCAGCTCCTCACAACAGCTCAGGTAATTTCTTTGACCTTTTGTGTCAGACACATGAAAAGAAATAACAGCAGCAGTGGCAAGTACCCTTTGCAGACTACAGCATTAAGACATGTAGCTTTCTAGATACACGAGCTAATATTTTTTGTGTACTGAGATTTTGTCCCCAAAGCATGAGAGAGTTTTCCCACAAGCTGTAGCAAACCTGTAAGAACATTTTTATCTTGGCTTTGGCTGGCTTCTCTGCATATGCTTTTATAAAAATTCAACCCCCTAGGATCTGGAGACAATACCACAGCTGTAGCTTCAGGGTTTTTCAACCACTAACTACAGGTTTTTCCAAAAGTTAACATTTATTCATAAGTTCATACTATCAGCAATCCTTTGATAGGAATTACGCTCTTAAAAAACAAGCTTAAAACAATAAGATGTAAAGCTAATAATGGTCTTCAGTTTATGAACACCTTATCCAAAAGCAGACAAGACATCTGTGACCAGAAAAAAGTGTCAGCCTCCTTCCAACAGTGGAACAGAGGCTCTCCATGTGGCTACATGAAAAACAGCTACTAAAAATGTGACTTTTGCATATGATTTGCAGGTTTCTTTCTGTTGTTTGCTCTTTTCTGTGCTTGTTACAAGCAGAATGACCACGGTTGCATTGTAGAGATGTTTGTTTCCATCTTGCTGTAACTAGTGCTACTGTCAACACTCTCCACCACACCTTCTACGCAGAGAAACAGGAACATGCAATGCAGGTTTACTCAAAGGTCTCTTTTCCAGTTGATGGTAGTTACATACAACGACTTCATCGCGACAGAGAATGCAGGAATGGTTACGAGGATGTGCTCAGTGGCTAACAGGAGATGCTAACCATATTTTCCCTGTTGTGTCACAAATTCTAGGAGTCAGGAAAGAATACAGAACGCTGGGATTCTTTAAGAAATTTTGTACTAGTCTACTTCTGGAACGATTAAACATCTGTGACAGATAGTTTATCCACTCCATATAGGGAAACATTTATGTAGTACCATCAGTTAAAGCTTGAATGAAAAGTAACAACTGTTTAAATCAGTTTACCAAAACTAAGCGTACATTGAGAAGAAAAAAAAAAAAGTAACTGGAGGCAAAAAGAGGGTATGTCTAGCTAAAGCATAGACTCCTTCATAAATAAGTAAACAAGTAATACTCTTAAATTTGCTAGGGTGCCCGTTCAGCCACGTGCTTAACCACAGCTTGCTTTTGCTTTTAACACCACATTAAGTCTTTAAGGAGCAGGAATTAGGAAAGTCTGTGTCCAATTTGCACTCAAAGCTCCCAAGACTCTGGATCTTCTGCCATCCATCTTATTTCTTTTTCTTTTACACATTTCCCTCTTCCCAGGTAGCAGGCACACACAGAAGAAAACAATAAAGTTCTGTCTACCTGAGCTGAGTTGGTTTTTTTTGGATGGATAATTCTGCCAGATAAATAAATTTCCAAATATTAGAGAACAGGAGAAGGGACACAGAACAGTCAAGACAGCACACTTTTGTTTTTGTCAATATTTCTTTAAATCCCAATCCAGCTCCTAGTAAGACTGGACACTACTTACAACACTCCTAGAACTGCAGAAGAATGGAAACACAATAGGGAGCGAGTGGAGAGGGGGACAAGACAGCCCAGGGGCTGACTTCAGACATTCACATACACAAGGCCAGCATCCACTGGAGTCATTAAGGCCCAGATGCCCCACTAATAGGAACAAACCCAAACACAAAGGTAGCACATGAAATGTATTTACCTATTTAAACACAGGCAGCTGGTCAAGCTAGAATGGGGAAGGTAACTGCTAATTCCTTGTACTACAAGGAAGGAATGGAGTAAAAAAACCCAAGCCCACGGGCAGGTTTTTGCTTTGTGAACCTCTGTCTGTGCTGCTGGTTAACAGTGGTAAGTATAAAAAAATCAAAGAAAAATAATCTATTTATAGAACAAGTCAGTAGTCTGAGACATTTAGAAAAAAGTAAAAACAAGTCCTTCTTTAAAAATGGATTTACTAAAACAACTGTCACCCAGGATGACCCCAAGCCCTCTGGTGCTCTGGCAAAGCCAGGGGCAACTTCAAACAAGAACTGTTGCTGATTGTACACTGGTACACATCGAGCAAAGCCAGCAGGGGGGGTTTGCACTGTGAACAGTATCTGCAGACTGCTTGCTGGTATCACAGGAGGCCATGCCCGGAGCCTGGTGATACTGGTAAGTTGAGTGAAACTTTTCACAGAAGCACATGTCAGTGTAACCTCTGAGGTAAGTGGGCTGTCTTCTTTCCTTCCCATCCCTGGGTACAGATCTCAGAAGCTGTGCCCTGGGTGCTGTACCTCCTTGCCAGCTCCATCCTGCGCCACACAACTTGAACGTGCAGGAGTGCAGAACTCTAAGCAAAGCCTAGAACAGGAGAGAGCATCCCTGTGGAAAGGGAAGCACTCTGCTCTTCCCAAGTTCTGATCTAGCTAAACATTATCAATGTTTTCTGGCCCTCCTCAGGAAAGGAAGATCAGTTGTTTCCCACTGAGGAAAAAATTTTGCCTAGTGGAGTAGAGTTGGGTTTCTTTTTTGGTAAACAGAACCTTTGCCGATTTCTGAGATTATGAGCTCCTCTGCCCTTTAGCTACAAAAAGAAATTAAAAGAAATTCATCCACTTGCTCCCACCCTTATAGTGTAGTGTTAGCTGCCTGGATATGGAGGCAATTTCATTCTCCCAAGACATTGCTCTACACACTGGGTTGGCATGGAGGGGCAAAAGATAACTTCCAAAGTCACCTCCTTAGGGTAACCTGGTAGGTCTAAGAGCTCCAGCCTATGCCCACCAGTTCCAGGCCAGCTCCACTGCCAACATGTACTTCTAACACCCTGAAGTGTCTAACAGCCTCCAGTTAGCTCAGTCCTTGAGAGCAACAGCCACACTCAAAGATGGAAACACTCAAGTCAGAAAACACTGGCTGGAGCTCCTCATCAGGCAGCGTCTGCATAGATGAGTCGGTGCCTCTGTGCCTTGACATTCCCGCTGTAGGAAGGAAGCCAGCTGTAAGGAATGGACCAACTCTGCTGCACGTCTGTACATCCTTGGAAGAGAAGCTCAGGAGCTACATCAGCTTCAAACCCTCTTGTTCTGAAGGGTTCCAGTGGTCCATTTCCCAACAAGTTCTGGGCATTGAGCAGTTGCTAACTCGTCTCCTTGAGATCTTCCATTGGTAGTTTGTAGCTCAACAAGAAGGGAGGAGGTGGGGCGTGGGCAGGGCTGCTGGGTCCCTGCAAGGGTTTCTTTGCACAGTTTATACAGATATAATCCTCATTCTCAGCCATCTCTGGGGAGACCCCAACACACACCTGATGGAACCACTCATCGCAGCCCCCGTCACACTGCACCCAGTCCACCTGCAAGAGAGCACATCAGCAAGACACAGCCTGTTACAAGGAAGGACAGACAGGCACAGTTTCTATGAAGAAAATACCTTCTGTTAAACCTACCTGAGCTATCAAGAATATAAAAGCTCTGGGGCAAAAATTAATGCCCCTATAGAGCTTATTTAAACAAGCTACTTCAGTTTAATGGAATCCTTACGTAAGGATCCTCTTGCATCCTTACACTGCAACAACACAAAAACACTCTACTACTCCTGAGGAAGATGACTCAGCTCTCCTCACATGAAAGGAGGTGTGCTAAAACACACAAAAATGCTCAGGGATGGTTACTTCAGCATAGGTGAGAGTCTCCAAACACACCCTCTTAGACTGCAGTATCTAACAGCAGCTTCTGTAAATATAAGTCCTAAGTGTCAGAACATTTAAGCTACAATACAAACTTTGAGCTGAACCTGCTATAGAACTATTTAGAAAAGACAAAAAATGAGTTAGAATGTAGGAAGGAAAAAAGATCAATTATTTGATTTCTGTAACTGTTTGAATAAAAGTACATGTTAATTGGAGTCAGTGGGCAGAAACTCAGATTTGCAGGGTAAGAAACACAGATTCTCCATTTTAACAGCATGCACTGGTACAGCTATAAAAATTGTCACTGCTGTAGTTCTGCTTTCCACTTATAGCGGAATGCAAAATTGTACCAGAAAAGCAACAGTAGTGGCAACCTATTTAAAATCAAGAAACATTATCATCATACAGATTTTACTTTAGTTTGTACCCAACTACTCCTGAACAAATTTTTCAAAGTGATTAGTAATGGACATCAACAGCTGCAGCTTCAGCCATTACATTCCTGTATCTGCCATTTTTTGACAAGTATGGCATTCACCTGTTGAATGTACAGAAGTACAGAAATGTACACAAAAAAACATTTTGAAAAAATTTTTGATCATCAGTCTGTGTTAAAAGCTGACAGTCATGACAGGCAGTACCACAGAGAGATGCAGATCAAGTTTCTTTTGTAATAATCCAATCAGGTCTAAAATAATTGATTCTTTATCTCCAACAACCAAAATGAACCACTGAAGTTTGTAGATCACTCAGCCTGCAGCATCACTGTTCACAGAGTGTATGCAAGAAACACAGAAAATGTACTTCATTTAGGAACATCACACATCCCACTCCTGCTCAGGAACACAGTAAAGCTAGGAACATTTCTTTCTGAGTCAAAGAATTAAACCTTTGAATCAGCCAATGCATGCTGCACATAGTCAACAAAAAATTACACAGCTTGAAGAAGTTAAACTTCCCAACCAAAACAGAGTACCTGTTCCCAGATTCTTATTTTCCATCTTCTGTTTTGAAACACCTAAGAGAGTAAGGAAGGCCTACAGTTTAATCTGCTAAATCCATGTACCTACCCAAGTACTACTCAATCATCTCTCATTTCTAACCACCTCACTTTGGTTTCTCATGCTGCTCAACTTAAAGATTACCTGGCACAGGGGTTCTGACTTAGCAGGGAATTGCCAGTGACAGAACTAAGGGGAAACTCACTTTGTCCTTGCAGGGCCTTTGGCAGTTCTGAGCAGCACACACAGCATTCTCATCGTCAGACTCTTCTGCTCCTGACCAGTCATACTTGGAAGGAATATCCAAAACCTTCTTCTCTCTTTTTTTCTCTGTGCTCTCCTTTGCCAGTTCTACCTTTGCCACAACTGCCTTCTCTCGCTTCTTCTTCCGCTCCTCTTCCTTAGCCAGTTTCTTTGCCAGCTTGTTCAGCTCCTTTGTCTTATCCATGGTGAGCTTTAGCTTCTTCTTCTTGGGTTTTTCCAGTTTTTTCAGCTCTTTAGATTTTTGCTTCATATCTCCGAAGAATTGCTCTGCTCTCTCCAGTTTTCGTTTCCGCTTCCTCTCAGAAGAGTCCCTTCCTCTCATTTTCAGTGGTTTTTCATCCATGCTGTCATCCTTCATAGAAGAAGATATATATGTATCACTCAAATACAAGTTTCCTGCAAACCCAAGGTCTGACAAATGTACTTACCTCTACCTTTACCCTGATATGGCATGAAGAAATCTAGTCAACAACACACTGTTACAAATTCTAAACTAAAAAAGCACTTACCTTCATTTTCACCATACTATAAAAAATTTGTGTTATCAACTGTGTCAAAGTACAATCAGCCAAAAACACCCAGTGGAAAAAGTAAATTATCAGCAAGGGTAAGAAGGCAAAATAAGCAATAATTACAACTCCCTTCTCACATTGTTTTTTAATAGAAGTTGAGATGATTAATCATTTGTTAGATGCTCTTGCTTATTTTTCATCCGAGGTCAGTCTTGCCTGTAATTATTTTCGAGAGAAAGCAACTGCTGTTTTGGAGATTAAGGAAGAGTAATTGGTGAATTCTTAAAATGTATCATCAACTCAAGCAAGAAGAGAAAGCAACGTCCATTATTTGAATGGCTTCCAAACTGGCAGATATTGTAAATATCCTGGCACCATCAAGAGCTCTTAAATAACAGATTCAGATCACACATGGGACTTGAAACTGGCCAGCTCTGTCCTGCAGGTAGCATTCAGAGTGACAAGTCCCACTGATACCTGAAAGACTCATTTGTGTAGTCCTCTGTACAAACAGGACTGAGTTCATTTCAGTCAATGCAGCTATATACTTTAAGCTTAATTATTAATAGATTAAGAACAAACTATAAGCCAGTAAAGAGCCTGTTTACTGCACATTACTTAATATAGCTACTCCACCCAAAACCAAATCCTCTCAAGATTATTTCACAGAAATCTACTTATTTTGTATGTAAATAGACACAGAATATATTCAATTCAAAATGAGCAGTTCTGGTCAATCAAGTATTCAAAAAGGTTAACCAGAAAATGTTGTAACACACACCCTCTACACTCCTCACCCCACTCCCCTGGAGAAAAGCTTTGCTTAACTATTAATATAACAGTCTGGCATATTATTTATAAATTGTTATTTGCTGGCATTCAAAGTGCTCTTCAATCAACTCCCTGCCAAAACCATTACACTGAAAGAACATTAAGCTCACGTAGTACTCGGGCTGAAAGGTGGTGAAGCAGCAGTACCTGTGAGGCAGGGGCAGTTTTATACTGCACACTTCTAACTGATGCACTTTGGCAACACTAACTCAGCCGCTGTATATGGATGGCACGCAGAAAATGAGACACCAATTAATAAGTTCACCTAACCTCACTGTTCGCAGCATGCAGCCTTCCATCTTGTGTTACTGTACACCACCAAAAAGCCAAGAAAGAACCATCATCTCATGTTCTTCCTGTGCAGCTCAGTAACCCAACAAGCTATCATATAATCCATATGGTCAAACTGACCCTTAACCGCAGCTGACAGGTGATAAAAAATGGGTTCCACTCTGGCTCTTCAACCCAGCAGCCTGAGTTGAGGCTTCAAAAGAGGCTTCTCTTCTAGCACACATCCCTTGCCCTCTGCATCAATGCAGCTAAGTGATTTTGACTAGACCTCAGAAGCAGTAGATAAACCTGCCTGATCCACTGGCAGCTGGGCAGAGCAATCAGGACATCTTCACAGTGTATCAATAAAAAAGTTGCTATGTTTATGCTATTCTGAGGAAGAATAGGAATCTTATTGTCTGCATTATCAAAACATGTTTTCCCCAGTAACAAAGTTCAGTAACATACAAGTATCATGTTATAGAAGTGAAGTGTAACTTTTCATTTTCCTGAATGTTTCTTCTAACTCTTTTGCAGACTAGTTCTGTTCCCAGGCATAATCAAGAGGAGTGTTTCCTCCCTTAACCTGTTATCTTCTAAAATAAGGTTTGCACATGGAACTACTCGAGAAAACTGTTCTAAATATGGTTAACTGTGGAGGACAGTGCTACGGCATGAGTGATTAAGAACTGAATTTGTGGATCACTTATTCTGTTATTTTCTGTAATCTACTACTCTCTCCAGGTGAAATCCGAACATGACGACCAACTGAGCACTCGACTATTCAAGATCATATTTATATAAATCCACCAACAGAATGTCGTGGGACTTTTGTTCCACACCAGAGTATTTCTTGGAGTATTCCTTACCTCCATGACATGAAGAAACCTGTCCTCAGAGGGTGGATGAGTGGCCTGTAAAATCCTCCAGATGTGCTGAGTTTCATCCAGAGACACCTCCAGTAGATCTCCTACCATCATCAGATCTTCCAGCTGAGCTTTTGCTCCAGGTGACAGCTCCAACACAGGGGGCTCCAAACTGCGAGGTACCAGTGGGCTCTTCCGAGGCTGCTTCCTTGGGGTGCTAGAACCTTTCAGACAGGAGCCAAGACACAGAATCATTAAGGCTGGAAAAGACCTCTAAGATTATCGAGTCCATGCCAAGCCCACCACTAAACCATGTCCCCAGGTGCCACACCCACATGTCTTTTGAACACTCCTAGGGACAGGGATTCCACCACTTCCCCAGGCAGCCTGTTCCAATGCCTGACCACCCTTTCAGTGGAGGAAGTTTTCCTAATATCCAATCTAAACCTCCCCAGGCAAAGCCACATAAAAATAAAAAGAAGAGATCAAAACCAAACAAAATTACATATTTTTTACAACATTTTAAGGTGGGAAACAGTAACACCCAAAAAACATTGGCACAGGTTTATATATCAAATATCAGGAAACTAAGTGCAATGTAACTCTCCTGTACAACTAGTATGGATAACAGAGCAGTTCCACTCCTCACTGACTGCTCATCCTGGTTATCTACTTAATTTTATCTCAATGTATAAAAAAGCAAATACCTTGAGAGCAGCTTTTAGAAGCAGAGGAATAGGCATGTTCAGCACAGAATGAGGGAGCAGTCCACATGTGTGTCACCACCTCCTCTGATTTAATGGGGATTTCCTCATCACAAAACAAATTGGGCTCCAAGCTGCTGGAAGATTTTACACTGGCATTGTCCTGAAAAAGACCCACAGAAAACATGCAACATCTGAATCCAGAAAATACCTACTTCAAAGTAAATTCTACTAAGACTGAGCAGTCTGCTGCTCCTAAAGCCCTTCTCCAAAGCACTCCATCACAGATCAAGCCCAAAGGTAAATATGATATCCCTACTTAAATGGTGGATGAATACAGGAGCTATGGAGATACGGCAGTTTATTTACAGCTAGTGCATGTAAAACACTTGACAAGTTTCCTCACTCAACAGTCCCTTAACTATGGTCTTCAGAAGTCAACATGATGAAAAGAGGCTTTCTCTTAGCCTACATAATTTATTATTTTGCTTGAAAAGTCTGACTGCAAGCCCATAAAGACTTTTATCTTCCATAAAGCAGGGGTATACTGAGTAAATTACAGTGACTACAGAAAGAAATTATTTAAGATTTTAGAGGTATGGGAAAAAAAAGGCATTCCAGCACAGCACCAAATATCAATATAATAGCAATCAAACACTGCCTTGGGATGAGTACTTTTACAGAAGTGTTAAATCAGTTTAAGTTAGTACCAAATACTGAAAGAAGAGGGCTGTCATGAATATTTCCATGAATGGAATGATGGCACTGGCCTGTGCTCAGCTCAGTGTGTGAGTAAGACACTGAACAGCTCAAGGTATTGGGCAAGACACTTATGTCATTTCATGACATAAAAAGGGAGTTTAAGAATGGTAATCTCTCTCTCTCTCTCTGGCCTTCAGTTGTATATGTAAAAGAAAGTGATATACAAACTAATGATTTCTGTACAGAACTACAAGTGGGAAATTCAACTTTAAATTGCCCAGATAAAAAGGCAAAATAAATATACTCAGAAAGAGGAAGGTATTTCTCCCTACACAGTAAAGAGTTTACATCTTGAACAATATCTTGTTATGGGTATCTTATTGTACTACATTAAAGGAAGTTCAGGGCTAACATGTAAATTGATTTTTAAAAAATCATCATTAGCGGCCATAAGGCAATACCGGTGCAAAGAAATGGGAAAAAACACAAGAAAAAAAATGAAAACAAATTACAGGGATTTGACCAGCGAATGTGTCTGCTTGGAACAAACCTTACAAAAAATCTAGCTATTGCACACCTAATGAAGATTTACTGGCAAGAACCATGTTTTAATTAAGAGACATATAATATAATCAAACAGATCATATTTTCATATCTACTTCTGTAACAACTGTGCACTTGAGAAGGCAGAGACTGTGGTTTTCAAAATAGTCTGTGTACCCTTAGGAATTCAGGATTATTTCTACAGGGTCCACAACAAGAGTAAATTCATACATGATGCATAATGATCTGTATCTTTTTTTAAGATACAGACACTGGAACACGTCTATGTATCAAAAACTGAAAAAAACCAACCCCTAAAAGTTAACAGTATAAAAATAATTAAATTCTGAGCAACTTTGGGTTTGGGTTTTTTTTAAATCTTCCTTCTCCTAGTTTATATCTGAAGAATTTGATTGGTTGCCTGAAAATTTGTGTTCTATTCCAGTCGTATTAGTTGACCTAACAGAACACATTTCTGGTCTCTATCAGCTTTGCTTAAACAGATCATTTATGATGAACGTCCAAATGAAAAGGGTTAAGTACAAGATTTTTACATGATGACAGAAGAATCATTAAACAAATGAAATCATGCTCCTGCAAAATCCTGGCAAGCATATGCCATCTTTCTGGACATATGTTTTATCATAGCCTCAGAAAATGCCACATCCTTCAGAAATGCCTTATTAAGACCCCTGATGCAAAGAACAGTTTTGGGAATTACTTTTATATATAAAACTAAATTAATTAAAAGCTGTAGCACCCAACAGCAATGTATTCTTGTTGGCATTTCACAGTAAGACAAATCTGTGTATTTGCATCAGGCTGCTGGGAAACAAAACAAAAATAGGAGATTACAGCAAGTAATACCTGGAGAATGTGCTGCCCCCTCTATAAATCAGAATATCTGCCCTAGAAGAATTTACATGTCTCTTAAGATAGCATCTTTTAAGGCAGAGATGACGCTATCACTAAAAAGAAAAAAACTGCTCAAGAAGAAACTGCGGCATTGCCTTTGTCTCTACATATTTTAAAAGGACATTGCAATACCTTAAAAATACATGGTTTTCTCCACAACTGCCTTTTCTCGTAGAAGTTCTTCTCTAGATAAAATATTTCAAAAATTTAACTGCAGTTAAAATTTCTGTACTGAATCCAGACACTAATTTTACAACACGATCCAGACATCTTGTCTCAAAAAATTCCACGCTCCAAAATGGAGCACATGGACCTCCCTTATACAAGGGCTGAATGAAGAGAAAGGTATGAAAAACATGAACAAAGCTCTGGCATCAGGAAGCTTCTTACACAGCATGCAGTTTTTGAAGGTTTATCTTTTTGCTGCACCAAAAACCTTCCAAGAGCTCTCCATATAGATACTTATATTTATGACTTGTGGTATCTCTGAACGGGGCATAAAGACAATGTTCATTCTCTGGGGTGTTATAAATACAAATCCCTTCATAAGTATCTTTTTCCTCAGCATTAAAAGGCACTTTTTGAAATTCAAACAGGACTTTGGAAATTTTGCATAAAAACATTACAAAACTTCACAATAGTTCAGAGAATGGAGATGTTCAGATAAAAATCAACAAGTACCTCTTCTGCCCCAGGCACATAGACAGCTTAAGATACAATAAATACTCTGAAAAAATGGATTAATAAAAGACAGGTGTTCTGAATTAATTCCATGCAAACAAACCACTCTGGATTACTTACCTTTATGTCATAGCCATATGTCTCCCTGATGTCTTCATCAGAGTCTGTCTCTTCATCATCATAATCCAAAGTCTGCCGTGGGGATGAGGACACACTCCCTATCACTCTGTTAAAGGCCGACTGCTGAAAACTTGTCAAGTGTCCCTAAAAAAAAAAATAGAATATGGAAATGAAACAATAACATTTCCAGGAAAAATCTGTAAAACCTAAAGATTTATCAACAAAGAAAACAGTGGTTCTTTTGGCCTGAGGATTTTGGCCTGGACATCACAAAAGAGAACAGTTACAGCAAGATGTGAAAAAAGATAGGGAAATATCCAAGTAAAAGGTTTAGTTAGATTCTGATTACCTGTTTTTTAATAATAGTGACTAGAAAGATCTAGATACTGTTCTTCAGTGCTACAAATTATAGCTTCTTCACCACAGCTTGACCTGACCTCACTCTCAAGGTGAGGAGGTCAGCTATGGAATAATCGGTGTTTGACTACATTCCTCGCTGAAATTTACTAACAAGACACCAAATGCCTGTGAATGACAATCCATGAGAAATTACAAATACTGAGAGCTTGGATTCTGTCAAGAGGAAAATGGAATTTGGACACCAAAGCAGCAATTGTTTTACACATCTTGAGGCCTGTACCCAGCTGTTACAGCTGACCTGATGTTTCTCACAAGCACCTTCACCAGTTGCTACTGACAGTGAGTACAGAGCAACAGACCTGTTCCTGGAGCAGCAATGTACCCAACAGAAGGCAGCCAAAACCTGTGGAGCACTGAACTAAGTAAGTTTTACCATGTGTAGTCCTCAGCTTTTCACTGCCCTCCCCCCTCCCCTGCACTTCTCCAAGAAAAACAAGGCATTCTGACACAAAATGTGTCAAAATTATGGCAAGCACAGGGAATATCAAGATTTTCCTATCCCTACCTGCAGGTCGGGGTTAGCTGCTGCCTTCTGTAGCTCTGCACTGATGATTTTCTCTGTTTTCTCCCGAGCTGCCTGCTCCACCATGCGCTGGCTGAGCACGGAGAGCTTGGCCAAAGCAGAGGACAGCTCGTCGGTGGCCAGGGCCTGCCGTGCTCGGTCCTGCCAGCTCATGGCTCGCTCCGTCAAGCACTGCAGGGCCTCCCCCTCGGGCAGGCGCACAGGCAGCTTCTGCAGGGACACCAGCAGGGACAGGATGGTCTCCAGCCGCGGCCGGCGGGAGCGCATGCACAGGGGACACAGGAACTTCACTTCTTTGGCCTGCCAGCTGGAGCCCTTCTTCTGAGAGCTCGTTTTGGGCAGGGGCACGCAGCCGCTGTGAAACCAGTCCTTGCACAGCTCGCACTGCAGCATGAACCCACTGGCTGTCTTGCGGCAGATACAGAACTTGACTTCTTCGATTCGGTCCACCATGGTCATCTTGGCCAGGTTGGCTGCCCTGAGAGCATGCATGGCTTCAATTTCCTTCTGTTCCCGCTCCTTGAATACAGCCACCTGCCCAGCAAGGACAAAAGCACATCATGACCTTCACAGCTAAGAGATTTAATTTTATTAGCAACACAGGAAAAGGTAAAAAGAACAGCCAACCCAAACAGATCAAGAGATCTAAACCTAGCCCAAAATTTAGGAATTATGTGATCTAATTAAAACTTTATCTAAGATACCTCCTCCTCAGTTGCTCATTACTCCTAAGAGTCCTTCTGATAGAGATGCTATGTAAACTTTAGATAACTGTCTCAGTATCTACAAGGCTTCTGAAGTTCATCATTAAATCTGTCATAAGGCCACCAGAAGAACAGGTTTTGACTCCAGAGAAGTCAGATCTGTTCCACTCATCTGTTTACCGAGACAGTGGAGCTAAGCATTGTTTCAGAAGCATCTGAGTGACCACATTATCTTCTGAAGCAACTTGCACTTTGTTAAAGTTTCCATTCAGGTAACTATAACCAAGCATGCTACAGTAAAAGAGATTGTGTACAAGCCATATTAATGACCCTGCATATATTTTCTTTGTTCCCAGGGAAAGGGCAGCCAGATGACAGCAAATTACTCTGATAAGCAGCATGAGTATCCCCCAAAAAAGAGGAACCAAATAAAACACTGCCTCCAGCCCAGTGTCCACGACCAAGCATTTGCAGGCTGATCACAAAATTGACCTAACCAAATATGTGTTGGTCCTGGTTAAGGCAGAGCTGCACCTCATTATTTCCACGTTTTCAATCAATGTTAATAATAGATGAGCAGCCACAGATACTAATCCAAGAGCATTTAAGTCTTACACATACCCAATGGTATTAAATACCAGCAGTTGAACTCTGAACTGTGCTTCCCTCTACTTTCACTGCAACTGAACTACAGTCTTGTGTCAAACATCATATTATGAAGTATCTTTTTCAGTGAAATTCATTTATCAGTTCTTCCCCAGAATTTCTACAGATTAGAGATGACTTAAGCCCACACAAGCAGGAGATCCCACCTTTCACTGCTCCTTACCACAGCTGCAGCATCCCTGGCCTCCTCCAGCCCATCCTCCAGTTCACTCAGGGATTCCAAGTCAAGATCTTTCTCCTTTTCCTTCTCCATCAACTCCTTCACCCTCTTCCTCCTATTCTTACTGCTCCCATAAACACCGATATCAGTCCGCGGGCTCAGAACCTGGAACCACCAAGGAAATTTATCCTGTCAGAGCCAAGGACATCTCATCAAGAAATAACAACAGTGTCACCACGGAAAGAGAACTACTCAGCAACCTAACTCCTTTGATACCTGTCAACTAATGCTAGGAAAAAGAGAATAAACAGATAAGGATAGAAGTATCAGCAACCAGTGACATGGCAGGTCAAACTGAAAGCCACTGTGTTTTCTGATTAAATTACAGAACTTATTCAGATTACACTATCATACATATAGCTAACCAAAATACTACATGCAGTTAGACATCCATACTTCAACATTCACTTCAAGGGCCTTTATAAATCAAGTCTTAAAAGTTGTTTCATATTTACCTCAGCAATTTGGCACCTGAAAAACTCCTGAAAGTATGCTATAAGCCTTTCAATATCAATATGAGAGTCTGAAAAGCACTTTTAAGAACAAGAATAAAGCTTTAAGTCAGCGTGACTAGTTGGAATGCATACGTAAATATAAAATCTAGCAAATTAAATTCAATATAGGAAAGCTCAAATTGCTACATTTAGGAAAATGCAAAACTAGAACGTAGTAACTAACTAGTTAGGCAGAAGAATAGAGAGAAAAAGTTGCATCTAGAATGTATCACAAAGTGAACAAAAATTAGCGTGATGCAGTTGCAATAGGGAAGATCCCACTGGAAAACACTGAACATCAGTACCCCCTTTGAAACAGAAGTGTAACTACTGCACTTCACATGGCACTAGAGAAAGTCAGAGTGAGGATTCTGTCTGCATCTGGACATCTCACTAGAAGTGAGGACAAA
This sequence comes from Promerops cafer, assembly GCA_013398275.1. Lineage (NCBI taxonomy): Eukaryota > Metazoa > Chordata > Aves > Passeriformes > Nectariniidae > Promerops > Promerops cafer. Next base: position 1,407,679 of record VZSE01009799.1, on the reverse strand, counting down.
CTGCAGAGAATTAACAATATTGTAAGAAGAGAATGAAAAACACAGCCTCCGAGAATGCAGTTGAACTGGAACGGTTTTCCTTTGGGAAGGGAAGCCTGTCAAGTAGATATGATAGATCTTCAAACACATGATTGGTTTTTATTAAAACAAGGACAGCCACTACATTCATTGAAGTGAAATAAACAGTAGCTGACTAATTTTTCTTGTAGTTAAACAGTTTATAAAATATCTAATCTATTTTCTTAGCATTTAAACAGTGAGGCAAGTGAAAACATTTATCAATTTGAGACAGGTCTGTGTCCATTTCAGGCCTACGTTTCTTCAATGACAAAAAAAATGCTTTACTTTCCCTCTTCCTTCAAAAGTAACAGATGAGGTTGTCTATACATAAAACAGGACTAACCAAACAGACTTTCTGCGCCTTTTTCATTCTTTTCACCCAAGAACAGCTGAAATTATATTCTATTCTGAAAAAGAACTGTAATCCAGTGTAACTGAACCAGCTCTTCCCTCTAGACAACTGAGGGCCATCAGGACCAATTTCTGACAGAGAATTGTGTTCTCCTGACAGGGAAGTATGTGTTGCTCACCTGTAGCAGGCTGTAGCTGGAGTTCTTCTTGAGGAAGGTCCTTCCCGTGCGCTCCCGCCAGGCACGAGCTGCAGCCACCTGGGACTCCAGCTGGGGCAGGGCATCAAGGCGCACCGGGATGGGGCGGCCTTTGGCAGACAAGCTCTCCAGCTGCTCCAGGTATGCATAGTTGCTCCCATTCTGGGGTGAAATAAATTTATCTAAGCCAACAATTCCACCATCAAGCTGCCAGCCTAATTTCAAGCCATACACTATTTTGCCACTGCCTAAAACAGAGTTCCATAGGAAAGGAAAGGAGAGCAGTGTTCAATCTACTGTTATTTTAAACAATTCTCTCATACAGCTTTTATTTTAACAGTCATTTTGACATGGGCAGCTGTCTTAGGAAGTAAGACAACATTCCATTTCCAGACAGCTATCTACATGCTGTCTGTTTAACAGCAAGAGTTGTATAGGGGCTGCTGTGAAATCAATTGGGATTCTCCCTTCAACTGCCAACAAGTACCTGGTATAAGATAGCTGGTATAAGATAAGCAGCTCTAGTTCAGCCATCAGCACCCAGAAATATCACAGAACTCTGGATCAAGTTGTGTGGCTTGACCAGTAGAAGAGGAGGTTACTGAACTAATTCATCTCTTTCAGAAAATTCTGGCCACCAGTGCCATTAAATCTTACAACATTTTACGGAGAAAACAAAAAAAAAAAACCTCAAAAATATTTCCACAGCAAGATCCTAAACAGAAAACCTGAGAGCACCCTCTGCTGCAGCTAAATATTTTCAGTGACAGCATGTTGAACAGTTCCAAAACCAAATACCGCATCATAATGAATTTGCTAGCTTTTATAACCACTCTGGAATGCATAAAAAGAAGAGAAATAGAAATTGGATAGCCAGTGGGGAAACAAATGCACAAAAAGAAAATCAAGTACATGAGCTCCGGTAAGCACATTTAAGAGCCATGGCAAGGCTTCCCTTCAGGCCGCCTTTGTGAGGAGAGGTGCTAGGAATGAAGGACACATCCAAGTAAAAGAGCACAAGCAGAAGACTGCAGTCCCTGCTGTAAGCCCTACCTGAATGGCCTCCACTTTGGCTGTCCAGTCTCTAGCCCGCTGCAGGGCTTCTTTCAGTGCCAGCACATTGGGCAGGTAAGCAGGGATGTTCTTTGCTTCATTCACGATGCCCTCCAGAGCCATCATACTTTGGCGTGGTCTAGAGTAAGAAAAACCCAATTCCAGCCTTCTCTCAAAATGCCAGACATCTAAAGCCATAAATTTGACAGGCTGGTGATGCAACTTCATCACTACACTGCAGTGTAGGATACCATGGCTCTATGCTTGGAGGGTGCTACTGGCTACCAAATAACTGGCTACCAAGCTTATGGGCTTGGCACAATCAAGCTCAGAAGGGCACAGCATCACAACCCCTTAACACCAAGAAAGCTGTCTCGTGTTGGTAGCATAGTCAGAATTCTTTGTGGAGAGGGATGAATAGCAAAGACAGCAGCAACACCCACAGCCTCAGCCTCCTGCCACTGTGAAACACGATAGGGAATCAACACTTCTGCAATTCAACAATCTCAAATCCAACTCTTGAGCAACCTAACTGCTGGGAGGTAAAAAAAAAAGAAAACCCAAAAAAATAAGAAAGGCAACTACAGATTCAAGGGCCCAACTTTTTACCACACTTCTTAAAAGAGGATGAGAAACACAAATGTGTGATCTCTAAGAACAGTTTGTAAAGGAACACTCACCTGGCCTGCAGGCAGACCTTGGCCTTCTCCTCCCACCTCTCTGACACTGTGAGCAGCTCCTGCAGCTCAGCCATGGCTTTTTCTACAGCGTGATGTGGTGCCAAGCCCACACCAGAGTCAATCAGCTTCTTCATGACATCCAGGGTGACTCTCTGGGGATCCAAGAGGGTGGACCTCACTTCATCCAGCCACCGTGCCTGCTGCAGCTCTTGCTTCAACCTTGGCAGTTCAGGAAGTTCAACATAAAGGCCAGAGCCCATGTCTATCAACTCCTGCAGCTTGGAAGAGTCTGGGATCTCATCAATCATAGCTTCTTGAGCACGCTCATGAAATTCTTCCACATCATCGAGCAGATTCTGAAGTAATATACAGTACAAATCAATTAGGAAGAAACACCCACAGAATCCAAAAGAAAATCCAACTGAGGGATCAGTCAGCTGTTAATTTGTACGTGATCATCACATCATCAGTCTGGGCTTCTACACACAATGCCAGCTAGCTGTCACAAGCCATCGAGTCTGACAGAAATTAAGTAACAGACCATCTAAACTTACTTGATGGCCTAACGTTTCATACCCGAGGCATATGAGTAGCATCAAACTCTGCACCTAAAATAGTACAACTGCAAATGACAACAGCTCCCAACAAAACAGAATATTCAGCACTGCCCAGTCAATGTTAGTTTTAAAATAGTGGGGAGAAGAGGGACTTCTGCAAACAAGTCATCATTTCAATAGTGTCAGGGACATTGCAGTAATGACAGCAGCACAAAGCAGAAAAAACCATGCTGGGGAGAAATAAGCCAGAGATGTATGAGAACACAAATACCACAGGTCGTGAAAATACCAATGGTGAAGTCTGAAAGTAATATTCCCTAAAGCAGGACCACCACTTATAAGCATCAGTGCTTTATTGCACTAGAGAAAGAAATGAAAATGCAAAACCCTCTTATTAAAGGGGACAATTTCACAGAAATCCAACTGCACTGCTGCAGTTGTCCTCATCCTCACGTTTTGGCACTGCAACGAAAAAAAATCAAAGACAGCAAACAGACAGGAAAGAATCTCTGAAGGAGATTCATTCACAGACATTCAACCAGCATACTCAAGGGATTCACCCCAAGTCTCTTATAAAAAGACAGGCATTTCTGACAGCAAGCTGATGGCACAATGAGGAGCAAACCCTGCATTTCCTAACCCTTAGCTTACTGCCTTTTTTGGCTGATGCTGCTTTTCATGACTGTCTGGAAATCAAAAGGCATTTATAACAAAGAACAAGATCTACATTATGAAGATTTTGATTTAGGGAACATACTCTGAATGCTTCATAGTGGCAACAGTAAATTATTACAGTTTAATAATTACAATGCCTTTTGTGTTACAAAATATTCATCATCCAACATGACAATTATTTTGCTATTCATTATGATGGATAATTGCATCCAAATGCCATGCTAAAAGCTAGTGAGTGCTTAGGCATAAATGATCATTATCTGACTTCATTCAGAAACTAAAAGACTACAGTTTGTAATCAGTAAAATGATAATATTTATTTATTGACTAGTGATTATGCTGAGGCTTCAAGAACATGCACATACAAAGGCAGAGTACTTCAACTAGAACCAGATTCCTAATGCTGAGAGGTGGGGGAAGACAGACTAGTTGGGAGAAGGTATTAGACAAAAATACAAGCTAAAACTATTAAGAGTTAACTGTATGCCTGCAGCCCTCTCATCTATGAATTACATTTTAATTAGAAGCAGGGCTTCTAATACATTTAAATACATTAAAAACAAAAAAGCCCTTCTGAGAACAACCGTACAGGCCTAAATAGATGACAAAATTTCATTATTAAATATTAGTAAGTATTTTTACTAATACTAGTAGTGTGTGTAATTACATACTAATGTATGTGTAAAGAAATGAAGTAAAACCATCCTATCATATGAGGATGAGAAAGCACTTTCCACTTTATTACGATGGCAAGCTGGTTAAAGAACACCTTTGAAGGACAAATATCTGCATCAACAAGCCTGGCAAACCTGCACACAACAGCCCTATGGTTTTCTGAAGGAAATGGTTTTCAGCAAAAAAAATGCCAATACTACGTAAACAACAATAAATGCCAATATAAAGTCTCTCTTATCAACACTGAACTATCCTGGGAAATTTTATATAAAATTGATGAATGAAGGACAAACACTAACAAACACTTATGGAAAAGAGGCCTTCTGAAAATAAAACCCAACTTATTTTTAAACTGTATCTTTGGCTATGTAGCAGCAGCTGCACCTATGGTAATGTTCAGGATTTTAGGCCCTCTATGTAGTACTGTACAACACCCATAAAACTGTACAAGCAGGTTAATAAGTGATTAACATATATCTCAGGAAGCATTTCTCTAGGCAAAAATTCTTTATTAAGGATGTTTCTTAAGGAGTTTTATACAAGTTGGTTAGTAGGTGAAATACTGTTAAGTATTTCATCACCAGTGACAGAGAAACAAGTTAAGACTGCTGCTGTAAACACTTGCCATGATGCAGAGTCCCAGAATGATAAATGGTAATAGCAGCCAGGGGAATCAGTATGATCTGGATTACTTATTAGTCTAGATTCATTCACAGACAGGTGCAAAGATATATATGAAGGGCAAGAAATGCAGGCCATGCATACAGATTAAGAAGGCTGTAGCCTGGAAAGCAAGGCTGAGATGTATTTATGGAGTAACTGACAATGTGGCACTGCTTTCCTGCTGCCCTGTAAAAGCACACCAATGTAACCCTCAGAAGTTTCTACAAAAACATATAAAGGGTAGGATTTAGCCAGAAACTTAACCTCTACAGAGAGCATTAATGATGATGGAGTAACTGGTTCAGAGATGTAGAACTGGGCTGCCTGGACAGTGACAGGGGAAGGGGATCTTCTATCTCTGTTTAGCTGCGCCACCACATCTGACAATGCCTGTTGTACCAGGCACCTTGAGAAAGTGCACATATGTTTTACATCAGAAGCTTTTCATCCTTTACACCAGGCAAAATTATCTGTTTTAAAAAACATACTACCACAAAAGCAGAACAAAGTAAAAGGCACAACATATTAGAGGAGCAGATGCAATCTTACCTTTACTTGTCGGGCCTGGCTGATAACACATGGCAAGCTGAACAGCTGCTGCACAAATGCTTTAAGCTCCTCCATAGTCAGCTTGGTCCGTGTCCTGCCACTGTCTTGGCTCACTCTGCTGTGCAAACAGGCAAATTAAATATTAGGTGAGAGATAAGATGATGATCCTTGGATTTATTCACAGTTACAGAAATTATCTATCAGGATTACTGAGAAGTTACCAAAAACATTTCATCACCTGAGAACTCAAAATGAAAAACTTAACTCAAACTGAACAAGAATTCCAAAATCCTGGAAACAAAATTTAATAAAATTCCCCTAAGCCCCTTCAGGATCATTTATCCTGCCCTTCAGAGGTCTAGGTGAGTTTCAAACTGAGTTTGTTACAAATGGAAGAACACAGTCCCATAAAGTCTGCTTTAGGCAGCTCAGGAAGTTGACTGTCGTGCCAGGCACTGACAAGAAGTCTGAGATACGTAACAGCAACAAGCCCTGAACACAAGTCTTATTTTCTAGTGCTTTCTCTCTTGTAGCTGGAGAACTGCTGAAACTGACCTTGCAACAGAGGACTGATATTCAGTGGGACAGGTTCTACAAAGACATTTCCATTAAATATCACTCGAAGCAAGCGTAACAAGCCCACTGAATGGAGTAAAAGACTTCAAAGTGACACACTGCACAAATTAAATACTTGGTGTACAGATCACTGGCAGGCACAACTTCACAAGTACAACAGATTTCAAACACTTAAGAGCTGCTCCCTGCTAATGAATCTACATTTTAATACTACAGAAACAGTAAAGAAAAAAAAAAAATCTATCTTACACGATGGACTTACATAAAATTGTAAATGTAAAATTTAGATTAATGATCAAATATAATTACACACCGGTTAAACCTCAGAGGGGAAAAAAGAATCCTGCAGGCTTTGATTTGCTCCAACAGACAGTGAGGAGGTGCAGTGGCTGCAGCAGACCTGCTGTGCCCCCAAAATCCCTGAGTGAGGGCAAACGGGGTAGAGGGCTCCAAGGGACACAGCTGAGGGAGGGGACACTCAGCAGTGTCACACTGGCATTCTAGCCCCAGTCCAACCACAGACTGCCACAGCACGAGATGCTGCACAAAAAGGCACAATTATCCCTGCCTGTGGAAACCCGCAACTTCCAGGAGAAGGTAAAGATCTAGGATTAGAATATTGGCCAGAACTTCACAGCTACACATTATCCAGTTTGGGGGTTTATTCATAGTGAGATGGATAAGGCACATTTTCTTCTGCTACATTTGACCATGAGTTTATTGCTGCATTAACCCCTGCCAAACTGCTCTGTTTGAGCACTTGTTTTTAATTTGCTTTTTTAATAACCTTATCCTTTCTGTAAATGTGATCCTTCTCCAGGTGTAAAATATGAACATAAATGTTACAGAAGCAGCTGAACGCGACCTTTATAATTACACTGCCTAGCACCGTTCAAAGAAGTTTCAAGATCTTTCTCAAACCTCAACTTTGTAAAATATTTTTAGTTAGCATACAACAGCCCTCAAATGTATATATGAGTCCATTTTGCCTCATAAAATTATTTTATCTTTAGATCAGACATGACACTGAAAGTTGCTGAATCCTTCTACCCCTTGTCTTTCTTGGGGTAGTTCTGGAAACCCACCAATAACTAACTGAAAAGTTTTTTCTTCTTATATATATATATAAAATAAGATATATATATATATCTGAGCAACTGAAGGACTGTTGAGAGAGGGCTGACATACTCCAACAGCAGGAGGAAGAGGAGGAAGCAGCACCAGACCAGGAACACCTGGGAACTATCAAAATAATTAAACTTCACTAGAACAGGTCAATGCAACCCCTGTCAAGCTGTTTCCCTCACCAGGATCAGAGTTCTAAGTGAATGTGGCAGTGGGGTTCTACAAGCAATAAAAAGCAAACAGGAGAGCCTTCTTTAGCCTCCAAATACAGAAGAAATGCTTCTCTATTGTGTAACAGCTTTCCAGTAAGAACAGATTGTTACACTTGGATCTGTGGTATAACTAACAATTTAGTGTTCAAATTCAAGCGATTATGATATACGCATTATGTTCTGTGTAGCAAAGTTGGGCATTACAATTAACAAGGTATTTACTGTTTACTCTCTCAAAATGTCTTAAGTAATACACAAAAACCACACAGGCAAGAAATACACCCAACTACAAAACCAAATCTTATCCTCAACAGAGGAACTACTAGCTACATAAATTTATTGTACAACTGCTGCCACAAGAATTAGAGTCACCTCATTGAGCTATTTTCTATGGGACTTATTATTCAGTGCACAAAACATACAGGACAGAAGAAAGAACATGCTCCTGAAAGTTCATGAGAGCAGCACAAGGAACACATCCAGCAGATTGCTGAGGCAGAGCCAGGAGACAGAGTAACACAGGCAGCCACAGACAAGGCAGGCAACACAGAGAACCAAGGGAGTTACACTGCCCCAAGTCACTGAGGCAAGCCACTACTTTTCAGCCACACATCACTGTCTCCCATGGTCCTTCCCAAAAAGTAACAGATTGGCTCAAACTATGGACTGTTTTTGTTCTCCATACTGCTGTGCTCCCCCAAATCCTTTTGTCACAAACACCCAAAGTCAAAACTTACTCTCATTACATTTTTACCTCCAGCTATCTTTCCCTACAACTCTCCCACATGTTCAGCAAAATACTTCATCAGCAATCAAACACAACTTCTCCCAAGGATTTCACGTTTCAGTACGTAAGTCAGCTGAAAGCAGAATGTTTATCATGTTCCAGCTAAGTCCACCTTTTGGCCCTTCGTGCCACTGTATCTGCCTCCACCCCTCTCTACCTCTCAGTGAGTCACAGCACTAAGGAAAGGAAACACTGAAAGAAGCTTGCACACAGTAAGACCTCAGGGTTTTTAACTCTTCCAAGTCCAACAAAGTAACAAAGAGGCAAATGAAAGCACTGAAAAACTGCCTGTCCTACCTGTGTTTTTGCTTTTTGCTCAGAAGCAGCTGTGCTACTGAAGCACAGGTCTCTGCTTCTTTCACAGCATCTCGGAGCCTGCGGAAAAGATCGTTCTCCGGGTATTTCCTGTCTTCAGCATCCTCCAACATTACTCTCAGCTCAATCACATCTGTAGTAAGAAGACATAAATAATTTGTATGCAAAAAAAGAAGAGATATTTTAGATTGCTTCAATGGCTTTCAATCAAGGTTCCAAAAGTGTAGTTCAATTTGAAATGCACAATGCTAATCTGCATTACACTCTTGCATGAGCTAATTTCTTTTTCCAATACAGAAAACACAGTATTTCTCTCATTAAATGAGAGCACAGAACACATGTAGGAGTTTCAGGACATCCTATTAAGAATGACAGAAGTCTGACCTTTCTTGTGGTTGAGATTGGCAGACAGAGCCTCTGTAACTCTACTGACCCAAGTGTCATAAGACTGTGCTCTAACTTTCACTCCATACAACAAAGAAGGAAGGTCTTCTAGTGGATAGCGGTACCTGAAGGTATGGAAAAAAAGACAGAAAGGGTATTAATGGCCACATGAAAGTCAGGATATTGATAATATTGAGATTTTCCAGCTACAGCAAGGCCAGAAAAACAGAACATATAAAATACCTGTTTGCCTAGGAACCAAGAAACAAACAGGATGAAAATATTCCTTAAATAAAGGAGGCAAAAAGCGTGACCAAACGTATTTATTTGGCCACTGGGCTACAGCAAACTATTAGATATGGAAGAAAAGTAGGGACAAAAAAAATCCTGTGTACCTTAGACACTTCTTCTGCATGGGACAGGGACATAAATCAGAGGGATGGTATAAGCACACCAGGCGCTCGGGATTACAGGAACATGTAAGAGCTGACAAGAAGCACGTGGTTCTGCAAGCTGTGCACTGACGTTCATCATCTGGAACCAGCTCAAACACCTCTTCTTCAGACATCAGCACCCCCTGACAAGGAGAATTAGCCACTTGCTCAAAAATTCTAACGCAAGCAGGGGGAGAGGGAAGCAAAAAGTTCTTTTGCAAGCACTTATTACTCACCATCTGTACAACAGACTCCCTCAGCCGTGTCTCTTCCTCTATCAATAGAGTCATCTCCTTGCAGACCATGGCAGCCAGCCCAACATCCAGGCACTCTGGGTCTGCAGCCATCTTGAAGATCAGCTCTTCGTGGGAGAAAACACAGTGACGTCCCAGCCTTCGGTAGTGACTCACACACTGACGTCCAATGGGGAGCTGCAGAAAAGCACATCATCATCATCATTCAGGGGAAAAAAAAAATCATCTCTTAGCTCCCATTTTCCTTCCTTTGACAAAAACTGGGAAAAGACTGAGACTAAGTTGTATCTGATGGGAAAGAGAAAATTTTAATCTTAAATCATGTCACAGATGAGGACAAAGAGGGCTGGGGAGGGGCATCTTCCGTAACTGTATGCACCTAATGTAGAGACAAAAGTTTAAGAGTTGTCCTAAGCTCTTTTTACTTCCAGTGCCAAGAAACCAGCACCAAAGAGAAGTCATCTAGTCTACGCTAAGGGGAATACATTCCCCTCTGGATATTACTGTGCTTGGACAAAGACATTCAACATAAGATTCCTAGAGTTAACCAGAACTGGTATCACTCATTTTGTGCCTTTTAAAGCAAAAAGATGCTAAATGAAGTTGCCACACGTATTTCTGGTTACATTTTACATAAGCAAAGGGCATTTCACGTGGCTGGTGCAAGTTAAGCAGTTTTTCACAGAGGCTGCACACATATTACATCATGAGCACTGGAGGGAAAAAAAGAGCCCTGACACACTGCCAGTCCCGCAGACAATTTTTCTGATAAATGAATAAAAGTCTCTGAAAAAGGGCTAAAATTTCCATTTGTAGATTCAAAAATGAAGCTAGAGACAGATAAACTAGATATGAGATCATAACTTCCAACTGTAAACCCTGGATAGTAACAGAACACTCCTTTGACAATTTCCTGAACAATCCACATGAGCTGTGCACTGCTGTGGCACAGCTATTAGAACACCACTAATATGATTAAAAGGCACAATGAGCTGGCACAAAGACTGTTATAATACTATCTCCAACATTCAAATGACAACAGTACTTCAAGACAGGACACAGACCTATATCAAATTCAGAAAGTGGCATCACAGAAATACTAGCTAAAGGGGCTGTGAGATGCCACTTTTTGGTTAACCAGTAATTAAAAAGGAAGAACGTGTGCCCAAAGTTGCAGTTTGAAGTTGCCTAAAATTAAAAATTTCTTTGTATAATGGAAACTTCCCTCAGTTTCTAACTGCTGTCCCAGGACATAAAACACACTATTTAACTGGAAAGACTGTTCAGGTAGTTAAGTTACTAACACACCACTTGCAGAAGTCACATAACAAATATATACAAAAGAACAGACCCAGTCAGCAGTGCAGAAGTTCACAGCTTCAGCAAAGTTATATCCCTGGTTAAATCCAGAGTGATAGGCACGAGGAAAGGTCACAACAAACTCGCCAGCACACTGATTGGTCCTGAAAACCTAAAAAAGGGAGGATAAAGGAAAGAAAAAATATGTAGCACGCAACTCCTTAATACACCAAAGTACAAGATGTTTGAACACCACTTTCTGTGCCCATAGATCACCACAGGCAACAGAGCTATCCAAATAGTGGTAAGGATTGTTTCTGCTTTCTTAACATGAATACTCGATTTACAGCCTTTTTCAAAAAGAGCTGAATATATAAGCCAACAGTTGCAAACTGTCTTTATGAATCCCAAAAGGGATGTTTCTCTATCATCATTTAATCCATTGCACCACAAAGTGCAAAAGCTTCTGGAAAAAAGTTTATGGTTTGCTTTGTTGGGGTATTTGCCAGGGAAACAATTTATCCTAAGACAAAAGCAAATGATAGTGACTGCTGCTTAGAGGTCTGCAGTCCATTATGTTTGGTCAGAAAAGCATTCTGTAATGCTGAGATTTCTACTGAATGTAAGACTGTCGAAAGCTTTTAAAGGCATTTCAGACAAACTTGCTGTTACACAAGGGAAGGGATTTTTTTTATTAAAAATTAAGTGTAATACACAGCATATGCTTGTTCTGGAAGGTATTTTATGTAGGAAGCTTGGCACACTCACTTCTGTTGTGAGATAATTTAAATTTCCTGGTTAGTCTAGAGAAGAACCTAGAAAACAGCTTTAAAAAACACCCTATAAGTAATGAATATGCAAATGCCCACCATAAAAATTCTTCAGAGTTATGCCAAACCATTGTTATACAAATCTGGCAGAGAATGAAAAAAAGAGAGCACATAAAAGTACTTATGTAAAAAATGCTCGTGTGCTACTCACTGGTACACCATGTTCCATCAGCACATTGGGGTTCATAATAGTGACCAGCTGATGCAGGAGATCAGGCTGGGATTCAAACAGCTCAGGAGCCAATTCCTTCATCACATCTTCCAGCTGCTCTGCTGCATGAGAGGGCACACCATACCAGGTCTTCGGCTCTCCCCTACCAAAACACAAGCACAGGAATGAACACAAGTGAGAGGGAACTGATGGTGGCACCCAGCTGTAACACACACCTCACAGCCAGCAGCATTGTCTTCATGAGCCACTTTACACCTAGATTTAAAAAATGTCTTTAATCAAGAAGCATCTTCTTCAGGATGTACTATTCTCATCTGAAAAATCAGTTACACTCCAACATAATTCTCAACATACCTGTCAGAAGATTTGCCTTGACAAGCCTCACATGGAAGATAACTGTCACTTATCATGCTCCCCAAAGGGGTAAAATGGGCAATTATTTTCCTTCAGGAAGAAGGAATTCGGTTTAACAAACAAAACCCTGGCTGTCACACCTACAGTCTAAGAAAGATCATGGTACTCCTCCATTCAATTAGGCTTGGAATAGTCATATTCCTAAAACCAACAGAACAGTATACCAGCCAGTGGAGTAAAATACATGCTATCTCTCTAATATTCACAACTAATTACTAAAAATCTGTGATCCACTGGACCATTAAGATGAAAAATGCCAAATAACATGGATTAGTTAAGTACGAGGGAACAAAAAAATTAACAGGACCAAAACTAAATAAATAATTAATCAAGCACTATTCCAGTCCTTCCTTAACCAAAACGAACTGCCACGACCTAGCACGTACAGTGCGGAGATTTCTTTTTAAAATCTCTCTGACCAAGTACAAGCAGGAGGCTGCTGAAACGCCAGCCGGGGCTTACACGGCGCTACGGGCAGGGACCATCCCGGAGGCCGGAGCAGCAGCCCTGGCGGTTCCGGCGGGCTGCGGCGCCCCCTGCTGGCAGCACCCGGCAATGCCCGCTCCTGCAGCGGCACACAACAGCTCGCCGGGACAGAAACTCGGCTGGAAACAAGAGCAATGCCCTTCCCGAGAGCGCCGATCGCACCCTGTTAGCAAACATGCTTCTTCAAAAATGCGCAGTCATGGTTTGAAGGCCATTAGCTCATCTCTCCCAGATGTCCAGCAAACTTTGTAAAATTTCCCACAACTCTTCCCCCACCTGGTCTTTCCCGCTGCTCCACTCACTGCGACAGTGTCTGACAAACTGGGAAGACTGCAATGCCCATAGCTCATCTGTTATGAGTCTTCTATTCAGACACAAAAGCTGAACACCACAACACTTCCAGGACAGTTCCAAAAGGCAGAATTACTTCCAAATTTCTCTGTAGAAGGAGTATTTCCATGTACACATGGATCTGCTGTTGAACAGTCAGCCCTGATACCTCTAGAAGCCATGAGACAGCAGACTCCACTTCTAGCACACAGACATCCCAACTTTATATCATAAAGCAGGGAACCAGTGAACTCTTAGCTCTAAATGAAAAAACTTCCTTTAAAAAGATAGGATCCTGTAAAGCACAATTTTGTGGTGACACTGGAATGTTGGCCATACAAGAATATTTCATCAGTTAATGAAAAGCACCATTATGCTTGTCCTGGGTTTGCCTTAATTGAATGCTTTGCCTTGAACCCACTACAATGCTTTAAAAACCATCTGTATTCACTTTCCATCAGTCACAGCTAAGAGACCACTCTGCACATTTAGCTTTCCATTTACAAATGTCCTCAGTGTGCAGAGGCACTTTGAAGTAGAACTACAAAACTTCCTAAAGCAAACAGGGCAGTGTAAGGTAGAAGCACAAAGCCCATACCAATGCAGGTAGTTGATGGAATAGCTCCAGTGGTCTTCAATATGCCAGCAAAAGGAGGAGAAGCACATCCCTACGTAGAGCCAGGGCACCTTCATGCCAGAGATGTCTGCATTGATGTGAGCAAGGACTGACTGTTCAAGGATGGGCATGTTGTTCAAGTTCCAGCCAGAGAGAGCATAATCCTGCCAAAAGAAGAAAATTGGAACAAATCAGAAGAACATAAGGACACCAAGTCCAGGAAAGGGAAGTACAAATAAAAACATCAGCCTATGCATTTCTATAGTAGATAATGGGATATTTCCTGCAACAATGAAACATCAAACCCAGAAATAATTCCTTAAATACTGCAGTCCTCAAATAATCACACTAAGATTTTAATACAAGTCCTAGTATTTCAACATAGCCCACCTTCTTTCGATCAAGGCTTATACACTTAGGTTTTGATTTCTTGCCCATCACAAGACTGCAGGTTTCATGCTTTTCTTGTGGAACAAAATACCAGCAATGCCAGCAGAACTAGAGATAGAAGTCTTCAGTAATATAGGACAACTCTAAATTGTAAACAATGCAGTGAATCTCATGTTATTATTTCAGCTTTTTTTAACACCCATTTTACCATGCTGCACTCTATGTTGATCTACTGTATAGATTACTTTAGAAAGTCTTCTCAAGGGAAGAAATTCCAACACACTCAGTTTTGAAAGGACAGCATCACCTGTTAAGAACTCTCACCTTTACTTTCAAATACACTCAATTTGTTCAAAAAATAATAATCCAGACACACTTAAAAGCCCACTACTCTGCTTTAGTATTTATCTACTTTCCACTTTTACAAAAGCTGTAAGCACAGATTGACTGGAATTTTAGACATATCCCATAGCTGCTGAAAGGACTGGTCAGCCAAACATTGCTGCTATTTCCTTTGCTCTGACACTACAAAGACATTACAGTGAGTCAGAAGACTTAAGTGATCTGGTTAAGAAATTTTTTAAGTGACTACCTTCACACAAATACATAAACAATCAGTGCTGACTCACTAAGCAGCTACACAGTCATGGCATAGCCAACAAAGGTACACACAGGAAGGTGCAGGAAGAGGTGGAAGACAACAGTCAACAGGATTACCTCTTCCAGTGAGCAGTATAAATTGATTTGGGGCTGTATAATCAGGAAACCACACTTTTACTATGTCTGAATTTAAGCACACAAGCAGCAAGAAAATTGATTTCCTACAGTAAGGTCTGAGGGAAAATATGTAATACACTTACCAGATGATCTTTACAGAATTTTTTATAATTGAATGCTGTATCTACATCTACATTATTACAGTATGAACAGAGAAACAAGCTAAATCCAGTTAGTTTTTTTCACCCATTAAGAACCTCCTAAGGAGGACAGAATTATGTTTCTGTAGCTAGTTCTGTAATGAAAAGGTTTGGAACAAGAAAGAAAAAATATTAAAGAATCTCCTCATATTCAGACAAACTGCAACAACTTGCACATCTTTGCCTGCTAAGATTAAATGACAGAAAACAGGTGTGACTTCAATCATGAAACAGACCTTGATTATCAGCAACCAGATCTGTTAAAGAATCTCAAATATCAGATTAATGCCCTGCTCAAAAGGAATGTTAAGTACATGCAAAAGCCTGAAACAATTTCTCCATGAAAAAAATCCACACTGATTTCTGAACTAAATTCTTAATGTGAAATCTTATGCAGAGCAAAGAACGGGGTCAGTTTGCATATCCTGTTCCTCACCTCCTCCTCTGGCATCAGCTTTCGTCGGCCATCCTTCACTGGGAAGCCACTCCCAAAGTCTTTGGATGAGATATCAGCCCCATATTCCACAATAACATCTTCTTCTATGCTGCTCACTAATCGCCAGAATTCTTTTTCTACCAGCTCAGTGGGAACCATCTGAAAGCAGAAGAGAGGTTATGGTATGTGCAGATAACAAAAATTATCATTCAAGCAATAAATCTCTATTAAATCCCCATGAATTTTCATACACAAAGGTCACTCCCCCTCTCCCCTCCATCTCTTCAAAGTCATAGTTTTGGTCTGTATTCCTCCATAGTGGCTGGAATGTTTCAGAAATAGGATACCACATCATGAGGGAAGGAATAAACAAACGAGATGGAATCACCAGAAGTACAGCAAAACACAGGGGGAAGAGGAGACAGCCCACAGAAATCAAGCAGAAAAGAGAAAAAAACAGCATGCAAATTCCAAACTATTTCAGAGGATAATGACCAGGATTTCTGAACAAGAGTAAGGAAATTCAGGTATAAAATTGTGTTCAGGAGTTTGATCTTCATATAACTCATCATTACTCATATGTATTTATTTATGAACCTTATTCTTAAAATAAGCTTTGTTCCATGTCCCAAAGTTGTCTCATAAATTGGAGTCCTTAAGAAGTGGAGGCTTTAGCAAGAATGTTCATAAATTACTGAAGACCCATGAGAGGAGGAAGACCTTGGTGCTGCATGTAGTCCACAGGACAGTGGAACTGTGCCAAAGCAGAAATGCTAGTTTGAAAAACGCTGCTGTGCTGCAGAACAAAAAAACCCCAAAAACTCCAAAACACTGATTAATCAGACAGATTCAGTCTACT
The DNA here is from genome assembly GCA_013398275.1 of Promerops cafer. Lineage (NCBI taxonomy): Eukaryota > Metazoa > Chordata > Aves > Passeriformes > Nectariniidae > Promerops > Promerops cafer. Next base: position 1,391,383 of record VZSE01009799.1, on the reverse strand, counting down.
GACTTGTCTACAAGAAAATACTGTAAGAGAAAGGAAAACAAAGATTTATCCTCTGGACAAACTAAACCAAGACAAAAGGCATAGGGAGGGCAGGAAAAGGGCCCCTATGCCAAACAAGAGCAAGATACTTAGTCCAGTTTATCAAAAAGGGCAAGAACATTAAATAGAGTATGCCCAGCACAGCAAACTCTAACAAACAATAAAGCTGTCTGTCCATTGTGGGGAAAGGGTGAAATAAAGTTGAAATGAGACCAGAAGCCAGCAAGCTAAATAATTTGTTTCCATGTTTGAAGCTTGTGGTGCCTCTTTAAACAAGGCTAAGATGTCTTAACAAAAATCCAAGATCAGCTGAAACCTCTTCTCTTTTTCCCTTACAAGGAATCCCAAGAAAAGCTGAAACTCACATGGACCGGCATGTTGAAATAATCAGACTTGAAGTTATCAGCCATTTCACCAAAGCTCTGGAGAGTATATTCCCTGACAGCTTGCTCAAATCCAAAGGCCTCTCGGGGTTTGTTGCATTCCTAGGAAACAGAACATAGAAATATTGTTCCCAGCAGCAGACTCTGACACAGTTACATTTTTAGCAAGAAGCCCTAGCGTCCATCTGAGTCCTTACCCAGCACAGTAAGCTACCAGTTTTGAGACTTTTCCAGCCCAGGCAGTCGTACCACAACGGAAACAGACCAGAATTAACGGCACAGAAGCTAATCTAACACTGTAACCCCAGGGCTCCACACTTCTGCTTTCCTGTCCAAAGCTACATTTTATCAGCTACTGCTGCCAGCCACAGAGCAAGACTGCACAAGATGCTGAGACAGCTACAGGACATTTCTGTAGACACACTGGATTCAAGCACCTGCAGAATAACTGCACAGGAACAAACCCCCCAAGTCTTTCAGTCTTATCAAGTCAGCAAATCATCAGCAGATTTGACACTGTGAAAATATATAATAGGGAAGAGGAAAAAGGAAATTAGAACAGGGCAACACAGCCATTAACAGACATGGCCCATCTGACAGAAGATCTCCAAGACTTTCACTGTTCTATCCCCATTCATCCTGAAAATGAAAAAATACTGGTGGACATTTCAGCTCCTCTCCCCACTAATTTCTAATGTGTCCTTCTCAGCTCCTTTGGAACTGACACCATGTTTATACATACAAGACATATTGATGACGTAAAACTATGTAATAGTCAGCTTTTCAGTCAAACAAACAGGACTGGAAAGCAATTCATCAGTAGTTTCTCCTTTTTTCAAGAGGAACTATCCTTAGACTATTCCCAACATGTATCAAAGTGGTTCTTAAATGGAGCCTGCAACAGAATCTACAACATCTGTGAACACTGTCAAACAATGTTGACCTAAATACGTATCAAGAGCCCTTACACTATTCGTCCCAGCACGTTGTTGTAAAATCAAATTAAGCATCTGTGCACAATTAACATCTAAATTAAAAACTGAGGCAAAAAGTACTAGTGAATACTTCAAACATCTTTCTGCTGTTACTTGTTTACTCTCCAGTACATATTATAGCCATGTGTTTTCTCCTTCTACCTCTTACTTTCAATGCATTTCCAAAATTTTTCAAATATTTTCTGTATCATTTGCTAGTAAAAAATTACTTGGCACCTTATCTTTCCTGGGTTTATCCCTGCCTGCATTTTTTTCTTTGGTAACAACCTATCCCTGTTTTTACCGGCAATAATGAAATTCCTTGAGTTTCCATATTCTTAAACTGTTGCAGCCACTCTATTTCCTACTATAGTCTCTAAATTAACTCCATATTAGAATGCTGCAGTTTGCTAATACTTCTTTACTGCTCTAAAGAGAAAATGAAGAAGTAGGTTAATCCACACTCTGAGCAGCAACCCAAAGGGAATGTTTCATCTCTTCCCTTGCCTGTAGCTATGAATTCCCACCTTTCTTTAAGCAGCATTTGCCTGAGTTCATCTGACAACCCCATGTCTCAGTGAAGGATTAGAGCAGCGAGCTGATCCAGCTCCTGTGGCTGCACAACTCTCCAAACACCACCAATAAAGGAAACAGCAGCAGCCAGCACTGCAGAAGGGCACAGGGGGAAGTGGGCCTAGAAACATGTGCACAACTGCTCCTTTTGGAAACAACACAGCCCCAGGAGTGAAAGCCAGTCTTGTAATTACAGAGTTACAAACAGTAATAAGCTTCTTCCTCTGAATCCTACATCTACCAACTTTCTGAGCTTGCAAAACCTGTTTCCTTAAGAGAAATACTAAGCCAATCAAGTGATGTTTGCTGTCTGTTGATCAGTCATCTCTTGGAACTGGGCAGCTCTTCTTTTTAGAGTAATGAAATTCAACCAGCTTCCACTTTCAGAGCCTGAGCAGTTCCTTTTTTAGACTAAACCAAAACTAAAATAGCTACAACAAAATTTTAAATTAGTTTTCTCACTTTCTGAGACAGGACATTCTGAATAATGCTATAATGTCTTTCCAATAATCAAACCTCCCAGTTATGCCTAAATTTCGTACTTTATTTACTTCATAGTTCACAAAATGTGCCATCATTTCGTGGAAACATCCATTATAACCCTAGTTCTCACCCCTAATTTCACACTACCAGATTATCAAATTGAGTTTCACCTCTTAATATGCCATGGTCAAATTTTTACCTGTCACGTGGCCACATCATATAAAAAGATTATGCCCAAGCTCTAGAAGGAATGTTTCTCTCTCCTTATGGCTCATCAACCAAAATTCAAGGCTCATTTTGACAATATTCCAAAACAAACTATGCATTCTACACAGATGGACTGCTGAACTGCTCTTCTTCTGATCTTTCCAGGTGCACAGGTACACATACAAAGCTTCAGTAGTTCCTGAACCGTACCTCAGCAACACACTTTGGACACCTCCAGTCACCCTTGGGTACATCAGGAAGAGGAGGAATCAAGCAGAAAGTGTGATAGCTGTCATCACATCCATCACACAGTAGCAGTTTATCCTCGTTATTTCCTCTACCACAAAATAAGCAAACGTAGAGATCAACCTGTGGGGGGGGAAAAAAAAAAAGAAGAAAAAAGTTACAGGAAGTTTCTCATCCAGAGCCTGCCTTACTTAAGCTAAGGAACAAAGGATGATATCCTGAACTCCAAAATATGAGCATCAACCCTGCTTTTTGAGAAGTATTGATAATGATGGCTTATGTTTCATTCCCAAAGCAGCACTGTGTGGGGGCAGGAGGACTTTGGGTGCTGCAAAATAACTATCCAGTTCAGCTGGACTACCTTTTGCTATCTATCTAACTCAAGCAGCATCTCATTCATGTTATTCTAAATGAGTAAGTCACAGTTTTTAGAACTCCCTCTCTTCAGCCCTCTTACCATGGAAAACAATTTAAACTAAATCTCTACAAAGACTGCATGGCTAAGGAAAATCTCAAAAAGGTATTTCAGAAATACACACATCCTAACTTACAACAGTACAGTGGTATCTCTGCAATGAAAAGGAGATAAAATCCACAAAGCTACAGATGTCAATCTAAAAATTCACAAGGAAGTAAAGGAAACCACATGTAAAGGTACCAACTTCTTTCTTATTTTTTCCAAAGTAAAGGATAAAAACTCCAAATGGTAAGAGAGAAGTATTAATCCCAATACAATAGCAAACAGTTTTTGGTAGTTGATCAAGATTGTCTCCCAGTCAGCGTTGTTCTTGTTGAGAGACTATCTTGAAACTTTCTCTGGGGCCAGAGAGAAAACCACATGAAGGTATTTCAAATTTTCTTTGCTCTTGCTTCCTGTATTGGGCAAAGAACTTTAATTAATAGAAACATTTAATATAATACTGAAGAACTGTAACGATCTAAATGAAAAAAAACCTGGGTATTACTTTATCCTTGCTAAAAAATTACATTTTGTAGAAATTTTTCCTAACAGCATAAACTTCATCAATGACACTTACTTCAAATTCTGCTACTACTCCTACCAGCCCCTGGCAACTCAGGCTGTACTTCCTTCACACAGCTCAAAATAACACCAGAAGAGGTGGGGCTGCGTTTGGTGGGGTCTGTTAATTTAATCAAGATGCCACAAAAACATGTGCATTTCAGCTGATTAGGCTCGGGTGGATTAAATAGTTAATGACAAACCCATCTCGAGTTACAGCAGCCTAGTTAAGTATGCAACCTCCTAGCTATGCAGTATTACACTTCTTTAGGAGACTGCTCAGGTTTCTTAAGAAACTAGTTTAAAAAATAATGCAGCTCCACTCAGAGGCCTATCATTTTCCCCTTTAAAAAAAGAAAATCCATGCACTCACCCTCATGGAATATTATGTCTGTCCAAAGCACCAAACCAGCTGCTTTTGTTGCAAGTACATGGAAGGGAGGGAGGGTACCTCAACAGGCACTTGCCTGTTCTCTTGCCCAAATTTAACAATGCATGAAAATGGCAATCCTAAGTTTTTTATGGTCCTCACTAGCTACCTCTCACTGGTAATACCTTCTTCTCTCTAAGTTCCTATTAACACATGCAACCTCTATGTTAGCTTAAGTGATGATGTGGCAAATACAAAAACTGCATTGAAATAGATGTTCACAACAAGGAGCCCTGTGATTATGCAATAACCACAAAAAGTCCTGCTAGCCATGTAATAAAACAGTGTAAGACTATGATGATACATAATTACATGCATCAAGGGGAGAGGAGGAGATAAAAAGGTGTATTTTATCTCCCAGTTAGTAATTCACCAAATAAAATCAATTTCATAGCTAGCACTTAAAAAAAAATAAATAAACGATGGAGAAATATACACAAAACTGTACCACAGTATTTTTCAGCCCAGTGTTATATGAGATAAATGCATCACCAGTGCATTTAGGACTGCTTTCCTTATCCAAGTATTAAAAAATGTGTGGAAGCAAATAGTACTAAGTCACAGAATTTCAAACATATTAGAGTTACAGCCATACAGTGTCAAAACAACAGTTCTGTTGTTACAGCATTTTCGTTTTCTCTTACAAATACAGGTTAAATGAAAAGAGTAAGCAAATAACAGTGCTCCACACAAAACCCCCAAAAGACTAGACAGAATATTTTAAAATTAAAGCATAGTTAAAATTATCAAATTTACATGGCCTAGGAAAACCATACACTCAGAAGTAGTAGCACAATTGAAAAAATTTAAGTCACACAAATCCTAGCTTATCTGCAATGGCACAGTGATCTGGTTTTTAAATATCCATATTCCCCTACTTTTTCCCCCCCATATAAAAATGTGATTACTAGAGTCTTTAGGTTGCCCTGGCCTTCCATGGTTGAAATTTAAGATAAGATTTTGTAAGTGTTCTCATGCTAAGAGGAAAAAAAAGGAACAGCTGAATTCTAAGTGAAGAGTCTAATTCTTTAGACAATAAAAGCATGGCTCTTCATTCATGGCTGCACACACATGTTAAATTAAAACACTTTAAAAGCAGGCAGTCACATTCTATGAAAGACATTAAGAACAACTGTACATTGCTTTTCCATGGACAAACAGAGAACTAAATGTTGTATTTTTCCTATTCAAATTCAAAACAGAAAAGACACAAGATGTGGAATTGCTAAAAACAAACTCCTGAAGTAGTGGAGCACCTCAGAATCTCTTCTTAAGAAAAGAAGCAGTATTATAGTTGTTCTACTAAGGGGAGTTCAAACAAAAACTGAACTACTGAAGGCATCCAAGCACGTGGCAAGTACAATCAGCAAAAAGCTTCTCACTGCAACAGCATTCCTGTCCAAAACATGAAAACAAAAGCCTAGAGCACAGACTGTTTTTCAAAATACTGTTCTTTCTTCCCACAACAGCATCATCTGCTGCAGCGTGCTTTCATTCATCTGTTTGGAGGGGTTGGGGTTCTTTTAGGGGAAAAAGAAAAAATCTTAGTGAATCAACCAAGTCCCTTCTATCAGAAATCCCAGGAAAGGCACCACACTTACGAAGTTGACAGAAAGAGTTCCTTTGCGCTGCCTCATCTGCATTCCAAATGCTTCTGATCTGGTTCCCTTGCGCCTTCGCGTCACCTCATCTTGAAGTAAAATGAAGTTAAATGCTATTACTATCACATCAAGATAGACTTAACTTGTAAAAACACCACAGACACTCAGCCTAGCAACCTCCCTTTCAGATCAGAAACTACTTAACAGTCCAAAGAAAGCAAAAAAGTCATGTTATACCTGGCCAATCTAAAATCAACAGGGATTAGGAAAAACATCTTTTGCTTATCCTCACAGGTGATCCCAATGGCCTAATGAAAAACAGTGAATCAGACATCTAAGTTGGGAACTCTGCTGGCAGGATCAGTTTCAGTACCTTTAAATCCTGCTTTCCCTTTCAGTCACTCAGTTCATGAACAGCTGCTTAATTGTTATTGTTACTATATAATACATAAAGAGCTGAAACTCTGCCAAGTTATATGAAGCACTCTGTAAATCTCTTGTGAATGAAACCCTAGAATACTTAGCTTTCTTTTTCCAGTTTTGACTTGCTGCCTTCTTAATACTGTCTCTAGAGACATTCAGGAAGATTTAACAGTCTCACTGAAAGCAAAGGACTCACAGAAAGCAAAGAGCCCAAGATTTAATTACCCTCTTTATCCTTTGCTCCCAATGCAAGTCCCATCATCTTGGGTCCAGCTCCAAAGATCTGCAGCTTCTTTAGTTCAGTGTTTCTACTCATTTCTCCTGCCTAAAAATAAATACAAGACCACATCAGTACAAACCACCAATATTTCCCCTCCAGGTTTCTCCACAATTTGTTTCTATTCCACTCTCCCAGAATATGTGTTCATCAAAAGAAGCAGGCCTGAAAAGATACGATTTTCTGTTCCTAAAGGCAATGAACAAATGCAAATGGAGTAAGAGACAAAATTTTTGTCCCAAATTTCCAAATTATTTCCCATCTAATATTCCAGATCAACTACAAGGAGTCGCCTCTACACCAAATAAAAGAACTAGGTTTGACATTTTGCAAAAAATAAGAAGACTGCCAGAGCAACTTTTTCCAAAATCACTATGATTCAGTCAAGTGCCTGGATTTGAATGAAGTCTCAACAGGATTTCCTTATCTGCTTCCTTGAGTAGAAACATCCACACAACACTAATGAGTTACAACCAACTACCTTAAGCTTGGCTGCTTCTGGGCTTATTTGTGATGAAATGTTGTGAGTACCATTCAGATCACAGCTACTCATGTTGTAACCCAAAATCAGAAGTAAAAAGACTCATTTGGTGACAGCTCCATGCCCCTGCCAGTGATGTTTCCTGAAGTGTTCTGCTCAAATGAACTTCTTCCTGTTTCCCATTCCTCACCTACCTCATTTTCTCACATCACTGCAACTAATCTAACAATAAAAAGAAGAAAATATTCTGCTTTTATCTGCAACACAATCACCTTGGCATTTTTCTTTATGCTGGCTCCTTATACTTTGAAAAATCTCTCTGATGTGGTATAGAAAGCCACTAAATTCTCACTACGCAAAAACTTCCTCCCAAAATTCACAGATCATAAAAGATCTCAGCCAGCCTGTCAATTTTGAAGGTGGGCATGTAATTCTAAAGAAGTTATTCTTCAGTTAACTTCCTGATGATACTTCATCTGCTATTTTTCAAAGTTATGGCCTGATATCTCATGCCTGTCCCTTGGGGTGACACGCTTTCAAAGTTTTTAACCAATTGTTTAAAAAACCCCAAAAATATCTTACAAAATGGTGTTTAACCTAAGTTCTAATACACTGGCAATAAACATTAAAAAAATATTATTTTTCTGCCTAAATCAGTTGTTTTTCTTGCTTCCAGAAGACATTTGAAGATATAGTTTCTTATGCATTATTACTCTACAGAATTTTTAGTGGTATTTACAATCTCTGTTCCAATTGAACTAGGTATGCATTATGCTAACAGGCATCTTTTCCAACCTAATTACTGCTGATATTCTAATTTTGAACATTTATATGTTGCTATTAAATTATTTTCACTTTATATGTGACCAACTTTGTGAGCCCACTGTGCAACCGTGCAAATTTTTCCTCACCAATTCCTCACTTTTTGGCTAACAAGCCATAAGGAAACACACCCAGAGACTTCCTAGTCCCTCATTTTCCATTTGAAGTTCATTAACAACTCAACCATTCTCTCAGCTAATAGAACCTGACAGAATCAACCCACATTATTTCAGCACAGACATAATTTCAACAACAATCTCCTCAATTTCTCCTACTATTGTTGATACAGGAAAATTAAAAGTTTATAGTTTAAATAGAAAAGAAATAAATTACAAGATTTTAAGGGGCTTTAAAACTAAGAATTTAGCTATTAAGAGGTAATTATTAACCAAAAGCTTAGCAAGAGAATTAGAAGTTGGAAAGAATTAATTAGACTAGCTAGAGCTAGCTAAAGCAAGAACAGCACATCATGTATTTCAGCTTGGTAGTATTTGGAGAAGCAATAGGGAGTGTATAGACCATTACATAAAATTAAGAACCGTAGATACATTGTAAATACACCTAGTTTCTAGCTAATTAGTATTAAAATAAGAAAATTGGATCATGACCAGTGGGTCAAGTAGTCCTAGCAGCAAGACAAAGTGAAGAAGAAGACGACTTACTTCATCTTCAGAAGACCACTGACCCATTTCAAACGACCACTGACCAATTAAAGGAGAGAACTAGGCAGCTGTAATGAACATTCAGTTCATTTTAATACTGAGCTAGGGAATGGGCAGAGACAGATGATCAATGTGTACAGATGTTTGGAATATGCATGACTTTTGTGAATATGTAAGAACCTGAAGCTTTAGAAATTTACACACGTCTTCGGAGAACGATCCCCCGTTTGTCCAGCATCAAACATACTACTTTTCAACTTTAATTAGTTGAAGAGTCTTCTGTCCATGCTTCATTGTGACCAAAGATCGTTTTCTCAATGAGATATGAAAAATAATTTTATTATCATATTTAGTAAGAGCAAATCATTAACATGCAGCAACAAAGTTTTACAGCTTAGTTTAAAAATACATTACCTAAATATATTTTCGCAACTGCATTGCTCAGATTTACTTGGATACCACTAAACCTTAGTGGATGAAATCCATTCAGGCTCAGGTGGAAAGAGCTACAGAGTTTTGTAAAAGAACAGTTTGCACATTGGAAGACAAATGTTTTTTAAAAATCAGATTCTTATGTAACCTAAAGAACACTGACAGGATATTGATACTTAAAAGTGTAAATACCAGAAGTATTCAGAAGCCCCACTAAGCATTTTTCTGCTGTGTCCTTTAAGACTGTAAAAAAAGCCAAACTCACAACTGTGAGTGCATGGAAGCAGTAGCAATCATTCATTCCTTGCCATTTCCTCACTGCTAACAACATGAAACTCCAGCTCGCTTTTGCATTGTATTTTCTCTAGGCAAGTGAAAGGAACTTGATTAAACCATGATTCTATTCTTATCTCCTCTATGTCCTGAAGGATACAGACTGTGTCTTTTACCTTCTCAACTGAAAGTACAACCCAAGGGCTTTTCTTGTATATGGGCCAAGCCTAAGAACACAATCCAGTTACACTGGATTCGCTCACTTTTCTCTTGTCTCATCCCTCATCAATTCTGAAACATTTGCATCCCCAGTCCTCCACCCCCAATGCACAAGACTACAATGGTTACAACCAATAACCAAAATATTTACATGTTTAGGGCATTCGTCAGCATCTCCCAGAGTTATTTCGTTTCACTATTTTGTTTCACAGTTATTCCCATGGAAAGAAATCTTTCAAGTGAAAAAACCTGAAGCTTATTTTACTGTGTTGTTCTGCAATCATAAAGAAACCTGAAAGCATATATACTACTTAGAATTGTTTTTAAGAAAATTCTCTGGACATTAAGTTAATATCCTTTGAGAAGACAGCACTTGTTGTTCCAGTACTGCAATTCTTTACCAGAAATCACCACGACATAGCCCCATTAGACAAAGCCCTTGTCAGCTAAAATACACCCTAACAGATCATCTATGAAGATACACTACCCTTTTCTAAGAAAGGGTAGAATTCTAAGAATTCTCCTAAATTTAAGCTTTCCTTAAGGATATTCTCTTCTCCTAATCTGAATTAATTTACTTTTTATTGTAATTTTCTTTACAAGCCTTTGGGAACTCAGCTGCCTTTCTCCAGCTTTTATTTGTGAAAGCTTTCTTCAGAGAAAAGAGATAACAAAGCTTTATTTTCTGAACAGAATCTCTCACCATCTAATTATTCCCTTCCTATTCAGAGAGAATGTTTTCAACGGACATTTGGTTATAGTATCCAAAGATTCACAAGCCACACTTCACAGAGGAGGACACCCATTCCCTACCTTCTTTCATTTCTCACATTCTCGAAAAATACTGAAATTTGCTTTTTCGAGGTCTCTCACCCCCTTCTACTGCTGAGGATGTCTCTCTATTTCAGTAATTTCTGATTACTATATTTATACTTTCTTATTCAATGCCCATTCTAAGGTAAGTTATCTGCAAGAAGATGCAGAGGATCTTTGGAAACTACTTCTAGCACTTGGAAAAGATCTAAGGAATTGCAGAGGTCTGTGGAATTATCCATGCTCACTAACCAGGCACTGGACTACTTGGCACACTACACACAAATCATTCATATGTTTCAGCTAGAGCAGAATGACATTTATTTAGCAAGTTTTTACATTACTTGCATATTACCTCCTCTCTAGAGATTGTTTAGACAACCTCTGGTCCAATTCCAGGTATGCATTTCAGACAACAGAGTCCTGTCTACAGTAAAAATGTGCACTGAAATCTGGAACAATGTCTCCATGTTCTCAGATATTTACTTACACTGCAACCATTTCTGGCTACTGAGGAAAAATCTGTCTCTAAATGCTGCTCCAGGGATGACTTAAGATAGTTATACACAGCTTCCAACAAAGGCAAAACCTACTTCCTCTCTCTGTGCAAGTAGGATGAGTTTTTCCTGTATTCAAGAACTCACTTCAGCAGTTTTAATAACTGTAATGCTTAAAAGATGACTTGGCTACAAGCCTAATAAAAGACATTTAAATATATATATATTTTTTTTTTTTTTTTTCAGATTATCTAATAAAATTATCTCTTATTTCTGAATTGCAGGCCCTTTAAACGAAGTGAGATGGCTTTTAGTGTCTGGATCACCAAAGAATCATCTTTCCAACATGGAGAAATTACAAGTACCATTACTCTACTGGAATCAGCAGGAGAAAAGATCCCGCAGGACCTTAGCAAAACAGTGACACTTTTACACCATGTGCAAGAAAAAGGACATACTGGCATTTTGCCATAAGATTCATTCAAATCCAAAGAATTTCACACAGCAAATGACTGCAGAAGTTCATGCAGCACTCTCAGATTTTCTGTATAGCTCGCTCCCAATACCCTGTTTGAGAGATCTGGGAAGATCAACAAGCCTGGGACTGCTTGTGTGTTGCACTGCTATATGGCTATGAGAAATAACTTCAAGTCAGCTTTAGCAAGCTGAGAAAAAAACACTAGAAAAGACAATTCAGTCTAAATCATCAGAGAAGGTGGTGAAAATTTATAAAGGATACTCAAATACCTCGGTGACAGGAAAGGTGCATTGTAAAAAAAAAAAAAGAAAGGCAATTAAAGAGCATTTGAGAAAACTTTGCAGTGCTGGAGCTAAGTCTAGAATGGTATGAAGCAAGTAGGAAGTTGGTTGCATGGTTGCATATAAATCCAGCTATCGCCCACACTCTGCTGATGAGCCAGCAGGGAGCCACCAGACTTCATGTGAAAAGCCTCAGGATGCTGCCTGCAAGGAGTATCTCTGTCAAAAGGGGAAGGACTGATTTAAATAGTGCAACAGAGCCATCAGGGCAATACCCCATGATTATTTCTAGTAAGACAGCATTTTAAATGGTGGTGATTCAATCTGAATTCAGATTTTCTCAGGGGTACCTCCCAGGATTTAATATCACCTACTAGAATACCAGAAATTCCTGTAACACCAGTAATTCAGAAGGAAGGAAACTGCTTATCAGCAGGAAAACTGCAGAACCCCTATATAGTTCCAGCCATCACTGATCATCACCTCACACATCTGTTTCAATTCTTCAGAAGAACTGACTGCCCAGCTTGAGATAGCCCCACATGCAATTCTACAATTAACCATTACCTATATGTATTTGCATTTATGTCATTAAGAGGCATACGTTAGAAAGGTTTTTAAAAGTTCTAGAACTCTGCATAAGCAGAAGCTTTAACATCAACTCACACACAGCTTTCTGTCTTGTTTTCACAGATACATTCATTACCAAGGCACTTAGGCCCCTTGTCAGTAAACAAAAAGCAACTTTTAGAAGTTTTGACACAAACAGTGCATATGCTGTATCAAACCAGATCTCAGAGTTACAAACTGAGAGTTACTTCTCTGGATTTTAGTTAAATGAAGACTGCTTCAGAGTGGTGCTTCTGAGCAGGTTCCCACAGCCAAAGGCTGTTGCACCAGTGGGAGAAATAAGTGTTCTCTGTGTGTAAGAGCTGATCAACAGGAATACCTGGGATTTGACACGCCTGGTTCTCTTCAGCATAACATTCATCCTTGAAGCCTGCTTTGGGGAAGCCTGGGCATCTGAGCTGAGGTCCTCAGCCTCCACTTTTTCCTTAAGATCCAAGTTAGGCTTTTGGATGCCCTAGAGAAGCAGAGCACAGGACACTGTTGGTCAGGCAGTGCTAATCATTCTGCAGCCTGTGAATCATTCTGTTTGCTAAGAAACAGGACGAGCGAAGTCACACACCATTACATACACCATTTGGAAAAGAGGCCAATTAATTCATTCACCTTGCAAATAAGAAAACTGAATCCCAGCTACCAGATTATCAAGAGAAAAATAAACATTTCCAATTAAGCATATCATCTTTTGCCTTGTTTTCCTTCCCAACACAGTTGACTTCAGTCCTATAAAGAAATACCAGAAAATAATTACACAAGGCCACGTTGCAACTTCTAGCACTATTCTGTCACAGATAACTACAAGGGTGGTTCTAGCTTTGTTGGCCCAGCTGGAGCTTCTAACAGCACTGACCCCATGTCCCAGTTTCACAGAGAGTAACACAGCACTCTGTGTGCCTTTTGGGTCCCCTCTTCAGAGCGTGAAAGACGAGTGTCTCACCATGAGGCTGACCCCGGACTGGAAGAGCTCATAGGGATACAGGATCCGTTCATAGTGAGACTTGAGCAATGACCCCGTGCCTTTCCCTGGCAGGTAGCCAAGCCGACTCGCCACTTTAGACCACTTCTTCTCTTTGGTCACTACTTCAAAGCCTCCTTTGTTGGCAACAATCTGAAATGCATAAACAAAAAGTTAAGGGTTTTGAGCTGCTCTCACCAGCTTGCATAAAGCAAGAATCAATTAAACCAACCAAATGTTAAAAGGTTCCGTGAGAAGTGACAGAATCCTGAAAGTAGCTTTCATTTCCTAAAAGACTCTTACTTATTCCTATTGCTTCATATATTTAATGTGATTTTTAATTTACTAACAAATGTAAACTGCATTCTGTCCGTGACAGGAGGAGTCCAACAGTTCAGGTTTATGATGTGCTGGAAAAGACACAAAACCTATCATAATAACAAACTGAAAAGTTAACCTTCACCAGACTTGTACTCTGCTGTAAAACACAAGTCTGGCCAGCAATAAAGCCCATTCTAACAGACCCAGGCCGAAGGGAGTGTTGGAGCTCAGAACTCTCACAAAACTCTGAAGGGAAGAAAGACTACTATAAAAAGAGGGAAAAGTGAATTTACCTTCCAACTCAGTCCAGTTATTACACCTGACTTCAACTGGTTTGAGACCAATAATTCACATACGGAACTATCATTGCTTATGTCTACGTGCATATAGAATTAAAAACAAGACCATTTGCCTGCAAGCAATGATCATAACAGCACATGAGTTGCTTCCTCCGACATACAGGTCACATTTCCACTACCTCCATTCCTTTTACAGTTTTACTGCCAAGCAACTTAAAACACAAATGGATTATAATTCCATTTATGTTATTGTAAGACTAGTATCATTTTAACAGCAGTGTAGTTTTGCATTGCATTTATTTACACACGAGGACTAAATTTCAAGCTTAATGTTTCACATACTGTTAGAAACCTCAAGGCAAGAACATTTTGTTACTGGAGTGAAATTTATGGTTTGCTTGTGAGGCTGAGGTAAACTGAGAAGTCTAACTGTGACAGCAACAAGTAAATTTGTTAATTCTGGTTTCTCCTATAATCACACAGAGTTACACTTAAATAAAACAATAATACTATTGATCATTATTTTTCCTCGTATTTACAGAAAAGTGCTAGAAAAACCTTTCAAAATGAAACCATTCCTAAATTTCAACTTATCTTTAAAATTTCCAGGAAAACTTGTTTTCAATAATTATCTGTGCATGAACAATGGCAAAAAAGCCAGTAATGAACCAACTCAGAGCTGCAAATCTACAGCCAACTGAAATGTTCCAACTTATTACAGTGACCCAGATATTTTCCAGTACCCCTCTGATATTCTGCATATCCCAGTAAGCCACCATAGACACAAAAAGAAAAAAAAATACTGAAAGACATTTTATCAGCTTTTCTCTGCATTTTATCAGCCCTTCCAGACTTGCCAAAATACTTGACTTTCTTTAAAACGAAAATATACTCAGGTCTTTACATTTTTACTTACCTAAGAGAAATAAATCTTGATGGGGAATGGAAACTGATGCTCTAACCTAGAAGCACTAGAACTACCAGAACTTCGGTCTTTTCCCTGCAAGAAGAAATCTACCTATTTATATTTATTAGCAGTTAAGTTTATAATGGTACATATATTTTGCCAGTGCAAAACCAAATTCCAACACAGATTTGTGCGTAAACTTTGAAAGAAGTTTGGTGTGTTCACCAAACGTAACTATGGAAATATTCATTTCTAGCCAGCCTTAAGCCAAGTCTGTTTTGGAAATTAAAGTATGTATTCCTGGAGTTGACATTATGTATTTTCAAAGATACATGTTTATAAAAAACTCTGCTGGAAGAGAGGAAGGAGAAGTTGCAACAATTCATTACAGAATTATTGATCAGAGCTGAACTGCACGTAGGCATACTGCTGCCTTTCCCAAAGAACACCTCAAACTCCTGCAGCTCCACCACATGTAAAAATGGAGAACTAAAAATCAAGTGGCCAGCTGACATCAGGACATTCAAGCTAAACAAGTAATAAATACCTGCTCTATGGAATCCAACCAAAGGTAACTAATTTAATTACACTGTGACATGTTTGCCATAAACATTCAAATTAGCAATGTTTTTCCACTGTGTTTTTCCCACTTATTTAATCTCCGGATTAATGAGATTAGCGCTGTAACACAAGCCCTTCCTCTTGCTTGGCTCCTTGAGCGTGAGTGAAAACTGAAATCCCTGCCTGCCTAAGGCCTACAAATACTTACCTTACTCAGACCATAGAGATCCAGTATTTTTCTCTCGACCACAGGGATTTTTAAATTGGATCCTTGGAGTTCCCAAAATTTTGCTAACTGATCCAAAAAGTCCAGTTTCACTCTTGTCATTGCCTGGAATCAGTAAAGGTAGACAATCACGTATGTTCAAAACCAAATGTGACAAAATCTTACAGTCCTGAAGGAAATCAAGGTAAGTTTTTATAGTGTTTCCATTTTCAACATGCAACTTGGCAGGGGAGGGATTTCTTGGTCAGGTAAAAAAAACCCTCTAAAAATAGAAACATTGTTAAAAAGAAAGATCATTACAAAAAGAAAAATATATATGCTTTTCTCTCTGCATTTACGACTCTATAAATTAAATTCCTGCCAAATAATTTCTTGGTCTGAAAGCAAAATGCATGCTTATGAAATAATCAGCATTCCAGGGAGAAACACAAGAACAGTTATTAAAATATACATCGGTGGGGAGGAAGGGAATTATGAAGAGTTTTTATATATGCCTTATCCACACAAAGGACCTCCTCCCTGGCGTATTTCTGGAGAACTCAAATCACTTCCCATAAGGAGACCCATTTACAAGCCAAATGACATTTTGGTATGTGAACAAAGCAAGGCTTTGAGAAATGTTGTAGAGAAAAGGAAAAACCAGGACAGAATGGAGGTCATACAGCTTTCAAGACAGCTCACATAAGTTTTTAAATCATAAAATTAACCAGCTATAATAAGCCTATTTAAAAAAATCATTTTAAGGCTTAAAAGGCATTATCACAACAGTATGAGGTAACCAGAAGCTTTAGAGCAGCAGCAAATATTTTAAGAGGAAAAAAATCATTGCCTGTGGAGCTCTGAAGGCTAGACACTGGCTGCTCTTACCACACACATGATATTTGGAATTCATTTTAGACACTACCATGTGAATGTGTGGTTATTTTGGGTAATAAAATAAAAACCAGATTTTTCCCAAAGCCAGGGAGAGTTATTTTATACAAACTCTGCCACTGCCAAGTACAAACATTGATGTGGTCTATGGGCTTCTAAAGTGTCCACCACCAAGAAACCTGCCAAGATGCAAATCTCAAGCAGAGAGATTCTTGCTTTCAGTGGAAGCACAAAGGTATACCAACAGTGGAAAAGCTCACCTCCAGTTCATTCAGGCGCTGAATTCGTGGAGTGAAACGAAAACTTTGTACTTCACATGCAAATGGAGGCTGCCAGTCCTAAACAGAGACAGAAACACATTTTATTGCTTCCAGAAACTTCTCTGAGAAATGCACAAAACCAAACACCCTAATAATGCCTGAGTAAACAAGTTTCCAACAGTAAATTAGTTTCTCAGAACAACTGGTGATATCATTTTCCAATTTTAAGACATTTTTGTGCTTATACAACAATGTTCCTCCCACCATATTTTAGTTTGAAGAAAGATCCTCACAGATTCAAAAATGTCAAAGAAAATAAGGTTCAAAGCATCTCAGTATGCATTACCTCATACTAAGCTTAAACATGAGATACACTCTGTAGCTGCTCGGTTATTTATTTACTTTAAAAAAAGAATCCATACATCTTGCACACTGAAAAATCCTCAGTGTCAACAGCAACAAAGACTAAATCAAGCACCTTATAACACATCAACATTCTTCTGCTTGTCGACAACCATTCCAATAAAGACAAGACCACTCAGGAGCCCAATTATTTAACAGAAATGAAGCCTTAAATAATGACTTTCTCAGCACTGTCAGGGGTCGGTGCAACCACAAGTGCCTCCCAGCCCCATCTCTCAAAACTGTGTTACAACATCAAAACAAGTAAATCAGCTTTTTAGCACTTTTTACCAAAGCTTCAGTTACAGCAGATTGTGTACCTGGCAGTGACTGTACCAGAGGAAGGACACGCCATTACAGGTGGACAAGCCACACAAAACGTTTATTATTTGCTCTGCTGCAGCACATAAAGGCCTCGAGCACAAGCTGAAATATTTACAACTTCTAATAATAGAAAAGAGCAATTAATCAGTCAGGTTAGTACAAAATGTCTGATTTGGTAATTGTTGCAGGTTGCAAATCAACGCAACACATGCGTCCTGTGAAACCCTGCAAGGCAAGCAGCTCAGCAGTCCTGGAGAAACACAAATGCATCCAACGGCCAGGAAAGTTCCAGTTATCCTCAATGAACAGGATCTGGATCCGTTCCGTGTGGCCTCTCAACCTGAGCTATGCAGCTTATTTTAGAAAGGGCAGCCCCTTGGAGGTCAAGCTTTCACCATGTCATTAAACCAACTAAACACATTCCGGGAACCAAAACAGGTCAGGAGAGAAAGAACCATGAAATCCAATCAGCAACCCCCATATCCACACTGTTCTCAGTTACACGCTTTCTTCTCAGATTTTTACCTCTCTCGGTGTTTTCAAGTCTCTTATTAACAGCTGCATTTGAAGTTTATTTGTACTTTAATGATTCGGTGATGTAAGTGCCTTTTGCCAAGCTGCCTGATGTTTTCCCTTGCCAGGTCACTGGGCAGGTGACCGTAAAAGACCAAGCCATCAGAGAGATTAAGCTGCTGCCTACTGAAGAGCTGTGCACAACGTAATGCCCGTATACGAACAGGTTGGCCGTCCTCCTCTTAACAGTCTAAAAATTAGGTTTATAAACAATGCTCCATTACGAGCAAATGGCCTTCCTTCTCCTTCTTCCCCGCCCGGAGCAAACGCCCCATTTCACCTACAAAGCCTTCCCAGCTTTCACAAGTCAACTGCTGGCGTTTTGGAAGTAAAAATAGCGTGAACTCCCGGGCACCGCCATGCACTGTTCGCTTCTCAGCTGCTCCAAAGCAGCCTCTACAAAGCCCCGCTCGGAGGTCAAAGACTCTACAGGTTCCTCGGCGTCCCTGGCACGGACACCGCGGCCTATGGAAAGCGACACACGAAACCCCGAGCGAGTGCGGAGCTCGGGGGAAGGGCCTGCCCAGCTCCTCACGTCCTCCCCCGGCCACCGCGGGCCCGGCAGCGCTCAGACCGCCCGGCTCACCCCGGGGACCCCCCCAGGCGCAGCGCCCAAGGCGGGCGGTACCTTGGGGGGCCGGATCTTGCAGATGCCGGTTTTCTCGGCCAGGCCGCGGATGCGGCCGATGAAGCCGAGCGGGTCGCTGAACTCCTCCCAGCTGGGCTCGAACACGGGGCACTCGGGCGGCGGCACAAACTCGGCCGCGTAGCGCGACCCCCCGCCCCCCGCCATGGCCGCAGGGGGAGGGGGGCGCCGCCGCCGCCGGGAGCGCAGGGCGGAAAGGGGCGGCCGGGAGACTCAGGGGCTGGGCCGGGGGCCAAGCCGCATCCCCCGGCGGCGCTACCGGGCGGGGCGGCGGGACCTGCTGCCGAGTCCCGCTGTCGCTGTCCCGGCCGGGGCCGCTGCCCCCGC
>VZSE01009799.1:1255893-1372445 GCA_013398275.1 Promerops cafer | reverse complement strand
CGGGGCCGCTGCCCCCGCCCGAGCCCCTCTCCTCGCGTCCCAGCCCGCCGGAAGTGACGCGTCTTTCTAAGCCCTCCCCGGAAGTTTTCGCACGTTGCCTTCCGATCCGAAAAGTAGTCCCTTTGCCACGCTTCTTCTGGCTAAGTGGCTTTCGCGTCCGCCGCTCCCGGGGACGCCTCCGCGACAGATCCCAGCGCAAATCCGCCCCGTCCGCCGCCCCTGACGGCACTGCGCGGGGCAAGAGGGAGCGGGGACCGGGGAGGGCGGGGCCGCCGCCAGTTCCGCCGCGGAGGTATGTGCGACGAAAGCCAAACCGTTCACTTCCGGTTGCGCGAGGCCGCGTCGCCCATTGTCTGTGCCGGACGTCAGGAGCGCCGCTGAGGCCACGCCCCCTCCCGGTCCCCGCCCCTCCGCAGGCCCCGCCCCCGTCTTTGCCCTCAGGAGCCGCTGGTCGGTTACGAATGAAAGTGTCGGAGTGGGGAAGGGACCCACAGGTGTCACGGAGTCCGACTGCTGGCCCTGCACAGCACCATCCCCAAGGGTCACACCGTGTGCCTGAGAGCGTTGTCCAAACGCCCCTTGAGTTCTGGCAGGCTGGTGCTGTGCCCACTGCCCTGGGGAGCTGTTCAGTGCCCAGCCACCCTCTGAGGGTAAAACCTTTTCCTGATACCCAACCTAGACCTGCCCAGGCACAGCTTCAGGCCGTTCCCTCGCGTCCTGTCACTGGTCACAGAGAGATCTGTATCTTTTACCTATCCATTGCAACACAGTCTTCCAAAGTAAATTGTCCTTTTGTTTTTAACCAGAACTGTGCCTTCGGTCTTTACTAAGCGCCACATTTCACTTTATTCTTACTGATTATTCAAACCTCCGTGCTGGTGTTCTATTTCAGCCTCAGAAGAAGTTAATTTCCTCCTCCCGCTACCAGGAGGCTTTACAAGATCTGCTGCACGCAGATCAAAACATTTATCTGCATCACTTCCGTGCCAGATTGAAGAGGTGTCATCCACATTCTACATGTGGGAAATGCACCTCCAATGCAAATGGCTGATTTTGACAGAATTACAGGTAAGACCAAACTGATCTTATAAAACATTGAGCAAATTGAGTTTATTGTGTCGTTGCTAAGTATTCTTGCATTTCATAGGGGGTTTCTGACATGGATGCTTGATAATTTTATGTAGGACTATATAAGCATGTGGGATGCAGATGTTTCCGTACTAGTATCTAGCAATTATATATTTGTACATGCTCCTTCCACTTCTTTTTCTTTTATTATTTGGTTGTGTCTCTCTTCTGACGAGCTGTACCAGATTCTTTTGAGGAAATACATGTGTCTTGTATTGCCAACAACAGAATCACCATGTACTCAATTTCGAAGATAAGCAATGATTTGGCTAGGCATACCAGAAGGAAAAGAATCTCTGTGCTCAAAAGCTTTGTTTTGAGATCTAGTCTTTTCTGGTTTCCCTGTAGACTCTTCAAGGTTGTTTTGGTTTTATGTTATTATGTTTAGGCTAGTGGAGGTCTCTGCAACGCTGGGAATGTTGCAGGTTTTCTGAACAACAAAAACCTAAATATCCTATATAACTCGAGGGGGCATTTTTCTCATCTTATCAGTTCTTTAAGAGATCCTTTTAAAAAGAGAATTTTAAGCTTTTCTCTATTACCTGCTCTGGTTTTGGGGCTTTTGGCCTTTAAAACACCTGTCCATGTGTACACCCTGTCAGTTTTTATTCTTGGTTATTTGGCATTATTTATCATTCCCCTGAGAGAAGACTGTATGCAGCTGCTCTATGAGAGTGGGGAGAGCCCCTAGATTAACCCCAGGGAATCATAAATATTCTGGGCTGGAAGGGACCAACCAACAAGGGTCATCAGGGCCAGTCCCTAACAGCAGCCTTTCTTCTGGACTTCGCCAAGAGAAATGATCTACCCTGCTATTTTCTCTGTTTCATGAGAAAATTGATTTGAAGAAGAATGTTCTGAGTTGGAAGGGACCCACAAGTATCATTGAGTCCAGTTCCTGGCCCTGCACAGGACACTCCAAGGGTCACACCGTGTGCCCGAGAGCGTTGTCCAAATGCCCCTTGAGCTCTGGCAGGCTGGTGCTGTGCCCACTGCCCTGGGGAGCTGTTCAGTGCCCAGCCACCCTCTGGGTGAAAAACCTTTTCCTGATACCCAACCTAGACCTGCCCTGGCACAGCTTCAGGCCGTTCCCTCGCGTCCTGTCACTGGTCACCAAAAAGAGAAAATGCCTGCCCCTCCTCTTCCCCTCACAAGGAAGCTGCAAGTTGTGAGAAATGAGGAAGAACCTCGTGGTTTTGTCTTTTTTTTTTTCCTTGTCATATAGAAAGTACACGTCTTTAAACGAAGTGTTAAGGCAAAAAGAACCCTGGCTTATTGCTGAGCAAATTGTTTTTTCTCGAGCACACTTAATAAATTAGGAAATCGTTTGGTGCATAAATGGCAGCACTGCTACTAGGTACTACTGGGAATCCATGAGGAGGATGAGGAGGCTAAAAGGCATCGGGATGACCTAAAGAACACATTCAATTCAGCCAGAATTTGTGCCAGTAACTTCTTGTGGCTGCTTCTGAATGCCAGGTCATTTTCAAAGAAAAAGGGGCGTTTTGCATGGCGTGTTTTGCTGGTGTGGATAAAGGCTGCTTTTATTTTGCCCATAGCCCAAATCGCTGCCCTCACAAAAACAGGGTCAATAAGCGCAGGCCCCCACCCACGGCCGCGCACGCGCTACGGGCCCTCCGGCCGCCCCGGGACTACGACTCCCAGACGCGCCGGCGCGGAGCCGCTGCCGCCCGTATCGCGAGCGCTGATTGGCCCAGGCAGTCGGCCGCGCATGAAAGCCTGTCTGTGATTGGAGGAGGCCGTGGGGGTGGGTCGTCGCGCCGTTTAAGCCGCGGCGGGCCCGGTGTGGCCGTTGTTCGGCCGTTGGGGCTGAGGAGTCGGCGGCGGGATCCCCCTCCCCGGACCTCTGTCCCGGGGCTTTTCCAGCGGGGCTCCCGCCGGGCACCCCCCCTGGGCACCCCACTTCGCCCGCCTACCGGGGTGCCCGAAGCCGCTCTCCCCCACCCATGGAGAGCCCGGCGCTCCGCAGAGGCACGATGAGCGCCGCGGACCGCGCTGCGGGGACCCCGCGCTGCGCAAGGTAGTGAGTGTGGGGGCTGCTCCTGCCGGGACACCGCGGCTCCCGGAGTCCTTTCCTTACTGCCTGCTAGGCTGGTTTGCCCTAGGGCATCTTTTGGGCTGCTACTGTGCGTTCTTATTCTTCCATCTTTCCGTTTCTGCTGCTCTTCAGTTCAGCAGTAAAACGCTCACCTTGTACCTGGGTTACCTCTTCCTTTCTAGTGTTATTTCTCTAAGTGTATTGTTTAAGGCGTTTCTGGTCCTGCAGCAAGTTCCTGCATGCAATACTTACACTTTTGCGTATTTAATGCTTTCCTACAGTGCCCAGAGTTTTCACGGATGTGCACTGGGGTTCTGATCCAAGCAGCTTTGGTGAGTGGCTCCGTAAAGGTCACCACTGCCTCAGTGTCACCTACCAAATCACTTTCTCATCTCAATTCCTGACTTTCCAGGACCAGATTCTGAACTGTGTTTTCACTAAGCAGCTGTTTAGTCAAGGGGCTTCTTAGCTTCTGTTATTCATAGTATCATTTACAAAAACAAGTTTGTCATATATAAATAATGAAAAGAACATTTTCTGAGTTTTTTTTAACCCTGCAGCTCAATTTGCAAGTTTGCTGCTTGTTTGAACAGATTAAGTGTTTGAATGCACTAAATATTGTTTTGAGGAATTGTTTTGACTTGCTTTCCATATAGCACTTCAACATAAGATTCAAGAATTTGGCAGCTTCTATTTCAGTGTTGAGGGTGGACAAGCTATGGGGACAAGAACATCAAGTACACCAGAAAGGAAAGTGCATAGATTGCTAGACCTACACCTTAAATTATAATGGCTGGTGCGTCAGCTAGCCTGAATTGTCACCTTTATTCAGTGGTCTGTCTTCAGAAAGTGTTTTTCTCTCTGGGTGTCAGATGGTAACTGTCACAGATAATGTTTTCCTGTTTATTTCACAGTGGCTGCTGCTTCTAATTGAACAGCAGTGGGCTTTTTATCCCCTGAGTTCTGTCCTTCTATTCTTTTTCTCCTCTTTTCATAGTCATCCTCCCCAAATAATGTATGAGGCTTTGCTTCCATAACATCTTTTTTTTCTTTTCCATCGGTTGGGCCCTCCTCCACCGTACAATACACCTGCAAGCTGCTCTTTATCTAAGTTCTTGGTTCTCCTAAATGCCATGATCTCCTGTTAATACCCAGAGAACAGACAAGCTAATCTGTGTTTTAAACTGAACCTATGTAAAAATTTTAAATCTTTTTAGCTACTTTAGAAAATGTTTTAATTTTCCTGTCTGAAGCTTACATGTCATCAGAGACTGTTTCTGTCCAGGCTGCCAACCTCCCATGCCTCTTCCAGATCTGCTGAGTCCCAGTCTCAGAGTCAGGAGGACTTTACTCCTCTCCCATCAATCAGTGAGCGCTTGGCCCATCTCAACCCCTCCCATGAGCTCCTGGAATATTACCGCAAGAAGATTGCTGACTTCGATGAGGAACATGAGGAGCTGGTAAAAAGGCTGGACAAATACAAACAAACCTATGATGAGCAGGTTAGGAAATGAGCTTTTGAACAATGATGGACTGCATTCACAAGCTTAGTATTTTTATTCAGTTGAAAACTCAGCACAGAAGTCTTGGGGTTTACCAGTAACATGGTAGAGCTAGGAAGAAATAAGTAGGATTTGGTGGTTGATTTTAAAATCTAGCTGTCTGTCCTCTGTCAGATCAAACAGAAACATGCCTGTAAGATGTTCTTCTAAAGTCATTATGGCTTGGTTATATCTTCACAGTGGGAATTTTGCTTTTTTTTTTTTAATATTAAGGCCTGAGTTTAGGTGTTCATTTCCCATGTTGTCCAGCTTCCTTTCCCTTGCTTGTTGTAGTCAAGGAACGCTCTTTTGTCCAAATTTAATAGGCTTTGACTTATGGGGATAATTGTATTTACTGCAGTGGAATTCATAAGCTTGGCCATAAACTGTTAAGCAGAAATCTAAAAATTTGCTTTTTAAGAGGAAGAAATCTTACAGAATACCTGCAAGATATGCAGTGCCCTGATATGGGCTATAGCATATATCTTCTAGAAGTCATCTTTGTAATTGTGGATGGTTCTTTGGGAATAAAACATTCACTTCTGAGGTGATTGAGGTGCCTCCTCAAGCACTGGCCATGCTTGAAGCAGCCTGAAAGTCCTTGGGGAAGCTTGTACTGTACATGTTTACTGTCATGTGGGAAAAAGAGGAGCAGGTTGCAAAATAATGCTTTTTTTCATACAGGAATGGTTGGTAGCTTCCTAAACCAGGTGGAAAAAATGAAACATAGTAACTAGCCAGATTTCTCGCTGCTAAAGCATACAGATATTTTAATGTTTGTTCTTCAGTGATTTATTTCAAAAGTAAATGCTGTTACAGAGGCTTTGCTAGGTTTTTGTTGATGTCCGACTCCCCATACTTGCTCTGACCACCAGTGTGGCAGTGCAACCACTGGAAACTGAAGACCCAAGCTGAAGCCTCATTTCACTGTTGTGTAATGACAGTGATTCTCAGGGCTCTGAACGCCCAGCTGAAACATTTTAAAGTAATTTTTCCAATACTGCCCTCATCTGGTCAAATATTAGAGGAGAATAAAATAATTCTTGAGCTGGCTGTTCTATGCCAGTTCCAGACTCACAAGCATTTTGATGTTTGTAAGTGTTGTCCAGTGCTCTGTTTCATTTCAAGTACCTCCTTCTCTCCACTCAGCACCAGTTGCAGTGGGAAGTCCGGCACTTGGAAGAGGAGATTGCAGAGCTGCAGAAGGCTTTGAGTGATATGCAGGTGTACCTCTTCCAGGAGAAG
This sequence comes from Promerops cafer, assembly GCA_013398275.1. NCBI lineage: Eukaryota > Metazoa > Chordata > Aves > Passeriformes > Nectariniidae > Promerops > Promerops cafer. Next base: position 1,366,472 of record VZSE01009799.1, on the reverse strand, counting down.
GAGCAAGTCCTTCGCCTGTACTCGGAGAACGACCGACTGAAACTCAGGTGGGCTGTCCTGTGTGGGGGGCTGAGGCACTGCCAGCAGCAATTCATGAATTATGTTCTCAGCCAGACCTGGAGTCCTCAGAGCAGCAGTTATTCCACACTTTCTATGAAACCATACCAGTGGAGGTGCAGTGAAATCTGTTGGCTGCTAAATATGTTTCCACTTACTATTCCTCCTATTCTGGTAGTAGAAGGAAGAGCAGAAATTGAACATTGGTTCAAATTTGAATTGTGTGTTGCCATTTTGAATATGAAGTTTTGATTGAAGCTGTCTGTGGTGGGTTGACCTTGGCTGAATGCCAGGTGCCCACCAAGATTCTTTTATCACTCACCTCCTCTGCTGGACAGGGGAGAGAGAATACAAGAACAGACTCATGGGTCAAGATAAGGACAGAGAGATCGTTCACCACTTACCATCACAGGCAAAACAAACTTGACTGGGGGAAATTATTAACAATTAAATGACCAGAGGGCTGGAGCCTCTGTCTTACAAAGACAGGCTGAGAGAGTAGAGGCTGTTCAGCCTCAAGAAGAGAAGGCTGCAGGGAGCCCTTGTAGCAGCCTTCTGGCACTTAGAGGGCCTACAAGAGAGCTGGAGAGGGACTATTACAGGAGCATGTAGTGACAGGATGAGGGGGATAGCTTTAACTGAAAGAGGGTGGGTTTAGATTAGCTGTTGGCAGGAAATTCTTCACTATGAGGATGGTGAGGCACTGGAACAGGTTGCCGAGAGAAGCTGTGGATGCCCCATCCCTCAGAGTGTTCAAGGCCAAGTTGGGTGGGTCTCTGAGAAACCTGGTCTAGTGGAAGGTTCCCTGCATGTGGCAAGGGGCTTGAAACTAGATGATCTCTAAGGTCCCTTCCAACCCAAATCATTCTATGAAATCAGCGCAGGATAATGAGAAATAAACCCTAATCTTACAGTAGCTTTCCCCCACACCTCTCTTTTCCCAGCTCAACTTCGCTCATGAATTTTCTACCTCCTACTCCTCCTCCTGAGGAGCACAGGGGGGCAGGGAATGGGAGCTGTGGTCAATTCATTACATATGGTCTCTGCTACTTCTTCCTCCTCACTCTCTTTCCCTGCTCCAGCATGAATTTTTCCATTCAAGATTTAAGAACTTTAGTCAAAACATGTGTTGGTGTGCTTTGACACTTCTCCAGAGTGTGATAAAAAGTCTGATACAGCCCTTAATGTAGTTTGCTTTGGAAACAATGTACACTTAGAATCTGAAAGAATTTTAGGTGGTTCGTAACTCTTAATGCAAATTCTTTTTGCCATGTGCTATTGTATCAACCTACATAGTATTGTCATACTTGAAAAGAGACATGCTCTCCAATCTCAGCAAAATTGGTGGTGTTCTTGTATTGGCAACATCAGGAATGTCTCTGAGAGCTTGTTTTTAAAGCAGTATTCTCAGGAACTGCAACAGGTTGGAAAACTTGCAAGCATTAACAGGTAAAGTAAAAGGACAGTGTGTCACAATGTCGTGATGTATTTTAAAAAAATCTGCTGACCAGTTCCTTTGTATTCCAGGGAATTGGAGGACAGAAAAAAAATCCAACAACTCCTGGCTATACTGGGAACAGATGAAGGAGAAGTTACATATTTTCATAAGGAGCCTCCACATAAGGCAAGTTCCATTCTTCTGTAGATCTCATTTCTGGGTTGCAACATGAGTATCTGTGTCCCAGAGTCTGACCACAGACCAGATCTGTCCCACAAGTCAAAGGCTGCTAAATGAGCCCAAAGCAAGAGGGGTTTATAGCAACATTGGTTTTTAGTATAAATGCTGAAAGGTAAGTAAGAACAAGCACACTGAAAGTAGATCCTGCTACAATCAGCCTTCTTCCACCTTCAAAACATACTTCCAGGTCAGCCTCTGAAATGTCAGATAGGATTCTGAAGTCATCTGGCAAATGGTTGTCGAGAAGATGGCAAGAACAAAAATGGAAAAAAAGTGCAGAAAATGACCAGGCACAGTGTTTGAAGCTCAGCTATCTCAGAATGCCTGTCTCTTAGAGCTTCGGTAAAGAAAATGCGTCAAGGTTGCTGCAGCAGTTTCCTGGGCTGAAGACTGCTGAAGAACCATCCCCTCTACACAATATCGTGTTGCATATTTCAGAAACGATGTTGAATTGTTTAAATGGCAGTGCCTATGATGTGCAGTGTAGTTGAACTCACAAAAGTCATGAGTGATTCAGGTATCCAGAGAATATGATGGGAATATAGGATTTACTTTGGAATAAGGTGCAGAAAAAGGCTGAAATATGCTGCATTGTTCATGATTGCTTTGCACTGCTCAAGCTCTTCAAAAATCTTGCAGAAGCTTTAAAATTCCTGGTTTAGGGTAGCTCTAAAATTAAGCCTGTTATGTAATATCAACCTAAAGATAAGCATGGGGGTTATAACCTGCTCTTTCACGGCCTCCTTTTTTTTAGGTGGGTTTCAGCTCAACAGTTGAGTTTCAGTATTTTTGTCACTTAGCTTTTATCTCAGGCTTGTTCAGTATCTTGAATGAATGTGCTGAGAAATGAAGCTTCATGTTTCTCTGTCTTGCTGAGACAAAAAGGAGTATAAAAGAAGGAAATAACGTCATCCTCACCTTCCTCTTCTCTCTGTCTCCAAAATGCTCTTTTTCCTGCTGAGGGTGCTGATTTTCATCTCAATGAAGCCATCAAAGGCAGAATTACTTTCCACTTTTTCTGGTGAAAAATATAGAGGCAGTTAATGGCAAAACTCAGCCATGATAAAGGAAACTTTTCAACATGGGCATTACACTTGTGAATGTCTTCCTTGTCTTGTGGTAGAACTAAGGTAATGCTGTTCTTTCAGATATCTCATTTCAACTTATTAAGATTTGTTCTTGACCATTGCACCTTTTGGGAAGTAGATGCTCAGTGCAGATATCTTGTTTCTGTAGGTTACCGTTCTGCCAAGGCCAGCAGAGACCCAGGAACAAGATGATGATTCTAGCACAGGTACTACGCCAAGCTGAGTAACAGCAGCTCAGCACTTGCTTTTTTTGTGTCTGTCTTCTGTATGCCAAAATAATTCCTGTCTCTGAATGCTTTGCTAAATCTCCATTAAGTTCCCTAAATGTGTCCATACATATCCATGCATTACTCTTGGCTTCCCTCCTTTAAAATAGCCTTAGCTGGCTCTCACATCCCTGATGTGCTCAGCTAAGGAGGAGGCTGTATGACCCTCAGGTGGCTGTTCTGGAACTGTGCAGGTACCAACTGGCCAGGCACCCTTGCCACAGCCACTCCAAGCTGTCAGGTTCTGCTTGCTTTTAGTGCAGACAGTAGTGTGGGTCCATATGCCTACTTACTAATTTTCTCTTTTGAAATAATTGTCTCATCGAATTAACTGAAATTAGCCAACAAGCTCAAAACTCATTCTAGCCTTGATGTTTCTGCAGCTGTGGCATCTGCCTATTCATCATTTATTTTAAGAAACCATGTCAAGTTCTCTTTCTATATATGCCAAAAAAATTAGGAGGGTGCCTAAATACTGCAGTATGATAGAGGGGATAAAGATATGTGATCACCTGAAATTCTAGAATTCTTTTCTTTCAGCTAACCCTCCTAGAAGTCCTTTTGACTGTAGAAGTGGCAATCTTTTAGCTGTTCCTGTAGGCCCACCAGAAAACAAATATGTCATGCTTGGAAAGGTACTGCAAGTACATTGGAAAACCCTTTCCTACTTCTGTTAAATTTCTTCAATAGGTACGGAGAAGAGCATTTCAAAACCAACAGCAAAAGTAGAGAAATCAGCAAGTTCTGAGAGATATCAAAAAGATGATGAAACACTTCTACTACAGGTAAAAACATTTTCTAACTGATGGACAGAATTGCTGGCTTGTAGAAAATTATGATAAAAAAATATGCTGTCTGCTTAGATGAGATATAGATGTACCAGTTGTATAAATCCCTGTATCTTACTATGGATTCACACTTTGTCAGTTTACTTAGCTGTTCTGTTGCTGTGAATGTAAATTTAGGAACTGATTCTAGAAGCTTTATGTAAGCAGATGTTCCAGTAATGTCAACTAAAATATGTTATCCTTCAGTATAGAATGTGTAATTGATGTTATCTCCCATAATTTGATAGCAGATATGAATTTACATTAAACCCACTGAAGATGTGCAGGGTTGGGTGTTTTGTGGAAGTTTGACAAAAGCAATGTGTTTGAGACAGTATTAAGCAGCCCCATAAGGTGCACTGATACAATGAAATATTCCCTTTTCCAGACTTCCATAAAAGTTTAGGTATAGGTAGCATGACAGAATGAAAGATAAAATGTGCAGAATCATGAACTGGGGAAGATGCCAGAAGCTGTATGTAAAGTATGAGGAAGAGTGAATCAAGCAAGTAATGGACAAACTTGTACAGCAGATACTGATAGTGGTTGTTGTTTTTGTTATTATTAATATTATTTGTTCAAGCAAAGGTACAGAAATGTCTCTGCATATTCCACAGGATTTGTTAGATGAGTGCAATTTAAATCTTAACAATATAAAAATCTTAACATTCCAATATTGCTCCTAATGGTATGCCTCTCTTGCCTACAGCATGATTATGTTTTTAAATGTTTTAGTTGTTTGGAATACTTAGCATTAAAACAGAAACAAAAGATTGAGGAATTAGAACTGCCAAAGGTGTTATCAGGTACAGTTTTTGATCTAAATCTTGGAATTTAACAGGAGCAGAGCCTGTGTGAGGTCTTGTTCTGTAATGTCTTTGTAATGTCACCTTTTTATGCAGGTGAAGGCCCTGCAAGCTCAGATAGAAGAACAGACACGATTAACCAAGGAGCAGGTTGAGGCACTACTCGAGGACAGGCGGATTCAGATGGAGGAAGCTGAGGTCCGGCATCAGAGGGACCAGGAGAAGATAAAAGCTATAACAGAAAAGTGAGTGTGAGAGCATGACCATGATGTAGTCATGAGATGAGAAGAGAGGGAGCAGTAGAAATGTGATGACTTTCAGTGTGTTGCTTCCTGCAGCAGGCAGAAAAGCAAATTATGCAGCCATCTGGTAGTGTGTGTGTAAGATGAGTGGAATAATCTGCTTATTAAAAATCCTCTCTCACATTGGAAGATGAGCACTTCTTTCATTAGATGAGTTAAACTCGCATTTAGACCACCTGTCTTCTCCTGTGCTTCTTCCAACTTGCAGTGCTGACTGATGAAATTAAGGTGGGTACTAGGAAAGAAGTTAACTCCACTGGGATCCCTTTTTGTAGGCTCCATAAGACCCAAAATCTCTTATATGAGAGTACCCGGGACTTTCTCCAGCTCAAGTTTGATGCCAGAGCCAATGAGAAAGCATGGATGGCAGAGAAGGACAGTCTGTTGAGGAAACTTGGCAAAGATCTGGATCATCTTGTTTTCAGCACAGAGTCAGGAAAAAAGAAGCAGAGAGAGCTGAAGAAGATGCTTCAAGCAAATGATGGAGATTCAAAACTCCACAGCAGAGAAATAAAGGTAATTTTCTTTTGTCTTTGGTAGAGGCTCTTTAACAGTTTTTGACTAGAAAATTGCAAGCACCTTGGCTTTGGCATAATACACAGTCACTAGCAGCAGTTTCAAAGTTGTACTGGATTGCCTTAAGTGACACTGTTGTTGGCACTAATCTAAATAAAAAACCTCTCCTGCTTCAAAATCAGCATCACTTTCAAATTTCAGATAAAATGTGTAGTTAGGATTTATGGTAGCATGTCACTGTCAGTTTCTTTCATGCCCAGAAACAAATCCCTAATTCTGTAAGCCATGTGATAAGTGGGGCCAACAGTTTTTAACCTGCTGGTTGCACATGGCTCTCTGTTCCTGTAAGTACTCTGAGCTAATGGTCTTAGAATGCAGTGTCTGGATCTCCTTGCTGCTGTCAGGGGAGAATGAGTCCTCTCAATTGATGTCTTCCAGCTCTTCTCTAGTGGTCTGAATTTTTCTTCCTCTTCCACTACACTTCCAGTGAGAAGTTGGGAGATGAGAATAAGGAATTGGAAAGTAAACAGGCAATAGGGAATTGTTTTCATCTACCCCTGAATGCAGATGCCTCTGAAATGCAGTATTAGGCAAGCAGCTGTTAAAGGGGAGTTACAGCATTAGTTGAATATAATTTTTAATGATGAGCAGTCATACAAAACTGATAACTTAATTCAAAGGTTTTGGTAATGGGACTGATGTTAGAATATTGTCCTCACATACTTATGAGCTCTAGTTCCAGTTGTTAATTTTTATTTTCCTGTCATATTGGCAGTGTTATCACACGTGCTTGTCCAGGGCAGGGGAAGTTTTGTAAGCACAGTTTTGAGTTAATTCTGTCTGTTCCTCCTATGTCCTAGTTACTGCAAGACAAGCTAATGCAGGAAAAACACCTGTCACATATGTACAGAGAGCAGTGTGTCTCCCTGGAAGGGGAGGTGGCTAGGATCCGTGAGGAGAGAGATGCTGGCAAAGAACTCTTTAAGGTAATTAGTCTGTAACCATCTGCTGGCTGTGTGATGGTCTTACAGCATTTATTTTGTGTAGCCTATTGAGCTTTCATCTCCATAGGAACGCTCAGAAAAGATGGGGAAGCGCCTGAAACTGATGACTCAGCGATGTGAAGCCTTGGAGAAACGTCGTAGTATGGAAGTAGAGGGCTTCAAGAATGATGTTAAACAGCTTCAGCAGAAACTGAAAGATGTAGAGAAGAAGATGTATAAGGTAACAGCTAAGCTGTTCTGAGGCAGACTGTTGTGGGCTTATCCTGTAGAGGTGTATTCTCAGTATTTAATGTAGTATTCCTCTAGAGTTAAGGAAATAATTCCTTTTCTAAGTGCTCCTTTAAATATCAGTATCTGACAAAACTTGCCTCCTCTGTATTTTACAAAGCAAAAAAGATTTGGCTTTGTTTATCAATTAGGCATCAAGCTTACCAAGAACTGTCCTGGCTATACATTAGCTGTGTGTTTTTGTTTCTACTCTCAAAAGTTCTTATGTGATACCTGTACCTTACTTAGCTGTCTCAAAATTGCAAGGCAGTAGTTTGATTCAGAAATTTATCCTGCAAAGAAAATGATTGTTTATTTTCTTTGTGAGAGCCATAGTGTGTGGTTCCAGTAAGAGGTAGATAATTGTCTTAAGTATTGTGAACATTTTGTTTATTACTTTAGTATGTCATTTGTGACTTTGCAAAAATCACTGCAGAAGCAGTGTCTGGAAGTTGAAGCTGTGTTCTCTGTACTAGCTTCCAGATGTGTAGATGAACATCAGAACAGCTTAGAGGGAAAGGCACAGCCTTGATGTTGCTTGGAGTTTAGGATGAGACATTTATCTTTAATATGCCTGAGAGGATGATCTTGGCACAGCTTAGACTCTCCTGCAGGAGTCTGGCAGTTCTACTGATTCATTCTTTTCCTGTACTTTTGATGCACAGTCCAGTTTGTTCAGACTAATGCATTTATTTTGATTAAAGGCTTCAATTTTTTTTATGGCCTGTGGGTTTTTCAACTTTATTCATTAAGGACTAACAGCAGTATATGAAAGGGGGGAAAAGGTGTGTATGATGCCTTTACTGCAGACTTGTATGTTTTCTATCTGTAGGTGTGCTCTTCATTGTATTCTCAATTTCTTAACACTGTTAACCACAAGAGGGCAGGGGAACAAAATACTTGCAAGAAGTCTCCGGAGTGATCATTCAATCCTTCTTGTCACTTGAGGTCAAAATGACTAGAGATGACTCAATTTCCTGATTTGCATATTAAAATCTTTGAACAAGAACTACATGATGACACAATAAGAAACCATAACGGGTCAAGAGAATGGAGGGATTTTGGAGCCACTTCCAATGCTTTGCCCTTGAAAGTGGCTGGGCTGGCATGCTCTGTCCAGTTGCAGGGTGACAGGAAGTGTCAGCCCTGGCCAGTGTGCCATCAGGAATTCTGATTATTACTCTGATTATCCAGCAGCCTTTGTTCAGCTCAGTACAGGCCATGTGGCACTGCCTGAGTCAAGGCATTGGACTTGAACTGCTCTTGAATCCTGTGCAGTTCAGAGGGCAGCAGGTCAGCCATAGCAGTTAGAACACCTCTAGTTTAAATAGCAAAAGATAAAATGTCATCTTATCTCCTGAGGTACTTAGAACTAGATACAAGTTACTTGTTAAATACTTTAACTTGCCCCTTGTTTTGTGTCTCTAAATAATACAGGAACTAGAAAGGAGTCAACAGGCTATGAGTCAACATGGTTATATTCTACTAAGATTTCTTCCTTGCCAGTACTATAATACAACAACATAATGTTATGAAAGCTTTGTTCTTTATTTTTGGTTCTGGAGCACCTTTCTATTGATGATGTGCATTATCCTGGTGCTATTAACTTACACATCCTCTTTGCTGGCTACAAAGGGTCTCCTTTAGAGTTCTCTCCCTTGTACACTTAGCATAATACTCCCTAAATTGTATTCTGTGCAGCTTTGTTGTTCTTAATCTGTTTTTCTTTTTGTTTTTAGGTGGCTTTGAATTTGGGACCAGACCAGGATCTTGCAATTCTACGTGAGGTCCGCCAAGGAAACAAACTAACACGTAAAATTCAAGGAGAACTAAAAGACTTAAAAGCAAAAATCTACAGCTTAGAGGATGAACTACGGCACTGCTGAAGCTGAATTATTAGCTGGCATCCTAATTTTAGGAATAGGACATTGCTAGACTTGAATAGTCATATGCAAGAACAACTCCTTCTTGTTTGTTTCCTGGCATCCATTGACAGAAGGCTGAGGAAATCTGCAGTTAATGTCATAAGTGTACATGAGCCATTCCTAATGTACCAGATTATATTGCTGTTTGAGCTGAGAGATGGCACCTGATAAAACTGACTTTAAAAGTACATGATGACTGATACATCAGGAGTGTGTGTATGACTATATCTTCATATCTGTGGTAGGGATCAGTGTATACTGTCCTTTGCCTTTATTTGGAGCATATTATAAATCACATACATGTTTGTAATGAAATTATTAATCACAGAAGGATCTAGTTGAAGATCTGAATTTTGGCTGACATTTTCCTATGTGAGAAGCAGCTTTTAAAATAGTTTATATAGTTACATCCTGAGATGCTAAGCACCAAAACAGTAACTGGAAATTCTCATATAGAAAGCCTGTACTAAAATGTCTTACATTTGACTGCTAGACAGGATAACTATTTTAAAATAGCTCCCGTTTGCTTGGTTTTAACCTAATTGGAGCAAACTTAACTGATTTAATAAAGTGGGAAAAGATAACCCATTATAGAACTCTTCTGCAAGGATGAGCAGTATTTACACGAGTTCTGAATGCTTGGTGGGGAGGGAGGTACTACACAACTGAAATTCATCTCCTTCCTCACAGTTTTTTTAACACTCAGAGGACACCCATAATAAAGGGGATCCAGTGTCTTCCTTAACCACCATATTATCTGTCTTTGTAGCTCTAAACAAGATCATGGTTATGTGCAGAGAAATCACAGTCAGCTTTTGCTACAGCAGTTGTTGCTACTGAACTGTAACAAATTGGGGTGGAAGAGCAGGTGTGCAGTTGCTACATGAGAGCTGTAACTGTAGCTGTATAATGACTCTCCAGCCATATGGTGATTGTCTTCACACCAGACATCACAATTCTAGAAAACATGAAATCATGACAGGGGTTACAGCATGGCTTCAGCCAGTTTATAATTGCAGATATTCATTCTTTTACTGTAGCGTCAGCAAATCTTGTCCACCTTGCAGCCTGAGAGCAGATCTGTAGTGGAGAAGGGATTTCAATGCCTCTGTTTCCTACTTTACCTTTTTTTACCTTGTTTCTGAAGTATATACCATATAGGCTGCTAGCACTTCCTTTCCCTTCAAAAAGAACTTAGTGTGTGAAAGCAGGCAATTTCTTTTGGGTGTGGAAGTAGCCATGCAGATCCTCATTTAGTCTTTCATAGTTAGATATGGAAAAGATGGATGTTTATGTGCCGTGAAGGTTTGAGAAGGAAAAATTGTTTTTATAGCATCAGCTAAAGCAATGCAGGAGGGGGAAGTGCCCTTAAGAAATCCATACCCACATCAGTTGTCTTAACCTTTTTGTGACAAGCTTGCTGTCCCTTATGGTCCTGTACTGTGGCTTTTAGTCTGTATGTGTTCTTGAGGGCAGTTGATCACAGACTTCAGTGTGAGTGGCTGACAGTCTGTCCCTGGCTGCTCAACTACACTGCAGCTTGCAAGGGGCTGTTTCAAAGGGTGTTGCACTGATCAGTTGAGCTGAAAATGCTGAACTGTTCAGAAACTGGTTCATGAGCAACTCGGGTGCCAATGTGATGTGTGTTAAGGAAGGGTATTTAATGCTATCCATCATTTAGTCTCACTCTCTCCTAGCTGGCTGGTACTTTCTTAGAGAAATTAAGCTAATTAAAGTCAGTTTGTATGTGAAATAACATACTACTGGTTTGAAGATATCAATCCTATCACAGGGCCTAAAAGGCTGCTTCTGAAAATTGCTACATAATGAAGCCTTAGCCACTCATTCAGCAGGATCCATCTACTTAAACTCAGCTGATGGGAACCTAGCAAAAATGTCTCTTGAACCTATACAATCCTGCTTATTTTCAACTCTTCCAAGCTGAAGAATTGCCTGTGAAATGATGTTGTCCTCACTTGAAAGCCATGAAGTGTATCTGGGTAAAGACTTCAAGCTTTGACATTCAGGTTTGTAAGACTGGGAGGAAGTATTGGGGGAAGAAGGATGTAAATGTTTAACTTCCTGTCTTCCTTACCAATATTCTTTTGACTTCAGAAACACTGAACAGAATAAAATAACAACTTTCCTAATATATCTGCTAGTGTATCGAAATCAAAGTGCAGTTTGAACATGATTCTTTATATGTCACTAGGCTATGAACACTTCCTATGTGAGGGGGTGGGAGGGAAATAATGGTATTGTTATTCTGTAAATCCATTTCATTTGGAGACTTGAATATTTTTCCAAGTGCAGGAAGTGCAAAGTATTGTACATGCTCTGTGTGACATCACGTGATCATGTGAAATGTTGCCAGAACAAATGGGGACCTTCATGCCAAGAACTACTTTAAAGAGGCAAGTGCTTCCTACCACTGACAGCTACCTTTTAAAGTGGTAGCAATAACAAAGCATTATTGGCCTTTTCAAAAGGGTTTCCTGGGAGAAGTTCCACTACCTTAATTACTCATTTTTTTTCCTACAATTTTTGGGTAGAAACCAAAAAATAGCATTTACTCCAAAGATAGATTAGCTTTTTTGGTAATTGAATTTAGTAATATGTGGTTTGTATCATTTCAATACAGCTAATGCCAGGTAATGAGTGTAGGGGGACAGAATCTGAAAGATTTGCAAAATGTCTGCTTCTAAGATGAGAGAGACAGGACTAAAGGTTAGAACTGGACAAATGTTCTTATTGTGAGCCAAGATGCTAAAATATCTCTTGCATAACTAGGAGAAAAATGAGGAGCAGGGGAAACCTTACTGTTGTGTAGCTTAATTTAAGTAAGGAAGGAGTGCCTACTTTTCAGAAGGAATGTTGAAATATTGGTTAAGGCAGAGAACCACAGATGATTCAGAGGAAGAGAAAAGGTTGTGCAAGAGCTCATTTTGTCTTGCATTTAGACTGATTCATATGTGTCTCTTGAAGACAAAAAAAAACCTACCAAAGGCCTCTCTATCTTAGTAGGGCAACGCTGAGCAACAATAAGTAGCCTGAACCGAGGTAATTAAAAAAGGCATACATTTTTAACAGGGAAATTGTGCTTTTCCCCCTTATTGTAACAAACTAGGTGTGGAGGTAACAAATTCTCCATCTTCAAATCAGAAAACTATTTCACCTCTGCAGAAGGTAGCTTTAATAAGTTACTGGGTTTGACCCATTAGAAATTAATGAAATATAATGACATGAGCTAACAGGAAATAATTTAGTGGTTCCTTCTGGCTTCAAACCTGTGATGTATTTATATGCAGTATTTGTTAGAGTTTTTTAGTTTTCATGCAGCTGCTTTAATTATAGGGACATGCTGTGTCAGCTAACCCTGCATGGCGAGGTTACACAAGGTAAAACAAAACCAAACCAAAATAAAAATAATCTCTCGTGATCTTCCTGTATCACAATCTGCAGTAATTCCCAAGTGAATTGATGCTGTAACTGCACTCAGGCAGATCAACAGTTCTCAAAGGTGTTAGAATAACTCTAAACAGTAAAGATAGCCACTGCATACAAGCATATGCTTGTATGCAGTGGCTATCTTTAAATTGCTTATGTAAATAGGATTATCACTTCAGAAACATATTTTACCACCGTGGATGGACTCTTTGGGCAGCCTGATATTCTGGAATTGAAATGTTTCTATGTAGGCCAGGAATTCTTTGATAATCAGATAGTATTTTTGAGTCTAGCTGGGAGCAACATGCCTGTGTATTTTGTTCTGGTAGATCTGTTCACATTCATGCAGAGGGATGTTGTTCAGACTTTTAATTAAAACTCACAAACACATTTAATTTGATGTTCTAGAATGTGTTTGTGCCTGCTCAGTCAAAATCCTAATAAAGGATTTTATTTGACCCCATTCAGAGTGGTATCATAGGTCATGAGTATATTATGGACATTTTAAGAGTTTTCTTTCTAATTTTTCTGCAATATTTTGCTTTTCTATTCTCAGGTTGCTTTAAATTGTAAGAAAATATCCCCTTTACTCCCTAAAGAGTTTTCCCTAAATGTGCAAGTCTAGCTGTAGAAATATACACATTTTTTAGCCTGCAGATCAGGATTATGCACCAAAACATTCTTGGACACAGTGTAGAAAGTGTGAGTGGTGGGAGCTGCAGTGGCTCCTTTTGACTGCTGTCTTTATTAGGTTTTAGACAAAAAGAGCAAAGTTTGGATTCTTAGGCTGCATCAAAAGTTAAGGACCTTCTGTCCAAAACAGGCCATCAGAGGTAACCAGTATGTAACCCACTGGCAGGAAACATTTCTGCTATGACTGAAATATTTGAGAAGAGTGTGGTGGACTTCTGGTATTTCCCATTTAGCACCAAGTGAACTGCTGGAGACAGGGCGTTTTTGAATATAGGGTAGAGTGACTGCCCTTGAAGTAAGCTCTAGAAACAAAGCTTGAAAAACAGAGCCCTCAATAGGGTTGACTGTTCACGTACACTGACCAAATTGCAAATTTTAAGAATTGTGATGCTGTTGGACTGGGGACAGATGTGTAAATACAGATTATTTGGGTTTATTCAGAAAACCCAGAAGGGCTTTTAACACAGAAGTGCTTCAATATTAGAGCAAGACAATTATTAACTGCACAGGCATGAAGGGATTCACTCTTGAAATGGGTTTGATTTTAATAAAAAGCTCAGGATTTACCCTGGTGAAGCATGTCCGGGATGTGCCGAATGCTCCTGTAATGATTCAGAGATCAAATTGCTTTTCTTTTACTGTAAACATTTATCTCAGTATGGCATCACTTCTAAACCATCCAGTACAACATTTTTTCCTCTTCAGTCCTAGCTTGGGTGGACAGATGTCTACAGGGAATGCTGCTCATCTTTGTGTTCTGTAATGTCTCTGATAACGTGACTATGATGTGTCATTGGGACTTCTTGAAAAGTACGGCTAATGAGCACAATCACTTAAAATATAAACCAAATATTATTATGTTTAAGACAGGGGAAGGAAGAAATTATGCAAGACTAGATTGAAAACATGGATTTCCCAAATTATCAAATACGTATATTCATCTTTCATTATGTTAAATATCTAAAGCCTGCAAAGTCTCTTGGAAGTTCTCATCTTAAAGTATAGAAAAACCTTTTTCAGGAAGTGCAAGTGTGTGCTCTAGATATAAAGAGATTGTTCTGATGTGCAGAAAGCAGTTTAGGTCAACTCCTGGGGCAGGTCCTGCAATCAGGAAGTGTTCCTAGAGGCAGTGGATGAAGTTCATGTGAAAATGTGTCCTCTTGCCAGCTGAAAAGGAAGGAACCATTTTCTATGTAACTTTATCTGGATGGTGAGGACTTGAGAGCTGTGGAAGGAGTTATGCAGTGAAAAGACAGAATCATGAATGTGGCTTTCCACCCAGACAGCCAAGTTGTAGGAGAGCAGTGGGATCGTGATCCTGTCAGTCAAAGTCACGGCTGTGTGTGCAGCAAGAGGAAGTCACAAACCCCAACACAGGCCATGCCATACAACTGCTGGCAGTGTAATTGTATTGGTAAAATATGACCATGGCAGCACAACCGCTGTATCAGCACCACTTAACTGGGCAAGGAGGTCCTTCTGCTAATAGGTTGATAATTGTGGGGCCGCACTGATTCCCTTACAGTGATGTTCAACTGCAGCATTGACAGGGATTTTTCTGGGATTGCTCCACTAGTAATGCCTTTTAGAGCCCAATCAAATCCTGAGGAGCCAAAAAGAGAAACAATGGGCAACTGTGTCTTCAGAAACTGCTTGTTCCTCTTAGAAATACTCCTGCCTTTGAGCCATTTCTATGAAGAATGTTGAGATGAAGTCATTGTTTGTGCTTCAGAGCATAGCTGAGGTCAGGGAGAGGAGTATGGAGCCACCAGCATCGTGAAGTCTAGGGACAGTTGGGTATCTTTGGTGTGGAACTTGTAATCAGTGTTGAAAATTGCACAAGAAGAAAGAAGGGAAGGAGCAAGTGGCAGATAATTGAACCTTTGGGGAGCCTACAGAGAAACAGTGCTGGCCTTGAGCTAGAAGTGATTTACAGAACAGAGAAACAGTTGTTAGATAACTAGAAGCAAAAACATAGCAAGAAGCAGCAGAGATGCTCAGAGATGGATCTAGAGAGGGGTGACCCAGGAGGATCAGGAGATGCGTGTTAAGTGCTGCACTTGTATCAAAGGCTGCTTTTATTGTGAGGGAGCATAGCCAAAATAGAAAACAAACAGCAGCTCAAACAAAGCCAAAAAATACTCCTGTTGGCTCCTCTGGCAAAGAGTCAGTTTCTTTGAAGTGGGTATTCATGGTAGGCTGGGAGAGATGTGTCCTGAAGCCAGCAGCAATGTCCAGTATTCAAGGATGGTCCATCAGGCAGGCAGCAGTGTCAGCTCCCTGTCGGAGTCACCTCCACACACCACGGGCCCAATTCCTGCATCGCCAGCTCCAGCTCACGGGCTGTTCCTCTCTGGGAAGGGCTGACCCCAGCACATGCTGCCATACTGCACACGGTGAGGATGGGAGAGGTGGAGGTCTGGCCACGCACTCGTCTGACTTGGGATGTCTGAGGATTTGAGACAACGAGACTGCTAGTAGACTTGAGATAAAAGCAGTTGTGTGAGGTGGTTTTGAACGTCACTGCCAGAATGCTATTCCTGAATATCTGTTCTATCTGCAATGAATAAGTGGTCCAAAATAAGTTATTTTTAAGTACAGTGCAGAGATATTCAAGTTTATGACTTCACTTTGTTACACATTCAGATTAATTTTGTTCCTTAATACTGTTCTGCTGTAACTATATGTAACAGATAGTACCATGCCATAGTCACTTCCTTAAGATTTTTCTCCAGAGACAAGAGCTTTTCTGTATCACAGCACAGTTCTATCAGGAAACGTTTGTTTCTTTAGAAGTCGACAATGCTACTGTTAGCCTTTACTTTCACTTTTCCCTTATCTCCATTTTAGTACTATGTTCACTAGAGAAAAATATGATTACTTTTTTTAATATGCAACAAAGTGCAGTTGTTATTTTTCAAGCATAAGGTTGATCATTCAAGAAATGCAGACAACTTTCTGCTAAGAATACATCATTCAATTCTCATTCTTTAAATGGTAAACAAAGATTAATTTAGATCTGTATTTATTACACACTTTTCTTAGCATTTTCTGCCTTTTTTGGAACACATACACAAACGTGGTTTATTTCTCTCATACTGGATAAACCTCAAACCAACACACCACCAAAAAACTCTAACAGTGTCATGCCCTCATGAGAGTCCTGCCTTGTAATGATTAAATTGCAGAGTTTCCCATTTTTAGTTGTGTGGGTACTGGTGGTGTCTGGCTATTGGCAGCTCTTTCCATTTACACTGGAGGAATTATCCCCCATTATTCAAGCTCCGATGACAGATGTGCATCTGCGGCTTCAAATGGGGTAGGGAGGAGGAACACAAGAATTGCATCCTCTAAAGCTGCACTGTGGGCCTTGTCCCAGGGAGGCTGGGGAAGTCCAAGGACAGAGCCACTCACCAGGCTGCCCCACCATGGGTTTGTTTCCAACTTGAGAAACGTGTCTTTATAGCTCTGCCATGGGGTACAAACCCTTTCCCCAGCACAGAGCTGAAGGGAGATGCCTCTGAAACCTTTGTGAGACATTCATGTAAAGGAATGTCTCACCCCTTGCTCCATCCCAGTTGTGTGACAGGTAATAGCAATGTCTCTTGGTGCTGCCTGGATGCCTGTTCAGCATCAGAGTTGCCCCAGACTATGGATGCTGCTCCAGGTCCCTAACCAGTGCTGGCAGTCTGGGAGTGTCAGTCTGTCCCTTCTGGGACTCACACCACTGTTCCATGTCCCTCAATGTCATTTAAAAGGCTTTTGGCACATATTTAAAGCTACAGAACAGCAAGTGTTCTTTTGCGCAGCCTCACACTTAAGAAGGCTGCTTCTAAATAGGGTTCTCAAGAAAAAAAAAAGAGTACCATCATTTCATTAATTTTAAAAACCAACTTCAGCCTGAGAGTTTCTGTTCATGGTCCTACACAGCACAGGAGCTGCATCTGTGCAGGAGTGGAGCTGTGAAGGAAAACAGTTGCCACCAATGACCCAACACCCACATCACACATTTTTGGAAAGGGGTAACTCTGGACTAGCTCCCCAGCTGGATACACGATGTACATCCCAGATGTTATTTCCCATTTTCCTTCACTGAGAAGGAATGTAGTTTGCAGCCTCCAAGACAGCTTGGTGATGTGAATGAAACCAACAGCATGGGAAGGACTCTGAGAAGCCACTTCAAAAGTGTGCTTGAGGCATATAATGAAGCAGCAATTTCCAATTTCACCCGGGGAAGGTCCTGGTCTTCCTATAAGCCTCTGACATCCTCCCGCTGAGGGGTCTGACGATGTAATATCGCATCTGCTCAGCTGCTTCAGAAAGCAGGTTTGGAGGCTTCACCAGCCCTCTACCTCCTCACTGAGCAACGCACTTCCAAGTACATACACCTGTTGCACCGGGTGAAAGACACGTTAAAATGGATTCAGCTGTGCGTAGTAACAGCGTGAATTTGAATCGTCCCCTCTCGTTCTACTTCCCTCCCAGCAGAGGAGTTATCATCCCGTCCCCTCAGCGGCGGGATGCACCAACACTCCGGCTGGGACGGAGAGCGGCTGTGAGGGGGGTTCGGAGCTTCGTCCGCCACCGAGGCGGCTTTCTGTCGCTCGGGTGGGAGCGCAGCCCTCCGGCCGCGCTGGCCCCGCGGGGCGGAGGCAGGTGCGGGGGGCGGCGGCAGAGNGCGGCTGCGGCGCCGGAGGCAGCTGCGGCTGCTGCTGGCCCTGGGCGCGCTGGCCCTGGGGCTCTGGGCCGCCTACCTGGAGCTGGTGGCGGCGGCCGGCGGCGGGGCTGCCGCGGAGCGCAGTGAGTGGTCCCCGAGCGCGGGGCCGGAGGGGAGGGAGGGCGCGGGGGGTCCTGTCCTTCGCAGCCCGGGCACTCCGCGATCCTCGGGAGCCCGTGCGGTGCCCCCCTTCCAGGCCGGCGGGGAACGCGGGTGAGCGCAGAGACGGGGGTCGGAGCGGGGCTTTGGCCCCCGGGAGGGGCCGGGCGCTGGGGGTTCCCTTTCCCGCTTTCGGCCTGCCGGCTCTCACCACCTCTCTGTCGGGAGAGCTACCCCAGTCTGACCGTGCTGCAACTGTAGAGCCCGGAGCCACGGCTTTGAGATGTCTCTCGTTCTTGGTGCCCTGGTGCGAACCTGTAAGGCAGCAAAGATGCTTTGAATGCGGCTTTGATGCGAGGAGAAGTGTCTGCAGAGCAGGAGGGAATGCGTACCCTGGAGAGGCGCACCGCCCGCCCGCTAACGGGCTCGCTTTGTGCAAACTTTCGGGAGTACAGCACGGCTTAGGCAAAGTGCAATGAGCTGCGCTTTTCTTTCTGAAACAGAGGAAAATTCTATCCCTGTCCTGTGGCTTTTTAAGCTTCTCTTTTTTGACTTACAGAAAAGTTTCGAACGGCTCACGGTTTTGTAAAAGCCTGTGATGTTGCTGCTGTTTTTTAAACAATATCAGTACTTAGTACTAATCTAATTTGAAAGTATGTTTTCAACTACATATTAGTGTTTAACTATTGATACTTTCTAGTATATTAGTCCTGTCATTACGTGTTATAAACCTCCTAAGTTTTATTCCCACGAGTCAGGCTTGGTTTCAGTCTTAAAGCTTTGGACTGTGGCTGTGCAAGGAGCACCATGAATGTCTACTCCCACAAAGTCCATTACAGGACTTCAGCTTGTATATTTGTTCTGTATTATACGTGATATTAAGGCTAAAAACACATATTTATTGTTCCAGCAGTTTAATAGATCTGATTTTTTTGGCTAGGAAATCCTCTAGTAATAATCCTCTTTTTATGCCTGGTGGATTGAGAAGATGAGTTGCTCTATGAGTCTACTTTGCATTACATCTTTCATGTAATCTCACCATGCCTTTTCCTGTTCATCACTTTGGCAAAACCCCACCAAAAATGCTTAGAGATGATTTGTACAGGTGGGCAGAGGGCTTGTGTAGAAGCAAGGGAGAAAACAACTGAGAAGTATTTTAAAAAGTAGTTATGAGGAGAGAGGGGCTAAGTCAGGTGTTTGGAGTTGTACAGCTGACAGTCCTTTCACTGCCAGCAATGTAAAGGGAGAAGGAGAGAGTGGGGACAGCAGAGATGTGCAGGAGAAAACAATTTCCTTAGTGAATTGGGTTATTCCTCTTCGCTTTAAGACGGGGTTATTTTTACATCTCTGTTATAAAAGTCATTCTGTTTTAAGACTGAAACTGGAAACAGTGAGATGACTGCAGTTACTACCAACTAAAACAGAACATGAACAAAACAATTACATTATAGTGAAGTTCAATTATATAAAATTCCAGGTTCTCCCAAATCCTCCAGAGACGTTGCTGCTCATTGCAAACAGAAGGTATTTAAATGCTGCTGGAAAGGGTGGGAGGGTAAAATCCTCTGGCAGGCAGTTCCTCACGGCTCAGCATCACAGGAGGCTGTGGTCACACTGGGCACTTGGTGTCATGTTTTCTTGGCCTTGTAGCCAGAATCCTGGAACCTGCTAACAGGAGGAAGGTTAATCTGTGACCTTCCCCACCCTTCCTCTTGCCCTACTGCCTCTAAAAGCCTGTTTTGTTCTATAAGAAATCAGAAATCTGAGCAGAAGACAAATAGTATTTGTTTTCTTTTGGCTGTTAAAACTAAGTAATATTTTCTTCTCTGGGGAGAGGGATGGCTGTGTTTGTGACTCCATGTGGTGACCCTTTCCATGATCCTGTGAAGCTGAGGGGGGGTGACTCTGCAAGCAATTAATAGTTTTTGCCTTGTTTCTGCATTGTTTTCTATTGCATGTCCCAGGTGGGGACCCTATTGTAAGTCACTCCTGGGACCAACCAAGTGCTGCCACCTCAACTTAGCTGATGCAACAGCCTTCCCAGTTACTAATGATAAAACATGAAAGCTCTTTATTGGGCAATTTTTCTAGACAAAAGGCTAAAAGGCTCCTCCACTGGGGCCACAAAGATGAAAAGCTGCTGGGCTTGAAAGATCTACAGGAGATCACTGTTTCCATCTCCTGTGTCTGTAATGGAGTTTCTTCTTGCCTCCCTAAAAGGCACTGTAGTACAGCCTGTGTACATAAAGCCAAGTTTGTTTTTCCAGACAAGTGAGTCTTCCTCTAGCAAAGCTGTAAGGACTCAGAGAAAATACTGCTTTTCCTCTCAGCTGTGCATGAGATGGAGCACAAGCCCCTCTGATGCCCCCACACCATCCCTGCACTCAAGTCTGTGTCTTAGAGCAAGTCTTCAGGCATGGTGGATCCTCCTGAGCTTTATGCTCCTCTCATCCTCTTACCCCCAGATCAGTGTGTGGTGGACAGAGCAGATGTCATATGCCCAGGGCTGGGTGTTGGAGTAAGTGATGCTTGAAAATTGGGGCCCTGACTGTCCTCTCTTGAGGTATATGCAGCTCTGCTGTGCAACAAAGTCAAGCATATAAAATAGTTTGGATAAAATTGAATAAGGAGTTTAGGAGAATATCCTGTAATTGTCAGTATCCATTGGCATTCATGATACTTCATCGCCATGTGCTGGGAGAGTCTCTGGCATGAGGTAAACTTTGCTGTAATGTTAAAGTCAAAGGTTGAGGGATCAGCCTGAAGTGCAGAACTCATGTCTGGTGTACACCATGGCTTGGGATTTCTGTGTGCCAAAGCTGATCTGGGAAGTTGAGCTTTCAGGGAGGTTAGGATGGGCTGGACAGGCACAGAGGATAGTATGGGCTCCTGTGAGTGATGGCTTCCCTTTAAAGGTGATGCTGAAATGAGTTGTTGGTCAGGTAAAGGAAAATAACTTTTTTTTTTTTTCTTGTGACGTGAGTGTATTCAAGTGATATTCTTACGTATTCTTCCCAAGGAGCCTTGTTGGCAGGACTGTTTGCTCATGGGTAGGAGGATGTTTCTGTTGTTGTGGGGTTTGCCTTTTTGTTCTTTTTTTTTTTTTTTTTAATTGAACACGTTTGGCTGGTTTGCTGCTCAGTAGGTGTTTATAGGAATCTTAAACATGTTTACAGCTGAGTGAACAGAAACAAGCAGGCTGCTGTGAGCTGAAGATGGGCACGCTCTTCTCACGTGAAACGTGGCCTGTGTTTTTTGTCATCCAAAACAAGTTGTAACAGGCAGGACACTGCCTCTCTGCCAGGAAACCTGGGGAGCTGGAGACAATCTATTTACTCCTGCTGCTGACAGGCACTAACCTCTCTGGAGTGAGCTCTGCACTAGGAATGTTTTCCTCATCTTTATGAGCTGCTACACAGCACACTTTGCTCCTGCTGCAGATGGGGAAACTTTATTATTTCAAGGTTGAATGAGGTCTTGGGGAGGGAGAAAACACAGAGGTGTGGAGAGCAAGTCCTGCATCCTGCCTTTACGGCTCTAGTGCAGTTGGCTTGGCAGCAGGGATGGAAGGGACAAGGGCAGGGAAAGGTCTTTCCTCAGGGAAAACCCTCATCCCAAAGTATTGCCACTTCCCAGAGCTGCTGCAGTGCTGTTTGGATGGAAGAAGTGGTGGGTCTGACAACTCCTCCTGCTCCCTCTGTTTTTCTCTTCTGTGCCCAGCAGTGCTTTATCTTGCCCACCTGTGCAGAAAGGTATGACTGAGGGAGCGGGGCTGGTGTCAGTGGGCTGTGTTTGCAGGCAGGATGTGCAAAGATCCCCCTTTGCTCTAAAATCTGGTGTCAACTTAGTAAAAACACAGCTCCAACCCTGAAGAAACTTGGAGGTGAGGTCATTCCCAGCCATTGCTATGCAGAATCTGTTTTTTCTACTGCAAAGACCGTGGTATTTCAGGAGTCTATGAATCGTTTGCACTGATTTCTTTTATTGCAGGTGTGTGTGTCACACTGAGCCAGGCACAAGGAGGGTGTTCACGATTAGGTTACAATCGTGGGAGGTGCAACAAGCGGGGGCCCCTTTTTTAACCTGCCCTTCCCAAGTGCTTTGACCTACCCCTGTTCCTCCACATTTTATTGTTGTGAGTAAATAACACTGGGAGTGTGTTATCTTCCTATCTTGGATTGTGTTAGTGGTTTGTGTCTCGCTTAGGTTTTCAGACTGCTGCTTTTCTAACTCAGGAGTGCACACTCCCACTCTCTGAAGTGGAAAATAGGAGGGGTTTGAAGAAACCGTGTAAATGTGCAAATAAAGAATGGCAAGACTTCCAACTCCCCAGTATGTACATCTTCAGCATCCCTTTGCTTTCCCAGAACATTGGCTTCTTTTACCTGCACCATGTGAGCCCTAACATTCAGGCATCCAGGCCACTAAAAAGCAGTGCAAGTTGCCCAGGTATTGATGTGAATGGGCAGGTGCACGTGTTTGTAGGAGAAGAGTGTCTGCCAGAAAGGTGAAGTTGGACACTTAATGTAATGTATCAACTTTCTGCTCTCGCCTCTGTGCACAGACACCCTCAGGAGCAGGAGCACACCTACATCTGCAGGTTCATTCACATGCTCACGGGCCGGCTCTTGCAGTCCTTCGCAGGCAAGCTCGCCTGCCCGGGCACGCTCGGTATCGCTCCCTTGCAGAGCTAATTGCCCCCAAGGTGCCTTCGTGCTCCTGGAGAGAAATGGGGCCCTGTGGTCTCCAGTGGTGTCTGAAGTAGGTATTTCCTCTCTGTGCAAGCTGTCAACGCAGGCGTCCCCCTCAAAGCACCCCCTTCTGACTGTGGGGAGTGTCTGTGCCTCGAAGCTCGCCTGTGGTGTTTCTGTGCTTGGAAGGGCGCTCCTGCGGCCTTTGCTGGCAGGGATCTGTGCCGGGCAGCAGCGTTCCCAAAGCACACTGTGGGCCTGCAGCCCTGTGGGGAGGGAATGTCCCCTGCAGGAGGGGCAGGGGTGCTGCCAGGGGGCCAGGGCAGCCTCCCTGGAGGGTGACCAGAGGTGCTGGGCTGTCCTGCTCCGGTGTGTGTAAGGGGAGCCAGCATCCCCAGGCCCATGTTCACAGCACAGACTGCTCTCACAGGCTCCAGGGTAGAACCCAGGGTTACAAAGAGCAGCGTGGATCACCCTTTAGCTTGGTGGTGAGGTTCATTGATGCAGCAGGTGGAGAGGCCCAGATCTCACGTGGCTATGCCATGCTTGTCCTGGGCCAGTACATCCCTGCGCTGCTTCTGGGGCATGTGCTGCAGGTAGGTTGTGAACCTGGTGCTTTTTCACCACTTGACTTGAAGTCAGGTGGGTGTTTGTTTTCTTGGAACTTGGCCTGCAGTTTGTCTGGCCTCAGCAGATCCCCAAATAATTTGCCAAGATTGCATATTACCTTTGTAAATAAGCTCTTGTGTCATCTCTTCATGTACTCCTGTTAACTATGACAGATTTATGTAGTGGTGTGCCAAAACAGCATGTATTCCTGCACACACCTTCCTGTCGTGAGTTGGACTGGATTAGGATAACTTGCATGTCAGAGGGGTGCCCTCCTGTGCGTCTCCCCCACACCATGGGGTTGGCAGAGGAATGATACTGTCTTCTGGAGATGTTTCTGCATGCTGCAGTAACAGAGAGGCTCTGCCTTCTCCCACCAGCAAGTTCAGGCGGATGTGAGGGAAGATGGACATCATCTTTCATCTGGCAGTTTGAAATTACTGACACCTGCAGGATGGAAAAAGGCAGGATGCTCTCCTGAGGACAGAGACTGCCTTGTAGGTTCTGGCAGTTGGGAATGGAGTAATTATGGGGTTCTTCCTCCAGTGCTTACAGTGCTAGCCTCAGGAATTTATATATTTTGTTGAGTTTCCCTTTCCTATTTGTTCTTGCTCCGCACTGATGTTGCCTCTTACAGTCACTTCCCAATTCCATTGCTTTTTTTAGGCTTGCAGTAATAGCTGAGAAGGACTTTCCAGAAAAGGAAATAAGCTGGCTTATTTACATATGATGTGAGATTTCAGAAAGACCCATGTGCCTTGGGTGGAAACAGTTGTGAATCTGGGCCTTGGATACTCACCCTTTTCATGATGCTAGAAATTCATAGCCTGTGTGTGTCATGAGCCAAGCCAAAGTAAACTGCTCTGTATTTCTGTTTTCCTGAGAAGACTTTCCCATGCCAGAGTGCAAAGGCCTTGATGTTCCTGATCTGGAGAGAGTTCCTGATGCTTTAAGATGCTTAGATGGTCTCGGATTGTGCTGCCATTAAGTTCTCCTAAGACACCACAGGAAAATAATTAGTGTTGCCATAATAAATAATTTACGTCAACTACACAGAATAATAGTATTCGAGTAGTCAGTCTTTAAGATGTTGAATCATTTCGGACAATCCAAAGCTTGTTGGGTGGACTTGAGTCTCCTTGAAGCATAAGTGCCCCTCAAAAGATCACTAATTCTGATTTTATAATTTCCTAAGGCTTAGTTATTTCAGTATTCTCTGACTGTTTCCCATTTGAGTTGTCCTGGGGGTTTTTTGAGGGGAAAAGAGGTCAATGTGGTTTTTTTCCCAACTTCTAAAAGAAGGGAATTAAGCTGTCACAGATTACTTTACAGTGTAGGTCTGATACCCTGACGTGGCAAAATTGTCACATCTGGGGCTATTTTTCCTTTTCCATGTTACTGTTTTCCATCAGACATACAAATGGTAAGTCCCAGGCCTTTGCATCATCTGTGGGGCTTTTCTTTCTTACTCCAGTGACCTTGATGTTAATTTCTGACAGTTCAAGTATTCTTGAGTTGTTTGGGTTTTTTTTACCAGTTGGAAATTGACAGCCAGTGCTAGTCAGTAATGTAAAAACACTGAATACAGATCAGAGGCTTGACTATAACAGGCATGTGTTATCTTTTTTACTTTCTTTTCCTCATGCCTTCTGAATTGTGAGCATTAGGAACTAGTAACCTTACATGGCAGCCTGTGTTTCATTGAAATACATAAATTTACACTCATTAAACAGTAGTTCATTATCACATACTGTTGTATTCCATTTACTAGTAAAAATATTTTCTCTGTGTCATCACCTGTGATGGCCACAGAATTGCCTTATAGAGCTCTCTTGAAGTGGGGATAATCTGCATTTATGATATGTTTATTTTTTCCTGCCATTCTAAAGAAATCTTTCTACCTTCCTTGAAGAGGCTACTTACTTATTTCTGTGTCATTAGCGTGGGTTTGGCCCATGTATTTGGAGTTGGCAACTCCCACAGCTCCCTCAGTGCTGCCACTTGTTTGAGCCTAGTTAAGATATCTGCAGCCCTTCCCGTAAATAGTTCACTTCCTAAATTAGTTTTATTTATATTTCGTAATGCAATTTTCTGTAAAATTGCAGTAGTCATGTCTGGGTGCTATGAACCCCATCTGAGCTGCAGAACAAAATTTATAATGGGCTGAGAATATCCTGTCCAGACCACCCTGTACTAATAGCCTCCATTACCTGCTGCAGCAGCTCACTCTGCAGTAGCTGCCACAGTCCATGTTTTGTTGTAAGCAGGCCACTTGGGAGTGTTTTGTTTGTTTTCCATCAAAAATGCAAAACAAACAATCTGCCAGAACCAAGTTTTCCCATCGAACCTGACTGAACTTTAATTTCCAGAGGTGTACCTTGGTAATAATTGTCTGCTTTACATAAGGAGTAAATAGTAATTGCAAAATGAGACTTCTCCCGTGTCTTGAAAACATCCATGCGTACTTTGTATAAGAGTAAATTCTGTGACCAACAGTTATGCCTTATAGTCTGTGCTCTCACACCAACGGGAGGGAGTAGTTAGTTGCATCTGCAGGAAATCTGAAATAACATCCAAGCCAAGGGCTTAAGAATGAAGGCATTATTAAGTTGTTTCCCAGCTCACGTGCTGCTTCTTTTTCTTGTTAGGGAAGCAACGACAACAAGGCAGCGAGAAGGTTTGTTTTTAAATCTAGAGTAGAGCAAGGGTGAACCTTGAAGGAAACGCAGCCACCTCCAGGGCCTGTGGACCTCTGTGGGCTCTGTTGGGCCAGCACAGTGGCCAGAGGGAGGCTGAGCCTCATCCCCCCCGTGTGGAGAGCTGAACATTTGCAGGGAACTGGATCAGTGGGGGGTCACAAAGGACCACATTCCCCTCCCTGTTCCCCAGAATATTGTAGGCACTATCTCATCCAGGGAATCCCAGGCATGGGCTGAGGAAGAGGTTGGAGCCTAGAGCACCTGAGGGGAGGTGGATGGCAGCCCAGGAGGCAGCAGAATGGTGTGATCCCCAGGAAGGGGGCCCTTTGCCCCCCCAGCCTCATCCTTCTCTCACAGTAGATCATCTTTCATGCCACAGGTGTCCCAGCTTCCTGAACAGCCATCCTTGGCCATATGCATTGCCTCATGCTGTGAGCCACCTTGCTGCCTTCTGTTCTGGGCCCTATAACTACAGGGACTGCGGCTGCTGACCCACAACTCCCTCAGCTTAGAGGCCCTCAGGTTCCAAGGGTGTTCAGAGCAGAGGTGTCCCACAGCAGCAAGGCAAGTGGTTGCCCACTTTTTTGTGGGAAGGCAGGTAGGGACACAAAGGAAGAGGGGAGATGTCATCAGCCACATGGTAGCAGTGTAAATATCTGCATGGATCTAAATTCATATGGGTTCTAGAAAGGTTTTCAGTGCTAAACACAGCCGGAATGGTGGTTTGTGGAAAAAAGTTTTGCGAAGTTGATGCTTGGTTTGTCTCTACGTGCTGGCTGGACCACCAGCTGTAAGCACCTCAAGCCCCAGAAGAGATTTGGTACAGACCATCATTCTCCTCTCCCCTCTCAGGCAGGGGCAGAACCCTCTTTATACAGGTGTTTAATTGATCAGGACCTAAGCAGTTGGGTTTGTGGGATGAGGAGCATGGCAGAGCTTGTTTCATCACCTTTTTTTGTCCGTGTGTCTTGGCTGCTCTGTCTCTGTCACCAATTCCCAGGGCCATTCCTGATTCTGCTCTTTTTTCGCTGCTTCCTCAGCCAGGAAGAACTCTGTAAGTTGCATGAGTTGAAGGACAGTTCTACTGCTCCGTGTTGTGCTATGCTGGGAGCTTATTTATACTTGAAAAGATGTATTCTAATTCTGTCTCTGCTGTTTTGGTTACTTCTTCTTCAGGGAATTGCACACACTTTGTGAGAGCGGGTTTGACAGAATTTAACCTTGGTAGTGAGTGTTTTCCTTTTCCATGGAATTACTGGCTGTAGCTGAGGATCTGTATTTACTTGTTCATGTTGCTCACCTGCTCCATTAGTGGAGCTAAGATTGTCAGCATTGAGCCTGAATTTAATTTGCTTTTTCTGCCAGTGCCTTTCATCCACTGGCAGTTTCTCTGTTGCTGGCATGATGCTGCTCACCTGCACCTAGTCTGCAGCTAATAAATGCCTCCACCTTTCTTGTTCCCTTCCCCTCTCGCTGAGCCCTCATCTTCATCCCTGCTGCTCCTCTGAAGAAGTGCTCGTGCTGCTAGCATGGCTCTGCACTTGTCATTCCTCTGAACATGGCACCCTTCCTTGCAGGTCTTTCAAGGTGTTTCCAGGCACATTTCCCTGACTGGCACCTCTTGCTGCAATGGGGAAGAGGGTGCTTGGTGTGTGCTGGTGGGGCAGGGGAAGGTGCACTCCCTCTTTGAACTCCTGCTGTACCCTGCCTCAGTCTGGCTAGTATTATTTCAGTTTGTCTGAACTGTCTGATCGCTGTCTGCATTCCATCAGCCCCAGCCATGCGGCCGATTTCCTTTGCCTTGCAAATTGCAATTGCTTTGCCAATTAACTCTGGGTCTTCCAGTACTCTTTCTTGAGTGCTTTTTCCCAAAACTCCATGCTTCCCAAAAGTCATGAATAGTTGGGGTTTTTTTCCTGATTTTTTATTTTGTTTTGTTTTGGGTTTGGTTTTTTTTGGCCGGTTTTTTTTTTAAATTTTTGTTCTTTGTAAATTTTGTTTTCACCTTTTTCTTATAACTCTTTGTTTGAATTCAATACACAACATAGGCAGATCAAGGAGAGAAAGAAGCATTTTAGCAAGTTTGCCAGCTCATGCAGAAGTAGAGGAAGAAAGAAAATTGGAAGGTAAAACCAGCAGAAGAGGAAGCATTTGGAAGTACAGATGACAGAAATTATTTAACAAAAGTAAGAAGTGGCCAAAAATGGGACATAGTGAGATGAGTGTTAGAGCAGAGTGATCAGAAAATGCCAGTGGCCCCTAAAATATTGTAGTATGGAAGGAACTGAAGGCTAGATTAGAAGCAAATACTTGGGATTTCAGTGGAGCAGAGAGGCTGGAACAGAGATGAAAAAGAGAGATGTAGAAAGAAGAGGACAGAGAATAAACCACTGTTTTAGGTTTAAGAGAGGTGGAGAAAAATACAGGGATAAAAGTTACAGAAGCTTGTAGGGACCATAAGCAGCTCTGCCAGAATGGTTAAGAATGTATTTGGTGTCATAGGGGTGTTTGGTGCCTTGAAAAGCAGTAGAGTGATGGCTTTTTACTGTGGTTAGTGTCTGCCAAGACACCTGGCTCCCCTGTGCAGGGCATTGTGCTCAGTGCTGCAGATGCTGCTCTTGATTGGAAGAGTATGGTTACCTGGTTTGTCCTGGGTGTCAAACAAGTGCTCAGCACTTTGTCAGTTTTTTCTGACAAAGATGTGCTAATATAGTCAGGAATATTTTATGTATCCCTCCTTATTTACACAGGATTTAAAGTCCCTTTTCTCTAGGTACAGTGAAAATTGAATAAAAGATGTTTGGTTTGCTCATAGTCCTATGGTTCATGGTCAGGTAGCGTTTAATCCAGCAACTCTCTGAATTTGCTGAAGTTCATGCTACCTCTGCTCCTTGCATAATCCTCAGGGCTCCCTTTCTGTCTTGCCATGCATTTTGGGGGTTTTCCCCTTACACAGAGGGATAGGCTTTGTTTGCTGGAGCCAGTGCAAGTTCGCATCTGGACAGAGGGGGAAATTCTCCCTGCTCACCTCCCACCCCAAGCACTGCCTCCCCCAGCAGGGACTCAGCAGGGAAGGCATCCCATCCCTGGGTAACGATTCTGTGGTAGGCAGCATGCTGGAGAAGGGACCATTATGGGAAGGAGCCAAACCAGGCTCTCCTGTGAGCAGCGTTTGCAAAGTGATGCTTGTTCAGCTTGGCACGCTGGCGTCCAAGGTGCACCACCTCCAGGACTGTCCAAAAGCATGCAGAACTCGTGGGATCCTGTTGTAGATTTGCACCCTCAGTTACTCCTCTGGGCAGAGCAAGAGTCCTGAGAGCGCTGCCTGGGTGCAGGAGCAGATCCCCCGGGAGCTGCAGTTTGTCCTTGCCCCGTCTCTCAGCGATGGGGCGGGATTTGCTTCCGCCCCTGTCAGCGTGGCCCCCGTGCCTGCCCCTCCTGTGTGTTCAGCTGGCAGCGTGCGGTCGGGTCGCAGCCCTCACCTCGGTGCTGCCCAGCTTTCCACAGCGGCTGAGCTGCTGTTGCCTGGGTGGAGAGCCGGAGGCTAAAATTAGCAGGGAGCTCTTCTCTTGCCAAGTGCTGTGTCTGACCCAGCTGGGCCTGGCGGGGTAGAGAGGAAAAGGCTCTTAAATCTCTCCACACAGAGCACCCTTCGTGCCTGCTGCCCTCTGGGAGTGTTCCCTGCGAGGGGTGGGGATGCCTTGCCCTGGGGGAGCTTGGGAGGATGCTGAAGCAGCTGGGAGAACAGGGTATTGCCAGGACAGTCCTGGGACACGGCAGGAAATCCTGATTCTGGGAACTCTGTTTCCTTCTTGTTCTCCCTTTGAATATCATATAAACAGCTGGGGAGGCCAGCTCTTGCTCCTGGACACCTTCAGAGCTTCAGGCGTATCCTCGCTTGTGGAAAGGTTTTCTGGGCAAATGAGGGGTTTGGCTGCCCTAAGAAAATTAGTGTGTATTCACCACTGCCACCCTGCCAGAACAAGCTGCTAGAGATTTCAGTGTCCCCAGTAGCTGCCCACCCTAAATGAGAGCTTGTTTGCTCTGTATTACAGGGTGGCCTGCAGGAGGGGCCGTGGCCTGGTGGTTACAGCAGAGGTTTGGGTGAACGGGGACGTAGGCCAGCCTTGTCTCTGCTGCTCAACAGCCAAGGCTTCAGAACAAGCTGCTTCAACCTCCTGTGCCTCAATTAGGCTCTATGTGAAAGGTGTCAGTGATAATTGTTATTTATTCTTTTGATTACGTAGTGTCCATGAATGAAAAAGCATTCACTGGGCTCCAGATGTGTTCACTGCAAGGAAGAGCCTGTTGTTTCATTTTTCTGTGGGACCCAGCCTGCCCTGCTGGAGCAGCCCTGCTGGTTTGGCTTCCCCAGGTGTGCTGCCATCCTGCCTTTTGTGAACCAACTCTGCTGTTGTGTGTAAAGCAGGGGCAGGAACAGTCTGGGCCCCCAGAATACACATCTCACCTCTGACCTTCCCCATTCATTGCACTTGCCTGAACGGCACAGCCCAGGGCAAAAAATGGTGTGGAAGAATGCAGCTGAGGTGAGGTCTTGGTCTTTAAACCCTATTCCTTTTTCCAAGGCCCTTGGATAGAGCTGTCTGCAGTATGTGCAAAGTGTGACCATTGCAGGGAGAACTACTGAGGGGTTTGCACATTATTGGTCCTGACAGCTCTGGAGGAGGCAGTCTGAGGGACACCATGGGTGTGGTGGAGCAAAATGAGCACCTCTTGACAGCCTAATAAAGGTCAGAGTAAATATTAAAATGGTTTACATTGGGATTTGGGTTTTATCTGCAATGGTTGGCAGGCACTACTTCTAGGGAAAGCTGGGCCAGGAGGAAGAAAAGAAAAGAGGAAGGCATGTTCACAGTCTGTCTGATGACTGTTCCTGCTGAAAGAGATGTGAAATTCCCCTTTTCCTGCAAATAGCAGAGAAATGGGAGCAGCTGGGATAGCTGCACTACCTATGTCTTCTGCACTTGACCAGCCAACTTGGGAAGTGGCCTCTCTGTATCTGGAGGCGTGTACAGATGATGTGTGCCAGGTCTCCATCACTTTAGATGGACAGGGAGGAGAGAGAGCTCCAGGAACTGGAGGGGATGTGGCATGTCAGGGTCCACCCTTGCTCCCGTCTCAGCTCTAGGCACAGGTGCCTCCCTCCTCTCTGGTTTCATGCTGGTGAAGTAAAGGAAACAGAACTGTCAAGTGGGTTTCTGCCTTTCCTTTCCTTTTCCCTGCTGGAGGTGGAGTGAGGACTGTCTATGTGAAGGATATCAAGGTATTTTTAGCATGGGTGAAGAAAGGCAGAGTATAAAATACATGGGCAAATATGCCTCCTACAGCTGCAAGAGGACCTGCTCGGGGCTACTGTTTTTGCTGGAAAGAATTTATTTGCCTAAAACCCAGCAAGGTGAAGAAAGCACCGCTTTCTTCCACCACAGGCTGGGGAAGAAGGCAGCTGTGTCTTGCTCTTCCTCCCTCACACAAATCTGGCAAGTCCTAGTAGAGGATTTTTTCCTGATGCTGGCACCCCACGCTCCTGGCTCTGTGTGCTGGCAGTGGGAGCGCAGGAGGGCTGGGGATGGAGCCATCCTGTGGGGCAGTGATGCTGCTGGGCTGGGGGCTTAAGGCATTTGTGTCACGTCAGCTCACAAGCCTGGGAGGATGCACTTGCCTTTTCCTAGGTGAATCATGTTCTGTGATGGAAAAGTGGCTTTTTCCTGCACTTGCTGGTAACAATGAGAGAGACCTCCTTGCCCTTAGTGATCATCATTTACTGAGAAGCACTCAAGTGCTTCTTCCGTGTTCCCTTCCCCTTGCTGAACTCTGTTCTGATGGTGACTACTGGCAAAAATACAAATGTCTAACCAGACAGCCACTTGAAATGGCCTGCCTTAGCTGTCTGAGGCTGTCCAGGAGGAGGCCTGTGTTCCAGCTGCAGCGCTGGGCTGCCCTGTCTGTGCCAGTCAGGCTGTGAGCATCCCTGCCCAGGGCCTGCAGAGCTGCTGGGTGGATGCTATGTGACATCAAGTGCTTTAGGCAGTGTGCAGTGGGGGCTCCCCCTCTGCCCTGGAGAAGGCATTGGGAAGGAACTGGTGCTTCCCTGAAGCTGGAACAGCATGCATTGCCAGCACTTGGGCAAATGAAGGAGGGCTGCAGTATGACTTGGAGGGTGCCCCTATGTCCCTGTGCTAAATTCAGCTCTGCAGCCAGTTTGTTTAAAATCCACCATTGCAATATTTTGCTGCCTCCCCTCTGGAGAGTTGGGCATATACAAGGTCTTCAGAGATCTCTGCTCCAAGTTAAGCTGCAAAAATTCACGGAAATGCCTTTCTTGAGCTCAACGTGTCTCAAGACTGTTTACAATTCTTGTCTCAGACCCTGAAACTGGAGTGGTTCAAGTAGGTGACCTGCTACTCTTTCCCTATATCTCCTGGTGTTAGATCAGGGTGTATTTCTCCAGTTATTGAGTGAAATTTAAAGGCAGCTTAAGGCTTTAGTCACGGGAAGCTTTTTTGGGAGAGTGGAGCTTCATACATTGCTTGGCTGAGGGTAGAAGCCCTCAGAAGGAGGACAGCTCAAGTGTTTGATACTGGGCTAGTTCTTAAATCAGGCAGTGCTTGGTGGGGGCGATCTCCCAGAGCAAGCATATACAAGTTAAAAAAAAAGAAAAGAAAATAGACAATGAGAGAAAGTGGTGATAGTGGGGAGTAAAGCAATTGAGCCACCACTGTGCTTGTAGCAAACTCTCAGGACAACCTTGGCAGGACAAGGCAGAGGCATGAGGCTTTAGTGATTTTTCTCATTAATGTGGTAGATCCATTTGTGCAGTTGGAGGCACATAAGTTACGATTTTTCTTTAATGCTTTCAGATTTTATCAGCAATGTCTGTTGTGAGTGCTTGGGATTTGTCATTTCACTATATGGCTTAAATGAAGCCATACAATTCTCTGTGTGCATTTCTTTTTCAGTAATCCAGATTTTAAAAATTACTGTTATTATTTCAACTAGATGCGATGGTACTGTCTGGATCTGTAGCTTTGTAAAGAAACAACTGTAATTTTATTCTCTGCAGGTGTGTGTATCTCAAATTCTAAAGGCACGTTCTACATGTAGAGGGTCTCAGTATGCTCTAAGCTCTACAGAATCAGCCCAGAGTCCAGAAACTCAGAAACTAGCAATTGAATCTCCCAAGAAAACAAAGGCCTAGCCTAATTTTTCATTGTGTGCCAAGTAGCCTCATGATGGCACCTTTTAAGTGTCCTGTGCTCCAAAGGCACCTGTGTTCCTTCTGTTTGCTGAGCACATCTAATCAAACCTGTTTGTTCCAGGTTAAGAACTATTATTTCCCATCAGAAGAATGGCAGCACCTGTACTTCACTTTGTGTTGTTTCAGGTGGCCAGGGAATTGGATGCTGAGCTCCACTGCTAGGGCAATTTTACATGCACTTCATTACCCAAGGTGGCCTGTGTGAAGCTGATCTGTAATGAACATCCAGTTGCAGCTCCTCCCTCTCCGCTCTGAACCAGAGGAGGCCACAGTGTGAAGTGAGATGAGGTGGGGCTTTTTGCAGCTAAGCAGTGTGCTGCTGCTCTTAAACAACATGCTGACAGTGCTCGGTGAATTGTTTTATAGACCAGAGGCACATCTTCAATGCCAGCTTTACTGTTCTGCATAAAAGCCTTGCAGGCTGCAGTGGTTTCCTTTGTGTGGATCCAGGGTGTGGGAGGCTTCATTACACTCTGCCCTGATGTTTTGTTGAGTTAATGTTGAGATACAGCCTGGGATTCATGGGATCAGTCTTGGATGCAGTCTTAAAACATCGTGAGTGATACAGGCTGTCTTCTGCATTTGCTGTCCACCAGAGGAGCAAGTGCTTTCAGGCACTTCTCTCCAGTGTTGGTCCCTTGCTGACGTAGGGTTTCTCTTGTTGCCTCCCATCGTGCATGGTGGTAGCCAGGGATCCTCTCTGTGTGGGCTACTTGTGCAGTGAAGGCACCACAGGTGAGAGGCTTCAGGAAACAGAATGTGTCTATTACATGCTGCTGTCTCCCACGTAAAACTGTCTCAAGGAACCATTGGACATTTGTAGGTGCATCACAGGTGTGTGCTGCAGTTCCTGTGCCAGCTCCCTGGCCAGGGGAAGTCAGCAGCACCTGGATAACCCCAGCCTGTGCATCAATGATTGCAGCACTTGTTCACTCCTTTATGTTGTTGCACCAGTTTTCCCCTCCTCCCTCCTTCCACACCCAAAGCCCTGCATTGCTCTGCCCCTCCCTGCAAAACATCTCTCCTTGTGCCAAAAGGCATCCCTTCATCTCTGAGGCTGTCCACCCACCTCATCTCCCAGCTCCATGTTCCTCCCTGTGCTCTCTGGGCATGTGGGTGTGCTCCCCACACATTCACTCCTCTTCACACATACCTGTCCACCCCAGCATGCAAGTACCTGCTTGTTGCTGACCTCACCTACTTAGTGCTGTTTCACTGTGTTCCCCTGAATGTTTTCATGACTGTGGAAGATTTTCTATCTCCTGCCAAACTCCTGGGACTGCACAACTTGCAGTATGTTACAGTCCTTTTACCTTCTGGGATCCTTTAAGGTGGAGAGCAACGCTGATGCATGCAAGAGGTCAGATCCTGGAATAAATAAGACATGACATGGCCATTGCAAGTTTCCTTTCTAGGGTTGCAGCCATGCATTTACATTCCAAATTCTTCCACTATTTCCTATTCTTCCACTCTTCTTACACACCATTTCCTCACCTGGAGGGGTGGCAACAGAAGGGTTGCAATGGACAGAGCTCACAGTTGGCAGTGGCACAGCTGGGAGCCTCTGGGTAAGAATCAAGGAGCAAACAAATAATGCAGATGTCATTGTGGGCGGCTGCTATAGAACTCCCAGCCAGGACAATGACACTGACAAATTATTCTTTGAGGAGTTAAGGGAATACTTCCAGGTCAACTGCCCTGGTCCTTCTGGGGATCTTCAACTTGCTAGAAGTTAACTGGGGGCATCAGACAGGTGATACAACCTGGGAACAACCAGAAGATCCAGAAAAACTGAATGACAACTTTATGGAACAAGTCCTAAGGGAGCTGACTTGCAAAGATGCCCTCCTTGATCTGCTGCTTGTCTACAGAGAGGGACTTGTTGCTGAAGTGGAGATTGATGGCTGTCTTGGCCACAGCGACCACGAAGTGATCAAGTTTAAAATCTCTGTTGAGAGGAGGAGAAGTTGCCAGCAGAACCTCAGCTCTGGACATGAGGAGAGCAGATGAGGGTCCACATGACAGGGGACTGGAAGGGATACTAAGTAAGTTTGCAGACCATACGAAACTGGGAGGAGCTGCTGACTCCCTTGAAGGCAGGAAGGCCCTGCAGAGACACCTTGACATACCTGAGGGCTGGGCAATCACCAACCACATGAAGTTCAACAAGGGGAAGTGACAGATTCTGCACCTGGTATGGAGCAACCCTGGACATACAGACAGGCTGGGGAATGAGATGCTGGCAAGCAGTGCCATGGAAAGGGACCTTGGGGTCCTGGTCGATGGCAAGTTGAACATGAGTGAGCAGTGCCCTGGCAGCCAGGAGGGACATCTGTGTCCAGGGGACATCAGGCATCACTGGCCAGGCAAGGGAGGGATTGTCTTGCTCTGCTCTGCACTGGGACAGCCTGACCTTGAATATTGTGTTTGGGGCAGTTTGGGGTGGCACAATGTAAAGAAGACACTGGGCCATTAGAGAGTGTCCAGTGGAGGGCAACAAAGGTGGCAAAGGGCCTCGAGGGGAAGTCCTATGAGGAGAGGCTGAGGGCACCTGTTCTGTTCAGCCTGGAGGAGAGGAGACTGAGGGGAGACCTCACTGCAGGCTGCAATTTACTCATGAGGGGAAGATGAGGGGCAGACACTGATCTCTTCTCTGTGGTGAGCAGGCACAGGACCTGAGGAAGGGACCTGATGTTGTGTCAGGGGAGGTTTAGTTTGGATGGAAGAAAAGGTTCTTCACGCGGAAGGTGGTCGCAGTACCAAGCCTGACAGAGCTCAAGCATTTGGACAACAGTCTTGGACATGTGATGACTCTTGGGGATGGTGCTGAGTGGGCCAGGAGTTGGACTCAGTGAGCCTTGTGGGTCCCTTTCAACACAGCATATTCTGTGATTCTGTAATCTCGGGAGGGAGAGATCTTAAAGAGTTGTCACTTGTAGCTCACTAAGATGAAAAGAATATTGTTGCTGAAAAAGTCTACAATTCCAAGAAATTAATCTTAATTGGGGAGTCTTGTTTGTGCTTCCATTAGCCAAGATAACAGGTATTAGTAGTAGTTTTCTGGTCACTGCAGGATCTTCTTAGAGGTTAGCAGGGCACAGCAGCACATAAGCAGCACCAAGGGAGTCTGTAGGGGTATTGATATTTCAACCCTGTAACAAATTCTCCACATTTTTTGATGCAAAACTTCACGACCAAATTTTGTTCTGTTGATGCACTGAGAGGGCCAGGTCTGCTTTGTCCACATCTGAAGGGAACTGGTGCAGAGGGTCTCCTTGACAACCTACCTGCTCTGTGGCGTTTGCCAGATTTCCTGTCCTGGCAGAGCCTGCCAGTGCCTGACTCTGTAGCTGTCCTGCAGGAAGGCTTTGATGTGAGGGTCTGTGCAGTTAGCTGGTGTCAGTCACTGCCTGCTGCCTCTCTGCTTGCCAGGAAAGGCTGTACTGGCTCCTAAGAGCAGGGTGTCACTGGGAGCCTTTCTGCCTTCTCCCAGCTCTAGCTCATGGACCTTCTCTTCATCACCTGAAAAATTTGGGATATTGAGGATAAAAAGAAGGATGGGTGCTTGTGAATATATTAAAATGCATGATGTCAAAGCCCCTCTGCCTTTCATTGTGATGCTGGAGATGTTGCAGAGAGGAGGCTGACTGGTCATGGGCAAGGGAACTGGATTTGAAGTGGGCAGTACTGGCTGAGGGTGGGTGGAAATGCAGAAATTAGGGGGTAAATCCAGACTTCAGCCACCCTTCCTGCTCAGTGTGGGTTGCTGCTGGTCTCTGGGGACCAGCTGCACGTGGAGTTGAGTACAACTGTCACAGGTAACAATCACGTGGACAGCGCCATGACCGAGGACACTTTCTCCAGGCCATGTGCACGCAGTTGTTTTTATCCATCTGCGTAATCTGAGGGCAGACTCTGGCTCTGTCAGGTCATCTGGGCCTCTTGGCAGCTTCTAGAAACCTCCTTGTGCAGCTGTGGGCTGCTGGTGGCAGTAAGCAGCTGTAACTCTGTGGTTCCCCAGCACACACCTTGCATGAGCACACCATTACCTGTGCCACAACACTGCTTTGCTGGGCAAAGGTCTGCAGGGACTCAGGTACCAGCTGTGTGCACTTTGCTTGGGGATCTGGCAATGCTGGAGGAAGAAACTCTT
The DNA here is from genome assembly GCA_013398275.1 of Promerops cafer. NCBI lineage: Eukaryota > Metazoa > Chordata > Aves > Passeriformes > Nectariniidae > Promerops > Promerops cafer. The sequence continues at coordinate 1,329,352 of VZSE01009799.1, read as the reverse complement.
AAACAAGAAGGATTTGGCTAAACTCTGCTATGAAAAAGAGCTGCAGCTGGGTGCAGCTGTTGGCACAGACCATCAAAGCAGGAGAAGACATGCCTGTCTACCATGCAGGCCTGGTAGGGGAATTTCAGTGCTGGCTACTTTGAATGAGTAACCCTGGAACAGATGCAAAGGTACCAAGAGATGGAGAGGCCAGGAATGAGTGGGAAATAGCCAGAGCATGAGCTAGGATTAGGTTACAGATAAGCATCTGAGGAAACAGCTGCAGTAGTCAGGACTAGGGGGTAATGGAAAGGACTGGGTCTGGGGCAGCTGGGTGGGGACAGTCAGAGGCAGTAGGACAACACCACGCCACATGGATGAATTACCATGGTAGCATCACATGCTGATGTGTGAAGACAGCACTGGAGTGCCACGAAGGTGTCCATGCAGCATGGCATTGGCAGCATGGTGGGCTGAAAGGACACAAAGGTGCAGGAAGCTGCTCATGGGTCCTGTAAGGCTGTGGGCCAAGCACAGCTCCAGTTCGAGCAGGTGGACCTCCACAGAGATCCTCAGGCACTTGCTAGCGTGGAACTGAACCCAGCAGGAGTAACATCCATTGGCTGCGTCCAGCTTCATGTGCTCCACAGCAGGACACCCTTTATCCTCCTGTCCTTTGCACTGCTGTCAAGCTGGGATGAAATACATGGGTTTCCCCAGGGATTTGCTTTAGGCAAGCCAGTCTCACCTCAAAGAATTCCTGTGGAAGGGGAGCAGAGGATGCCACCACAGGGTGCAAACTACAGGAAGCACCCTGCTTGACATGGTTGAACTTGATGGCTTAGGGGCACCTGGGTTTGAAAGCTGGGCCCTGGAGGTCTGGGTTTGCCTGGAGCTGCTCCTGTGGCCATTTACTGGTCAGCCCTTGCAGGAATGTAAAAGAAGGTCAGAACTTCAAGGTCCAAACACTGTTTTCAAAACTGTTGCTCAGGGGAGTTACTCCAGATTTATCACAGCATTTCTGAGCTCAAAGGCAGGCTGTAAGGACCTAATTAAAGTAAGGCTGTATGAGATTTGAGATGGTCAAATCAATACATCCTTCATCTGCATAACTGGATCCCTCGTAGTTACTGGAGTTGTTTGGAAAGGCCACAATGAAACTGGACATCTTACACCTGAAACTGAAAAATACAAGGAAGCCTCTTTCAAAACTGGTCACGCAGGCACTGTTCAGGAGGAGAAGTGACCCGGGAGTCACTCACTGGTCTGTGTGATAAAAAATTGGCTGTGCAACAAAGCTGTCTGCCTTGCTTGCTGCAGCTCATCAAAACATAAATAGAGTGAGGCCACGGGCTGGATCTAAGCCCACGGAAGCCAGTGGTAGGGCTCCCACTGGGCTGCAGCCAATATGGTCCGGAGCAGCTTTGTTTTAAAAATGGAAGAGAACATAAACAGGCATGACTGAGCTCTGACATTCCCTTGAACCCAGATAGATCTCTCTCTGGAGCAGCGCAGCTAGCTCTGTGTGCTTCAGTGCTCAGGGATATCATGAGGTCTCAGAAGGACCAAGGGGAAAGAACAGCAGAGGTGGCAGAGGCAGAAGAGCTTTTCTTGTGACAGGATTTACTTATGTAAGATACCTATGTCCTTACTTTGTTCCCCTGTGAAGAGAGACAACTTCACGCTGGTCCTACAGCAGAATTCAGAGTGGCTTTAGAGATGAAATCAGTCTCCTGATTTCCCTCAGCACCGTACCATTTAATGGGAGTTACACCATGAACCTGTAAAGCATTGTTTGTAAAATAAGTCTATTGTGTGTGTGCTGGGTACTCTCAGCATAGTTAATCCAGTGCTGCAGGAGCCAATGATGCAAGTGGTGTGGCTGGTATTTTTTTTAAGGGTTGGATAATTTTATGACTAATAGTAACACTTGCAACTACGCATGGTAAGAGAAGAGTAATCACAATTTGTGCTGCAGGGCATAAAGCTGACTGTTTCTGTAGGTCATGAGGACATTTTTTTTTCTTCTCTGTAAAGTAATACAGCTAAAGGTACTTTTGAAGGTTGTTTTCTTCTGCCTTTTAAACATTAGATGTTGGCTGCTGGTCAAAGGTGGATTATCTGATGGGATGAACCAATGGCCTGATCCTCTAATTACTAAATTCCTACGTAAGGCTTTTATTTCCTGCTCAATGAGGTACTGTGCATATGCTGTGACTTTTCAGAGAGACCCTTTCTTGTAAGATGGAGTTAAAGCCCCAGCTCTGGTCCCTAATTGAAACCAGCAGCATTCAGTAAGTTTGGACCATGTCTGCCTGCTGAGTAGCCCTAGGCAGGCCTCTGTGGTTTCTGTTCCATGCACAGGAACTGTATCTCTGGCAGAAGGTCTTAGAGCCTAGTGAAGAAATTGCAATAGATAATCTACCATGTTTATTTCACTTTGCTTGTTTGCTTGTGCAACTTCCAGGAGCAGATCAAAATCTCCTGGCATGTATTTGATATTGTTTAGCTGTTGTATGGGCACTGCTTTTTCTTCTTTATTTTCCTCCTGATCTGGCTAAGGCTAGCCTTTAGACAATCCAGGCCTGTTGTGAATGCTTGTAAGAAGTGAATTAAAAACTAGCCCTCTCTGAGTAAACCAAAACATAGTTTGAAAATATGTTGGGGTTGATTCTTCCAGGGTGGTTCAATCACTCAGAAAACTGGAAGAAGGCTACTTTAATTACTGGGAAGATGAGTGGTAAAAGGAATCCTTTTAATGTTGCTGGTTGTGGCAGCTTGGTTTTGCTCTGTTCCATCCACTCCTATAGCGGTACAGCTCTGTACAAACTGTATACAGCTGTGCACACAAATGAGCAGCTGGGCAGTCTTGACCATTGGTGATGTTTTTGTTTTTAAAGAGCAAAAAATAACCTGGCTTGGTTTTCCAGCTTGCGGCTTGCAGCACCATTGGTTAGAAAACATCCTTCTGATATAAAAGCAGAGTGAACTAGAGCAAGCTGCTAAAAAGAGAGAAAATACTGAGATGCTGTCCTGTATCACCTCTTTGACTGTAATTGCATTTTGGCATCTCATGGGTCCTACTTAAAGTCTGCACATTGAGTTGCTGAGCAAATGTGCTCCCTTGTGGCTCCTGCTTTTCTTGTGGTATTGAAGCAGTCAGGATTTCCCTAGGGGTTTATTCTTCTGCCTCAGGTTCACAGGTACCACAGCTTCCCCAAATCCTGCTCCCATCAATCTATTAGAGGTCAATGCTAATCTTGTCAGACTGGGAAGGGGAAAGGACTTGCTTTGCTGTGAGAAATGAGACCCTACACTGTGAGGAGCACTAAGAGTTCCCTCAGGCCTTTGTAGCAGGTCAGGAGTCAGCAGGGCCATTTGGTGTCCATCACACCCAGCTCCTGCTGGAGCTCTGGGAGCTTGCTGTCATGGTTCAATTGGTGTTTTTTCATGTTTGAGTTGGGGAAGTCCTGGGTGGAAAGAATAACTTATAGGGGGGTTTTTTGTACTCTTTTTTTCTCCGCATCCTTGCTTCTTTTCTTAGATTTACCCTGGAGTGAGGGATGAGTCACAAAATCTAATGGGCTTTTGTGAGAAGATCCTTGGACACCAGGCAGGGAAGGGCCAGGGAGCCCTGATTCCTCAGGAGCAGTCCATGGCCACCAGATAAAATGAAATGCTGCCGGAGCCACCCGGTGTTCTCCACCCGAGGAGTTGGCAGGAGGCTGGGGCAGCTGTGGAGAACATTTTGGCTCGGTCACCAACCTGCTTAGACAGCAACCTGTCCTGGAGTCAGTCCTGGAGCTTGACGAGGCAGCCCCACAGCCTGGTCCCCGCAGATGCCTGCTCCTTGCCTTGGGAGCAGGTGGATTGCTTACAGCCAGAGAAGAGGAGATGAAAGGGAGAGGAGGGAGCAACACTCATTTATTAATGCTGTTGAGTTGTGTTTCTTTCCAGTGCTGTAAGACTCGGGCAGGACTTGCAGGCAGCTGATGAAAGAGGAGACAGAGCTCACCAGGAAACATGAGAGAGCTTTCAGGAGGAGTCTCAGGAGGGCTGCTGGGAGGTGGGAAGGTCTGTGTGCTCCCCCAAAATAGTGAGAGGCTGTAGGAGTCTGAGAGGGCAAGAGAGTGCCCTTGAGGGAGAAAAGAAAATAAATAAAAGGCATGGAGAGGCCACCTGAGAAGAGATGGAAGAAACTGGATAGTCATCTTGTTATTGCAGAGTTGGTAGACAAAAATACATGGTTTTTTTTCTCTTCTGTGATATTTCCTGTTTGCTAAAAATTTTAAGTTGGTGTTATGCCCGAGGTGTATTTCCTCTCTTTTGAGCTATTGCTGGGTGAGAGCTTTCCTATCCAGAGAGCCCACTACATTGCTAGCATAAGTGAGCTCAGGCTTTGTGAAAAAGACCCGTAAGACTTCTTGGGGTTCGACAGAGGGATAGGTTTTAGAAATATCTGAAAAATTTCTATGGAGTCTGGTGGAAAATTTTGCATGCTCTGGTTTTTTTAACTCTTCACAGCCTGTAGCAGGGATGAAGTTGCTAATTAAACTCTTCTTTTATTTGAGATAACCCAAAATAGTTAGAAATGTTCATAAAAGACATCCCTCCACAAGGGTTGCTCACAGCAGCTGAATGCTTTAGGGACCAGATTTCACCAAAGTTCTGGGACATGCTGTGTGTCTCTGGTTTTGTGACAGTCATGCTTTTGATCATATGCAAAGATGAATAAAAAATGTTGCTCTGACATTTCCAAATTATGCAGTTACAAGCATTTGAAGTTAAACCCAGTGAGGCTTACTTAGCCAGCTTCTGAGATACAGAGATCAGATTTTTTTTTTTGTTGAGAAAGCAAGTTTTTTTCTTATTTCTAATGAGGATCAGAGTGCCCAGAGGCCTGATTTTTCCAATAAAAGCAGTAGCATTTTTGTAACAAATCTGTCTGAGCCTGAGTGCACAGACCCTGTGAATCAGGCTCTCCATCCTGGTATTTTTTGGTGTTTTAGAAAGTGAAATAATTGAGCTTCACAGTACTTCTGTGAATCAGGTTTGTTATTCTCACCATCAAATATTGACTGAAAAATAGTCAAGGAGAACATGCTGGCATTCAGGACATGCTGGAATTTACACATTCCATATTTACTCCTCACAAACTTTGTTCTGGTCTTTCACTGGTGCTGCTGTTAAGGTTACTGAATTTTCAAACACCAGAACAGCTGCTTTTCAAAAAGGGTGAAAGCCCCATCTTCACAGTACTGTCTGAGCCAGTGCTGAACAAGCACCTCATGTTTCAGTCAGTGTTGTGAAAAGGTGTGACAAAACTCACTCCAGCAGCCCAGATCCTTAAAGGCAGGTAAAACCCCAGCGTGGGATGTCTGTTGTGTGTGTCACTCTTGATGTTGGCTAAAAGAGCAAGGCTGCAGGAGAGCACATTGGGCCATCCTGAAGTGGTGCTGTCTTCATTTTGTGCACTGCACCACCGGGTCTTCCTCTTGGCTTTACTCTTGCCAAGAGCCAGGGCAGCACAGAAACAAACCTGGTGGAGGTGAGCAATTTTGGTTTGCTGTCAGTTTACCTGTTAGCATATTCCATCAGAGCAGGACTTTTTTGGATGGATAAGCTCCTGGACAATAGATTGCTGAAATTCCTGTTGCATTATTTTGGCATCAGCTGTCCAAGAAGAAGAGCATATCTAACAGTGGCACTTCCGTGTGTTATGAAATATAATAGTCAAAGCCCTAAAATCCTGCAGCAACAGGATTTACTTTCTGCTCCATGTTTTATAAATCCTATGAAAGTCTGATGTGGTAGCCTGGATATTATTCTGTGGTTGCTTTATTTGAATGGGAAAAAAGCTTATCTCATTAATATAGTAGGGATATGAATAATAAACTTAGGTTGCAAAACCTTATTCCTTCTGGCATTCAAGCTCTTCTCTTTTGTCCCTCCATTCTCATATTCCAGGATCACAAAGATTTTTGATCACAGACTTGAAACTTGCTGTGAAGAAGGTGCATCTCTAATGGAGAGATGGAGAGCACAGAGTGAGAGAGGAAACCTCCCAGTATTCTTGCAACTCTGAAGTAGTTAATTGTATTGCCATTTTAGGGTAGGCTCTCAATAGGCACATGTGTGGCTTGGCTCAAATCCCAGCACTTTCCCTTGGGACTTCTGCTTCCAAGGTACTTAAAGACAGGTTTTTCAAAAGTAGTGACGTTGTAAACTTTTGGGGTTGAGAGCAATCAGTGTATTTAGATAGCTGGATGTTACAAAACTACTTCACAAATTATTTTTGTCTTTTGTGGTGAACAGGCTGGAGTTAACTTGGAGCAAGTCAAGTTACAGCCCAGGACTTCATGAGAGAAGTCTTTGCTGTGTTCAGGGACCGCCATCAGAGAATCCCATGGGAGATGGTCTTAGGGAGCTTTGCAGGAAAGGACTTTGGGATTCTGCTGCAAGCTGCTTTAGGTGACAGTGATGCTGCTGTGAGCTGGGGTTCAGACCAGATGATTTCCAGAGCTGCTGTCCAACCTCAGCAATTCTGTGCTTTGGTATTAGCATGCATTAAAAATAGATTAAAAGAGTATTGAAGAATGAACTACCCTGGGCTATTTTTGGAGCCCAGGAAGTCATAGACAAACAGTCCTCATTTCCATCCCAAGAGACACTGCACTGGGAACTTTTCCTATAAAACAGTGTGTAGCACATAAACTGCACTGTAATGTTTCAGAGCACCAGACCCAAGGTCTGATGCTCTCCTAGCAATGTAGAACCTGGAGCTTTGTGAGTGATTGGGGTCAGAGGAACATAAAGGACAGAAAATAAACAGCTTTTGGCAAAATGCAGGTGAGAGGACAGCTGCTTTCTCTGGCCTTCAGTTTTGGCAGAACATGCTAGAATTTTGGGTATTTTGATACGTGTGGTTGTGTAAGGCAGTACACTCTTACCATTATGGAAAAGGAATGAAACTGAGCAGTCAGTGGAGCTTGGTAGGAATCACACCAGGAGCCTGTGGAAAAGGTCAGTAAAACTTAGTAAAGAGACTGAGAAGAGTATTTGGATGAAATCTCAGGTCAGCATGTAAATAACCAATGTCAGATGGCATTTTCAGTGGACATTTATTCTGGAGCCAGTACAGGAATTACTTTGTGCATTTCCTGTACTGAATTACACGAGAGGCAGATTGGACAGTTGTTACGGTTTCATTTGTCTTGAAGTTCATTAGCTGGACGAGTGCTGGGTAGTAGGAAGCCCTCTTCTTTGGCTTATGGAAATTTCCAGTGTGTTGGAAAGAAAATGATAATTTTGCAATCAGTCCTTGCAAGCCACCTTAAGCAGTTGGAAGGGCAATTTTAATGCTCTGGTAGAAAGCTACAGCACAGTTAAATATTCCACTGAAACAGGATAGCTCTGTGAGGCATACTGGCCCAACTCCAAGGCAACTAACGCGGCTGTCTCCTGCTGGGTGAAGGATCACCTCCTGGAAGCCCTCAGGAATGCCTGCTGGTGGCAGGGATTGCTTGTGGAATACAGGGGCCCTGCCGCAGCATTTGGCTGGCCCCTGCAGCCTGGGCTCTGGAAAGTTCAGCTGTGTCTCAGCTCGTGAATGGCTCTGAGTTTGTTCCGTCTGGGGCAGAAGCTTAGCAGAACCCAAACCAGAAATTTCCCAGTAAATAATTTTTCAGTTTCGTGGAAGTTCTGAAAGAGCAGTAGAAATGGTTCCCCTGATTTTCTGAAATTAAGGGCGGTGTGATAAAAACTAGACCTGTCACACAGGTTTTGTTAATATAGAAGGTAGCACAGAAATGAGTTAAATTTATAATACAGCTTAAATGTCATTCACAAAGTGTAGTGATGGCACAGTTTTACCATCATATTTCCACTGTTAAAGCATTTTGTTTCCAACTCCCAGCTATAATAATAATAAAAATATTAATATATTTAAGCTGCATTACAATGAAAAAACACCCCAACAATCTGCAACAACTCAAACTCCCTATATAGGGAGAGAATGACAGGAGATACAGTATATAAGAGATTTTTTCCCTAAGAATGTGGATCTCTTTCAACTTGGTCTTCAGAAAGGATATACACTTGGAACCAGCTAAAAGTAAGAGATGCAGTTTAACAATCGCTGGCACTTCAAATAAGAAAGATCTTCATCAGCTTCAAAGCCCCTCTCAGTGAGGGATGTGCCTATGGGTCAACTAAGAGCAGAATACTTGCTTTGTTTCTTCTCTTTCTGCACTAAGTGCATGCATTATTATTGCATGTACTTTGCTAAAGCAAACTGAATCTTCTCTATCAGCCATTAAAAAGTCCTTTAAACTACTTGAATCATAAACCTCCGTGGTTCTCAGCTGTGCTGTGCCTTACACAGGGGTCTTATTTGTGCTTCCTATAATTGTGTGTCTGCACATCTGCAAATGTGCTCATGGTGAGCAGATGACAGCAGCACACTGGAGTCTTTAGAGGAAAGTTCAAGGATAGTGTTCCAGGCACCAGCGCGGAGACAGAGCCGGGCGGGGCAGAGCTGGACCGGGCAGGGGGGGAGATGTCGAACCCAGCCGGGCCGGGCGTGGAGTTTGGGGGCTCCCCAAATGCCCCAGGGCCCCCTCAGCTCGGTCCTGGTCCCTTTCTGCAGGAGGGGTGGGCCGGGGGTGTCTCCCAGCTCTGCCACCCGGAGCATCCCTCCTCCATCGGGCATCCCTCTCCCAGCTCCAGTGGATTTTAAGGATCCTGGGATGCTCAAAACAAATGAACTTTTAAGGCAAGATTTACAGAGCAAACTAAAATTGTTCTTCTTGCCTCTTCTTGTGTGGCGTCTCTTAAGTCTTCTTGAGAAAGATTTTAATTGGAAGACACGACATTAAAAAAATAATCCCAAGTGAGAGTGGAGTCTGTCCCAGTTTAGCAGGCTGAAAATACTCAGCAAACTGAGTAAATCTTCTGCCAGACAGTGGGATTTAGGCATGAGTGTTTTAGCAAACTAGGTCACAGTAAATACAAGCTCTTTCTTTTTGTCTCTGTGGAGGTATAGGTTGAATATCAGGGAAAGGTTTTTCACCCAGAGGTTGTTCAGGTACTGGAACAGCTCCCCGGGGCAGTGGTCACAGCTCCAAGCCTGACAGAGCTCAAGGAGCATTTGGACAAGGCTCTCTGGGATTCTTGGGATTGTCCTGTGCAGGGCCAGGAGCTGGACTCGATGATCCTTGTGGGTCCCTTCCGACTCAGAACATTCTGTGATTCTGTGGGATAAAAAGTAGTTTCTGTGAACTCCTCCTGATTCCCGCTTTCTTAATTATTTTTGTCAAGCGTGTTGCATAGGCTGGTTTGAGATCCAAAGCAGGACATTGACGTGGGAGTTAGTTCAGACAGAGGAGAAACAATATTTCAAAAGTTCATATTTTGGAATTATGTCACTGGGTAAGAGCTCTGTAAAGAGAGTTTACACAACCCTGATTTTTCCTCATAGCAACCCATGTTGTGTAAATAAAGCTCTCCCAGAAGCAAGTGTGTGTGCTTCGCAGCCCGTCCCGTTGCACAGCACGCATTTGCTCAGAGGCAGGGTGCCTGAAGGGAGGACTGGCAGCTTGCTTTGTCCCTGTGAGTTTGGAGCCTGTGTCATGAAAGACCTCGAGCATGCTCTTGCCCCCTTAGTACTCTGAGGCTTGATATTTGAAGTCATAGGTATGTAGGATTTTCTATTACTTATCAAAATGTTAGCCTGTCGTTGCATGTTTGCAACGTTGCATGTTACCAACTGCATGACTAGCAGTTGGTATTTGATGATGATTCAGATGAAATCAGTGTTACAAATCTCAGCTTTGCTTAATAGAGATGCTGATGTCAAGTTGCATGCACAGTTCCTCTGCAAAGACAGATGAACGCTGACATTTAGGCTTAGAGGTCAGATAAATCTTTGAGTGTAGATTTGGTGGTGTCAGCATCTGATGAGAAATTCCAGACATTCTTGAAGAATATCCTGATATTCCAGTTGCCTTTTGCTGCCATTTTAATTGATGCTTGATCATGTTTACAGCAGACTTCCAGTACCTAAAGGCAGCCCACAAGAAAGCTGGAAAGGAACTTTCAGTGAGGGCATGTAATGGGAGGACAAGAGTGAATAGCTTTAAACTGAAAGGGGGCAAGTTTAGATTAGATATTAGGAAGAAATTCTTTACTATGAGGGTTGTGAGGCACTGGAACAGGTTGCCCAGAGAAGTTGTGGATGTCCCATCCCTGGAAGTGTTCAAGATCAGGTTGGATGGGGCCTTGAGCAGCCTGGTCTAGTGGGAGATTTCCCTGCCCAGAGGGGTTGGAACTTCAAGGTCCCTTTCAGCACAAATCATTCAATGACAACTTAAGTCTGAACCACAAGTAGTAGTTTCGGATTTTGAATCAAAATTGTGGAAGTAAACTTGCACACAGGGATTGCATCCAGGTTCCTGAAATACTTGGGAGTAGTTTTAGAGCCTCATCCAAACCCCAGTAACATTATTAGAAGAGCTTCATCTGACTCAAAATGCAATCATCAGATTGTTTCCAATGTTACATACCTAGAGAGCAGTACCAAAGCAGTACCTCAATCACTGCACTGTCAGTTCCTCTTTGTTACATTGGAAGACTTGTTATATTCCTGTGGGTTTGATATTTATCAATATGCCTGCTTCTGGTTCCTCCTCAGCAGAGCTGTTGGAGAGCTTTTGTGTTGTCCCACAGTTAGAGGTGCCTCTGTCTTCAGGGCTTTGTTTGATGTCAGAGCAGTGTGTCCCATGTGGAGCCATGGGCAGAACAGTCTTTCTGCTGTCCTCAAGAACACAGGCAATTTAAAGTAATTTAAACAAATCATAAGATATTTCTGGGGTGGCCTGCAGGAGAGTTGGTTTAGGTCGCTTCCTTGCCTTGAGGTCAGGTCAACCCTACCTGCACCATTTCTGGCAGATATTTGTCCAGCCCCTTCTTTATTTTCCCCTGCCCATAGCCATGTCCGTAGTCTGCCTCCAGTCACCACTGAAACTGAAAGCCTAGAGTAGTAATTTTGTTGCAATGGTCGCAGAGACCATGGCAATAACAATTTCAGCAGTAGAGAGTTCCTGCTTTTGAGGTGAATTCAGGGGAAGAAAATGGTTACAGCCGCTTTGAGCAAAATGGCAAATAGAAATGGCAAGTGGAGATGTAAGTAAAGTCTGGGGGTTTTTCTCATGGAAGCAGTGAATGGTATTTTCTACAGCACAAAGTTCCACAGAACTTGACTGAAAATCAAGCTGCAAGAAGATACGTTGGGAATGCTGCATCTACATAGAAGTAGCAAGGTATTGAGTCTTCAGGAAAATCCTCACCCACGATAAACAAATAATGCATTAGCTATGTTTGGTAAAGCAGTAACAAATGTTGACTTGAAGGTCTGTTGCTCAGTTGATGTTCAGCTTCATGTCCTAGACAGGTCCTGTATTTAAAAAAAAAAAAAAAAGGAAAGCTCTTTGGGCAGTCTGTTGCTGCAGTGTTTGGATCAGTTGAGAAAAATGCACTTACCAAAGCTTTCTGAAAGCTTTGTGGATGACCTTGTTGAGCTCTCCTGGGCACAGTCCTGTTGCAGAAAGAAAAACAGATGACAAAGACTGCTGAGCATAAAATTGGCATTTTCTTTCTTGATTTTTGTAGGTACGTCCCTGTGCTCAGAGGAGAGAAGCTGCCTATGTATGCTACTTCTTATTAATTGCATTTATTCAGCTACTGTGGACATCAAAGCAGCAGATCTGGATGGTAGAAAGCATTTAGAAACGTGCATCTCTTTGCAAAATCAGTCCTCACTGCTGTTCGTGATGATGCAGTGCATATGAATTAGAGCAGGCAGGGAGCCTGCCAGGTCTGTGTCCCAAGTGCAGTGCCTGTGGTGTGCTGCACTGAGGTTCTGATAAATGGAGGCAAACTTCAGCTTTAAATAACTTGTTACTTCAGTGGAACAGGCCTTTGTTGCCTCTCCTGTCTGTAAGGGCACAGCTTCACCAGTCCCTCCAAATGGAGGGGAGAGTGCCAGGAATACCACTTGCAGTGATCAAAAATAGGTGGAACATCTGCTTTTCATGCCAGTCACCTTGAGGTTTAGGTAGGAATTTTTTAAGTTGTTATTATTATTTGTGTTAAAATCAAAATGAGGCAGATGGCAGAGTGTGAGTCAGCCATTGAGGATGTGGTCACTGGGAGTGAACTGGTAGAAACCCATGGAAATGTTTCAGGATTAAAGGCATTTTTGAAACAAAAATAATGCCTAATGTTACAGTTCACCATCAGAGTAGCAAATTGCTTTTACTTTGGAAGTGGGAGTAAAAATCAAAACCTAGCCTGGTATACAATACACCTGACTGTGTTCCTCACAACCTGCTGATTTTTCCAAGTGCTCCAAGTACTGAAGCTTGAGCAAGGCAAATCTCACAGGAGTAAATGTTTTTATGCAAATCCCATATTTTGAAGACAATGACTGGCAAAAGGCTGGCTTGGTGAGTGTGATTCCCTGATGAGAACTACTCAAATACCTTTGTTCTTGGTATGACTGGAATCAGCCCTCTTTGACTGGCTGTAGCTGTTTTGAGAACTCTGTAGCTGTGCCTGAAGACTGTAAAACCAGAGACACTGCTTTTGATGGCAATATTGTGCAAAGAGGCAGACACAGAGGCAGCCTGTGTGCAGCACAGTGTCTCGGGGACAAGCACACCATAATTGCAGCACAATTGCCATGTTCTGTAAATTAAAGAGTGGAACTTGCCAGCAGTTAAGGATTTTAACTGCACAGCTATCATGGCCATAATGTTGAAAATATATTTTATGATTTAAAAGCTTCTGTATGTGTTTTATGTGGTTTAAGATGTCCCATGGAATACCTCAAGAGGGTAACAGACTAGCCAGCATTTCTCCCTGCTTTGCTGCAGAAGTTAGCAGTGCCAAAGTTATGGGCTTTTATATTATGCTGCTGAATGCAGCAGTAGGTGCTCTTCTGCTCAGTCTTCATTTGAGCCAATGAAAAACAAAAACAGAGTGCTCTGCTCTTCACCCTTCCCCAGTCTAATCCTTCAAGACTCCTCAGTGGAGGAGAGGAGAGGTTAAGTTGCGTGGTTGAAGAGATGAGGACGGACAGGAGAGGACACAGGGCTCCTGTGGGCAGAAGTCACCTCGGCCAAGGGGTTGTGACTGCACAGCCAAAGCTGTGGCTGGGCACCTCAGCTGGCTGCATGCTCGCCCTTCTATGCTCACAGGAACTCCTGAACCTCCTGTGCCTTCAGCGTGGAAAGTGCAGACAAGCAAGAGTTTACAATAGTTTTGCTCTAGTACATTCTAGGTTGAAACAGAAGTGTTTCTGGAGCTGACACAGGAGCTCAGCCCCATAATTTTGCAGGATAGTGCAGCTACATGATGGTCTTTCTCACTCAAATCCAGCACTGCACCTCCATAGATCATATCCTTACTGAGCTTCCAGACAGCAGGCAATATTTGCTAGATAATTGTGTGGCATGAGTAATTTTAATGATTTAACTAGGGCAGTGGAAACTTTTAGTGACAGAAGCAAGAGTTGAATTATATTTTCCGTGAAACCAGTTAGTGCCCCAGCCATTGCTTATCAGTTCCTCACTTGCTGCATAAAATACATTTCCTACACCTCGAGGGGAACAGCAGCAAGGTATTCTTTGTGGGTGAGTCTGGCAATGGGACTGCATTAGTGCCCTGGGTCGTTAATGTCTGATGATTTTCCTCTCCTTCCCAAGTGTGGTGCTCTGCCTTTTCCTCCGTCATACTTCAAGTACCTCTAATATTCTGCAGCTTATTGTCAGTTTGCATGGCAGTGAATCAGAGTTGTACCTGGAGGAAGAATGGAGTAATTTATTTCTGCACACAAGGTTCCTAACTTGAGCTTTGTCCCTGGAGGAGTTCAGCAATCTTATTTGTGGGTTCTGCACTAACCAGAAATGGAAAGGTTTGCAGGGCTACCTCTGTAACAACTGGGTTTCATGCTCCTTGAATCCTTTTAACTGCAGGAGTGACGTTCCAATCTTGACCTGAGGACAAGAATTTCACTCTTTCCTGTCTATCCTTTTAATTGACCTAAATAAGTAACCAGAGACTCCCTTGGCCTGGCCCTACCCTTGAATGGGGTTTTTTTGGTAGTTCCTCTGACCCTGTCTGTGATGCATGACTTGACCTAACTCACCCTTATGTCCAGAAAATGTTGGCTGTCTCTTTTCACTGTATCCTTCCACCCACATCTCTGTTTGTAGAAGGTCAGATTCCACCTCATCCTCATGATTTTTGCTCTCGGTGTTGTAGGGCTGTGTTGGTGTGTGTGGTAGGCCAGGAGATGGGTGTTGCTTCCTCTGCAGAATGGCACCAACAGTAGGGTTTGCTCTGGTGGGTGAAATGTTTGTCAAACTCTCTCAATACCTTCTTATATTCAGTTTCAAGCAACCTTCACCAGCATCTTTTGGACTAGTAAGTTTGCAAGGCACCTAGTGGTAATGTCTGGAGGCATTGGGTATTACACCTGCATACCTGTTCAGCCAGAAGGAGCACTGGGAAAGACCTCAAATGATGCTGAAGTCCCATGGAATAACAATAAGTTGAAAATACTCAACCAGGGTAAGAGGAGAAGTAAGACCATCCAAGGGAGGGTTAAAACATCAAGCCACGGTGAGGGGTCTGTGGATGCTGGGGGTAATGAAGAACAACACCCTGCTTCATTCCTGCCAGTTTCTTTGTTGCCCTATCCTTGCAACAAAAAAGACAAGAAGAGTCTCAGATAAGAAGGAAAATGCTTTTGTGCAAAACAGCCTGTGGACCTGCTTTTTCCTGAGGCTGCTGAGTGAAATCATTTAGCAGGGTTATAAAAGGGCTGGCTAGAATGTGGGTGTTAATAGCATTTGCAGCTATGTAAGCAGCAGTAACAACAGCAGAGTAATCAAATCTCGTCTTTCAGAGGGGAAGTTGATCACCTGCGTGGGTCTGGGATTTCCCCTTGCGCGATTGCCAGGTATCTTCACAGGCTAATGGAAATGTCGAGTGCTGTCTGGGGCTGGGGGCATGGCAGTGCCTGGATGGATCTAATCTCTGAACACACAGAGCAGCTCTGGTCATGCTCCTGCCCCGAGGCCTGATTGCTCCCTGGGTACTGCTGGCTCTTATCTCTGGCTGCAGCTTTCTGCTTTTTTTTTTTTAGTTGGTTTTTTCCTCTTGAACTGGGCTTCAAGTGCATTGCTCTGGCAGAGTCATAATTGTTGGGTGAGATCTCTTCATCTCCACTTGCATCTTCCTTTGCTGGCTTTTAACCCAAGAGCAGTTAAAAGCATGGCTTGGAAGGGGCAGACATGGCACTCACGCCTGACCAGACCCTCGGCAAGAATCATCTCCGTCTCATTTTCTCTTGGTACAGCTTTTCTGTCTCTTAATGGTTGACTCACTGGAGCTGTGGGCAACTGACTCCAGACTGGCTGCCTCTTGTGGGGGCTCTGCTGTAGGATGCAGCATCTGTTTCAGCCTCCTCTTCAGCTCCTTTGCCTTTTCTTTGTATTCAACCACCTCTTATTTCCAGTAGGAAGCTTAGGTCCTGAGGGCTTCCCATCCTGAATCCAGAGGAGCAGCTGAGGGTCGGCCCTGCTGGGCATTGGGATCCTCAGCAGGCATCTGCCAGCCAGCCTAATGGGAACAGGGACCAAAAGGACCACTTTTCTCTGAAGAAGAACCACCTTCATATTTTTGGTTGATCCCTGTGAGGGACCATTGGGGTGCAAAAGTAGAAAGGAAGATGGACCTCTACTTGTAGAGAGAGATTGGACTGATGCCAAGGAGGGGAGAGTATATGGCAGCAAGCCTGGCTGCTGCTTCTGGCAAGCTGTGCCTGCACCAGTGCTGCCTTCCTTGGAGGTGTTTGAGGTGAAAAAATAGCCTTGGAAAACAACTGGTGTGCTTTGGGAAGTGATGGGAAATGCTTTGGGAAGTGAATTTCTGCTGAGAGAAAGGCAAGAAAGGCAAGATACCTGTCTGACAGGCTGATGGCAGCAATGCCTGGCCCAGCATCTTCCCCTGGCTTTGGGACAGGCTCTTCCCAAGCCTTTGATTTCTGCCTCCATGGTTTTTCTGCCTTTTCACATCCTAGCCAGAACCGGTTTTGTAGAGGGACTGAAGCAAAACCATCAAAGCTAATAGTTCTGGCATTCCTTCTTAGCAACACTGGAGTGTTTGCTGAGGTATTTTAGTTCTTGACTCCTGCTTTTTTCCAGGTGTAGGCTTGTTGACTTTAAGTAGCCATCAAGAGAGTGTTCGAGCCAGTGAGCAGTGCTTAGGGAGAGCTTGAGGACAGGCTGAACCTGTGGTAGATCACCTCGCCCAGGTGCTCCTGAGACAGGGCAGTGGACGTGGCCTCAGGGCTCCCCTCTCCAGCTGTCACACAGCAGTGGAGACCTGCAAGGCCATGTCTTGAATCCTGTGACATGCTGTGGAGAAAACCTTGGTGAGCAGTTGGCCTCGGGAGGTGTTCTGACTGCAGGAAGCTGCAGGAGATCTGTCTTTTCTGTGGTTTCCTCCCTTTAGTGAGGAAAGCATGGGCAAAACCAGGTCCTTCTCCAAGGGTGTCCTGTGGAGACCCCCAGGGAAAAGCCAGTCTTTTCAGAAGGAACTGGAGTGCCAAGAACTTTCTCTAAGAGGAGTGTTGATCCTATTATATTCTGAAAATCATTTCCTACCACATTGGAGAATTGGCTTGTCAAAGCACAAATTACCCAGCAAGGAAATCAGTGCCTCCAGATTAATTCGTAGCTCCTTTGTCTCTTCTGTGCTTGGTTGATGTGTTAGGTAAATATTTGTACAACACAGAGAATTGCCTCCCTTTCGTCTCTTTTCCAAGGGTCAAAGAAATGTCAGCCATTGGCACTTCTGTGCAGCCAGGCTTCTGTGTTTGCTGGGAGGCAGGCTCCACGCCAGCCATGGAACAGCCAGAGTGGCTGGCTGTGGTGGCCAGCAGCCCTTCCCAGAAGAGGCAGGTTACTGATGCTTTGTCCTGAGCTTAT
This sequence comes from Promerops cafer, assembly GCA_013398275.1. Classification (NCBI taxonomy): domain Eukaryota; kingdom Metazoa; phylum Chordata; class Aves; order Passeriformes; family Nectariniidae; genus Promerops; species Promerops cafer. The sequence continues at coordinate 1,312,319 of VZSE01009799.1, read as the reverse complement.
TCCACAGGGCAGTGAAGTGCTGAGTTTAACAATGAAACCAAATAACCTCTCCCCTCCACACAAGAGAAAAAAACCTGCTTCTCTTGGTGTCTTCCCTCCGTGAATCTTCAGGGATGAACTGACTTTTTTTGCCTTTTTTTTTTCCTGATTTACTTGATTGCTCTCTAGCCAGCTTCAGTGATCCTTGTGGCTCCCTTGCAACTCAGGATATTCTATGCTTCTATGGGTCTATTCTCTAAAAAAAAAAGCCTGCTGTTCTCTCCCACTATTATAAGCAAGTGCTGAATTCACATGAACTGCAAAATCTGTTACAGCCCCATTCCAAGTGGGGCCATGTGTCCAGTTGCAGGACACTCACAAACAGTAGTTTCTGCCTCATTACTCTGAATTAGGGGCAAACTCACCAGTTACGCATAAAATTATATAAGGACAAAAGAATTTCTCTTTTTTTCTCATGACAGTCAGTCCCTGAAGCACAAGTTGTGCTTAGCTGCATTAATCAGTAGGTTACTCACCCAGTAACTGAAAAATCTTCTGCAGAAGATAAATACTGACCTTGGTATTTTTAGTCATAAATTTAAACGCATAGCTTTAAATCAGAATCTGGGGGTGAGAAGATCTTGATCGGAAATTTGTGACTGTTCAGCATCTAGCAGGGCGTGAATGAAACCCACACATCCAAGCCAACACCCACATCAGGAAATCAGGACACCCTAGTTGGCTCTGAGCCTTGTCTCTCATTTGAATCTCTGACTACTTTCATGTTTTTCACATTTTTTGCACTTTCTTTTTGTTAATTGCCTTCTTTGATCAGCACACCATAGGAGGCAGCTTTCTGCTCACCTCTGCCAGACTCTGTAGGACCCAGATTGAGGAGCAAGCAGAGACAGTGTTTTTCCACCCTATTTGTAGTTACAATAACTGGCCGAGAGCTTAGCGCAGCCAGGGAGGGGGATCTGGAAAAGGGCTGTTTGTGAATTCTAGTTCCTGGGGTGGCTTGGGGTTTGCCTTGGCCTCTGTGTAGCCCAGAGATGTTTGGGGGATGATCTAAGCCATGTGGCCCCCTCCAAAGCAAGCAGATGGAGCATGCTCCTGCCTAAGGCACAGTGAGTCTCCCATGCTGCTGACTGGGTGGGCACAGGGTAGGGAGGTGGACTGGGTGAAGATGGATGTGCTGCTTATGGAGCAGCAGGTGTTCCCCCAGCAGTGGGCTGTTCTCTCCCCTCAGGGCACGTTCCTGCCACTTCTGGCTGTAGGAGTTGTGTAGAAGGCCCAGACCATCTAAACACTCAGACTTGAAGCTGTTGGGATGGTTCCCTGTACATACCAAGGCAGCCAATTTCTTCGGGCTTTCTAGAGCTTTGGGGATGATTTCCAGTTGTAAAGAAAAGGGGAGAGAGTCTGGCTGCTCTCCCTGGTGTGTGGGCATTGAGCTGGTCTGCCACCAGCCTGGGAGAAGTCAGGGCCGATGGAGGTTTTGGCACTTGCCACTGAGGCTGGAGCTGCCGTGTGGCGTGGGCATGGCACTGAGCTGCTGGCAGGCTGGTCACGTGCTGGCTGAGTGCCAAAATGTTCATGAGATCTGAAAACCGCATAGTGTGAGGCACTGAGGCACTGCTGGGAGGTCTGAGCTCGGCTCACAGCACTGTCTCATTAGTGATAGGGGCAGCAGGCACCAGGAGAGCTACAAGGCTGTGCTGCAGCTGCTTGTCTTTGGTCCTCCTACACCCAGGAGGTCACTGAAGTTTTGGAAGGAAATCAGAACTGATCCTGACTTCTGGATTGTGCAGAATTAGAGGGGAAGGGAGTTTCAAATGAAGTTGCTTTGAATATGGAAGGTGACTTTGCTTGAATAGCAGTGTCCTTGACTGCATCACTGCCAATATTTTAGGCCTTGCAGATGAGTATCCATAACTTCCTTCAAGAAAAGAAAATTGAAGCTTTTCTTGTGAAAATAGGTGCATATAAGAATAATATACTTTTGATGGTTAAATTAATTAGTAATCTAGTTATTGTCTTATTTTTCTTTGGCACTGCTAATTGATAAAAATTGATATTCTTTAGTTTGACTACTGGGATTATCTGAGTAATTGAAAAAAAAAAGTTCCTAGTCCTGTGGTGATTAATGAAATCTCTGATATATATTTTAGAACTATGATGAATCTTTAAGTATTTAATAAGAAGGAGGGAAGAGCTTTCAAGGAAGATAAAGGCAGTTGTTCTCTCTGTGCCAGTCTGCCAACTCCAAGCAACATAAAACAACCCTCGGTCTCTGCTGGACCATTCCAGACTGTTAGAGGTCTCTCTGCCTTGTAAGACCAGTTTATACTGGTGACTACTACACTTTCTTTTTTTAATCCTGTTCCCTGACCCCTTTATGTTTCCTCTGTACAGGATATGAAAGCTGGAGGGAGCTCGCTAAGGTTCTGTCAGACACCAATGTGCCAGGTGGGGACACAGGCCTTCAGGTGGACTATCCACAGAAGCTGGGACACCAGGTGAGGACGCTTGGGCTGCCATCTGAACATTCAGAAGGGCAGCCCTTCCTTTCTGATGCTGGCCCCAAGAGACAGCTCTCTCTTCACACAGGAAAGGGAGCTTGCCACAGGGCAAAATCTGAGCTGACTCACAGCAGCGTGAGCCCACAATGGCTCCACTGTAGTCAATTAAGTTATTTTAGATGTACCAAGCCGCAGCGGTGGGGTGAAGCTGGCTGGGCTTGTGGCACAGGAAGGCAAGATGGAAGCAGAAGTGAAAGGTCAGGAGAGAGTTTATTGCTCTCCAGTGAAGCACATCTCAGTACTGTTGACTGAAGGCAGTGCTGGAAGAACTATTGCTTGAAAATTTTTGAAACACAGATGGGGGAAAAAAACCCCAGAGAATGACCTAAGTTTTAACTCTGTGCTAGAGTTAACTCTAGCAAGCAGTTATAAAATACTGGTATGCTTTTTCCTCAGCAGCTCACCATGGAAATGTGCTGTCGGAAAAGCCAGGGAGCATTTTCACCCTGTTATGTCCATGATACGTGGTCTGTCCTTTGGAAAGGGAGCTTGAAAACTTGTTTTATTTTCTCATATGTTCTTGTGATGAGGTTTGAACCCTCTTGTAGAGCTTGTATAGAACCATCTCGTACATGTCAGTGCCGTGCCATTTATCAGGTTATTTTGACTTCTCTCTGCTTGTATTTCAGATCCAAGAGCTGCAAATAGGTGGGAGGAATAAATCAAATTACGCAGCTGTGGGTAACCCCGTCCTGTGGATGCCGGAGGTGGGTGCCTTTCTCCATCATTTTGTGTGAGGGGAGTCATGGCTAGAGACCTGTACAGCAAAAATGAAAGGCAGGGATGTATGCCTGGAAAGTAATTCACTTTAGGAGAAGTCCACTCCCTATCACCTTCTCCCTGCTTAATGATGCTTACAGACCTGAGTAATCATCTGGAAAGACTGGAGTGTCCACATTCCAGATAATTTAGTGTCTCCATGAGTCCTCAAGGCTCCAAGCACCCACCCGCAATTCCAGGCAGCCCACTACCTTTCTGAAAAGTGACATTTATTCAGGGCTGGGGTGTGTAGGGCCAGTCATTCAACAAGCAAATACATGACTGTGGCACACAGAAGTGTCACACTCCTCTTGCTCCGGCTTTTGCCATCCAACCCCTGCGTGTCATACGTGGAGACTTCTCCACTTCAGTGGCACTTCCATGAACAGAGACCCTCTCTGGTGACCCTTGCAGGCTGGTGACAACACTCCCTTTGTTTCCTTCATGCCTCAATTATTCTTTCCTCCCCTGTTCCCTTATCTCATCATTCCTCCTCAGGTAAGGGAGCAATGCAGCCTGCTTCTAATGAGAGGGACACCAGCTAGGGGGCGTTTAGTTAATGGAGCCAGCTCACTAAATTCCTCAAGGTGATTAGAGACCTGCACAAATTGAGGAGCCTCTGTGACTCCCCCGGGGAGGGAGCAGGCTGCTGGCCCTGCACTCAGGTCTCCAGATGTCACTGGTAACCCAGGGAGAGTGTATCCACCCAGCCACAGCAAGGAGCAGTTCAGGTCCCTGCAGTCTGAGCCTCATCTGTCCTGGCAGCAGCCAGCATCAGCCACCTTCCAGTGCCCAGAACCAGATCAGGCCATTGATCTGTTCTGTGTCAGAGCGTGGGCTCTGGAGTGCTGGTCCCAGGTGGAGCCTGGGGTCTTCTCCAGCTGCAGGGCCTTGCAGGCAGGGCTGCCTCCCAGATGAGCAGCTGCTGGCCGAGAGCCACCAGAATCTCAGGGACAGGGCTGCTGCTGTGCCCAGGGATGACACTGAGCATTTGCTGCTCCACTCTCCCACGGCACTGGGCGATACGGGCTCTGTGTGGCATCTCCCAGCTCCCCTGAGGCTTTGCCCTGTGTCTCTGATCCCCTCCCTAGAGATTTCCCAAAGCACACAAATCTGGAAAGTGGCCAGCTGTGGAGTGCAGTGAGCCTTTACCAGATTAGAGGTGCAGCTGGTGAGGTGCACACTGGCCTGGACACTTTTCTCTTTGGCTGTATAAGGCAAAATTTCTTGCCCTTCTGCAGCACTGTGTGTACCCAGAGGGTCAGCAGAGTCCCCCTGATTGCAAACAGAGGCCAGTGGTTCACCTGTACCAGCTGCAGCAGGTGGAGAGGGATCCATGGACACAGCTCTGTACAGAGCTGCTTGCTGTCCTTCTAACCACCAACTGAAATTTCTCCCAGCCTGGGGATTAAGTTTTTCTGTGACTCTGCCCAAATTAATTACCCTGGCTCTATAATCCCATTGTGCTGTTCCCACAGCATCTCTAATAACTTAATTGCAGCCTGATTCCTGGGGCGAGGGACACCAGGTTGCCTCAAACAGGTCAGGGAGCTGGGCTTTGTTGAATAGAGAGGCATATTCCTGAAAAACATAAATAATTAACAGGGTTGCAGGGTGAGCTGGCAGCCAGCATTGCCAAAAAAGGACAGGTTTCAATTTTCCTCTCTCAGTTTCAGGATATGAGATAGGCAGCTTAAGTCTTCAGCCTTGGATAATGTGGTAGGAAAGTGTGCTCACTGGAAATCCCAAACTGAAGTTTTGTTCTGGCATCTGGGGGAAAGGAGGGTTCACCCTTGCTCCTGGTTCCTCAAGATGCCTGTGCACGTGACGGTCCCTATCTTTACTGTCACTTCCAGGCACCAGAGCAAAGTCTTCATCTCCCAGCATCACCCTCTGCCTGCTCAGGCTGGGGAGATGGGGGTGTTTCATTTCATTAATTCAGAAACGTGCCTGGCTATCGCCAGGGCAAACCTGCACGGCGGGGTATGAGTGTCACCCTTTGACACTGCTGTAGGTGTGGGGAGGACTTCCAGAAAAGTGACTGGTTAGCCAGACTGTTCTCATTTACCTCTGCAAAAGCATCTGCTCAGCTCTCAGAGGAGAAAGGTCTGGGCAGTGCTGGGGTGCATTTATAATGTCCTTTCCTCCTTCATGGCTGCACAGCCTCAGGCTTCCTTCTCTCTGCAGGGAGGTGTAAGGGATGTCCAGGAGCACAGCCCCTTGCAGGCAGCACCTCTACCATTGCACGGGTGCTGCACAAAACCAAAGGGTTGTGCTGGAGCGTTGTCCTGCTACCAAACCTGCCTGAAGAGGAAGCATCCTTTCCTGAGAGGACTGAAAGACAAAGCTATTGCTGCTCACTCTGTCTCTGCTGATGTTGCCTCCTTGTCTACTCGTGCCCATCCAGACAGGGGTCTTGCTAACTTGTCTTGATGGATTCCCACAAGTGCCCAGCCCAGCAGAGCGTGCAGCCAAGCCCAGCTGCTGACTGCTGAATGTCACCCAGTCAGGGGAGCTGGGCCAGGCAGGAGGAGGGGCCGCAGCCACTCTGAGGAGACAGAAGAGTCTCACAAACTCAGGAGTTTCTAGTTGGCAGCACAATGTGGCCTTTCTTCTGTGACTCAGGCCCTCTCTGTGCCCTGTTTATCATTCCCTGGGCTGCATGCAGCTACGCAGCTGATTTGCCTCTGTGATGCCAAAGCCGCCTGGGATTAAATTAGGAAGGCCTTCTCTTCTCCATCCTGCTCCAGTTACAGGGCAGGAGGTCGTGTCTTTGCTGCTGCAATCCTCTCAGCTTTATTGCTTGCCCAGATATTTCTTCCCTGGCCTCCTTGCTGAGCAGGAGCCCCTGGGTGTGTGGTGCCACCCCCAGATAGTTTTGACATGATAGGGTTTGGGCTAGGAAGAGGTCTGGGCTGTCTGTGTTCCTGATCCTCCTCTATGGTCAGTTCTTGTAGCAGGGGCTGATCATCTAACATTTCTCACTAGAAGGAAGCAGAAATACCAAAGTCTTTTACTGCAACACCAGGGCTGCAGGCAGACATTATTGCAGCATGCTCAGCAGGGAGGGTCGGTGCTGGTGCTCAGGCCAGCCATGCTCCCACAGCCCTGCAGGGGCATGGCTGCATCCGTGCCTAGCAAGGGCCTAGCCCAGCTGTCCCCCCTGCCCTTGTAAGGTTTCAGCTCTCCCTTGCTGGGACAGCATTGTCACTGTGCCTGTGGCGCTGTGCTCAGAGGGTGTCAGCCTGCCTGGCCTCCCTGGGGAGGAGAGCTCAGGTGCTGTGCTCCAGGGCACACTCACCATGCTTGTGCTGTGCTCCAGGGCACACTCACACTGTGCTGTGCTCCAGGGCACACTCACACCGAGCTGTGCTCCAGGGCACACTCACACTGTGCTGTGCTCCAGGGCACACTCACACTGTGCTGTGCTCTAGGGCACACTCACCATGCTGTGCTGTGCTCCAGGGCACACTCACACCGAGCTGTGCTCCAGGGCACACTCACCATGCCGTGCTGTGCTCCAGGGCACACTCACACCGTGCTGTGCTCCAGGGCACACTCACACCCTGCTGGTGGTGCCCTTGGTGTGTGACCTGTGCCTGTTCTGGGCCTGAGCTGGGATCATGCACTGCTGCTATTTCAACAGGGTGATAACAACTGGGAAGAGATGTTGGGATGGGGAGAAACCTCAGGGGCAGGAGAAGCCCTCTAAATGGGAAGGTCACATAAAACCAGCTCCTTTAAATGCTCAGACTCATGGCTTCTATTCCTGGTTCTGGCCAAATCAGTCTATCCAGAATTTTCAAAGCAGATGTTTTTAAGGGGAGAAGGGGAACTTAACTTGTTGCTTGCTAGGTCCTAAATTTCCAGCCCTTTGCAAAACAGGGCCAGGTAGTTCCAAGCTGGGAAGTCAAACATAGTAACCATATTTTAGAATCATGTTCTAAAAACCATGTTTTAGAAAATCCATTGACATTTCTGTGCACATGGATTGGGAATGGTGGTGATGTTGCTGTATAACTGCAATCTGCAAAAGCCCCAAGCAGGAGATTTTTATGGCATGTTGCCTGAGAAGATACTCATATAGCAAACAGAAGAATTTCTCAGCTGCCTGTAATGGGCAGCTGTGAATTGAGTTGGAGGGACAGAGGTGATAGAGTTTCAAAACAGCTGCTAGGCTGATGACTCGTGGGGGCCTAAAATTAAAGCCTAGCTCAGTTTTCAGTCCCAAAGCAGCACTTTGGGCAGCCAGCACTTATCTGTCAATAATGTTCTTTTTTTCTCTTTAAGAGGAAACAGAAACTAAGTAGAGCTGCTGTAACTCAGGAGAAAATCTATGGATTTAGAAAATATTTTAAAATTGCATGCAAGAAATACTTACTATTTACCAATTAAATATTTCTAGTAGCTGTGAGTGCAGGAAAAAGTGATCTCGTTAACTCCTGCTACAATCTCCTCTCTGGATGCTTTGTGAAGACTTTGGAGGCAGGAGTGTTGGGCTAGAAATCTCAGGAATTATCTCTGTAAATACTGATGGTGCACCTAGGACAGTGGTGTCTCCTTATTTTTTATTAGACTGCCCCCTCCCTTACACTGCCAAACTGCAGTGAAGTGTTGTATTGCAATGGGACTGGTCCAAGTTTTACTTTGCAAACATTTGAGCAAATCTAGCCAGTCTTTGGGGATTTGCCTCATAAATATCTGGTTTTGCCTTTGGGCTGCCCCATGTCAGAGCCAGCCCAGCTTCATTGCAGTCCTGAGCTTTGAGATAATCCCCTGGGTCTGTCTTTGGCAGGAGTGAACTGCAGTGCCAGCCTGTCCACAGTGTGGGAGTGTTGTGCTATGTTTCATAGAGCTCTGAGCCTGCTGTCTGCTGTGTGCAAGCAATTCTCAAAAAAACCCCAGCATCACTTGTGGGTAGCAGCAGACTTCATAAGACTCAGCTTCTGGCAGTGATGCTCTGTGGGAGTCCAGCCTGTTCCTCTCACTTCATGTTCCACAAGAAACATCAGTTGTCATTATTTGATTTGGCTGAGAAAAGCAGTGTAAGACCCTTGGGTGTGAACCTGGATTTGGCCAAGGGGCACGGGACTGCACAGCAATTGAATTCCAATTCACTGTTTGTCATGCTTGCAGTGATTTATTTGTATCACAACTTCCTGCAGAGTCCCAGGTTTCTTTTGGCTGCACCCATCGCCCTGAGCCCTCTGTCTGCCTCCACTCTGATTTTGTGCATTGCTCTGAGGAATTACATCCACTTTGTCTCGCTGCTTTTCCTCTTGTCTGGTGGGCAGAATCCAGGCTGATGGATGTCAGCAGAGGAGGGAAGAGGAGGAGATGCTAGTGGGGGGCATCATGGGCTTGCAGACATCCATCAAGCCCTGGCAGTGTGGACACCAGTGAGAGAGGGCTGATGAGAGACCACTCCACAACAGTAGTGGTTGTGAATGTGCTTTGCCTGGCACACAGAAATGGTTTTCATGTGCACGACTAAAGTCCACAGCTCACAAGGAGCATTACTAGTGTGGAGCCAAATCTGCTTCACAGCCTTCCTTCAAGCCACAGTTTATTTCAAAACACACCCCCAGCCCACCATCCTGGGAAAAATAACTAATTGAAGAAGTTTCTCTGGTGAAGTGCACAGAGAAGTTGGACCCTCCTCCACTGTGCTGCTTCAGGCCTGCTAGAGTCTCCCTAGCGAAAACTAAGAATTTGCTGCCATCTGTAGACATTTGGGTGCTGTTCAGGCTGTTTCCCCAGCCCTGCTCCCACAGCCCTTATATAGGCAAGACAGCCACAGCAAAACCTTCCCGGTCCCAGGGCAACCTATTCCTTTCTTCAGCGTTTCGCCATGTAAGGTAGCTTGTACCGTCTCCAGCTTATTTATTCTTCACTGTTGGATGCCAGTCCTGCAAGGAGGGTTTCAGCATCCAGCTCTACTGGTTGCATGCAGAAAGCTTGGACTTTGCTGGGGGGCAGACAGTGATCCCCTTCTGAATGGCTCTGACAAAAATAAAGTCTGTCCTTTGAGGAGTGTGTTGCTGAAGTCCCACAGTGGCCTGCAAGCTTTTCTCAGCCCAGCTGTGCTCCAGGTCTCAGCTGGACAGTGACAGCCTGTCCTGATGGGGCTGGCTGCGTAGCGGGGACCTGTTCTCACACTGCACACCCTCCTGTGCTGTCCGGGCTGGAACCCCGCTTCCCTCGGTGTTTCTGTGTCTCTGCAGACACACAGAGGCTGTGCTGCCCACTGAGCTGCCTGTGCTGCTGCTCCCCACCCGGCCGGGCCTCCATCTCCCTGTCCCCACCATCCTCCATCAGCTTTACCTCTAAGACATGCTTTGAGAAGGTGACCTGCCATCTCCCCTCCTTAGGGCATCCCGTCTTCCTCAGGTCAGGAAAATAGCCCTGAGATGGTAAGGGAGTCCAAAACATCTTCTTGCAGAGCGTAAGATGTTACATCATGGGGAGCTGTTGCCACTCTGCAGCGTGTGCCACACCATGGCCTCAGAGCATGGCCCTCTGGTCAAATACCTCCTTGGTGGAGCAGACCCCAGCCATGGAACTGAGATGTCCCAAGCATTAGCAGAGTTCCCGGGCGCCATTCAGTTGTGTGTGCCAACCCCACACCTTCAGCAGATGAGCAGCAGTGCTCTGGACCCATGTCTCCTGCAGACCAGTCCATCATAGCAGGGGAATCTTCCTTCACTCTCCCAAGCACTCCAGTACCGGGGCCATGGCCAAGGCTGTCAGAGCAGAGGAGGGACATAGGGGTTGCATGCAACAGTTCATGGTGCCCCGCTTCTACCTTCTAGTTCCAGGGCCAGGCCAACCTGCACGTGTTTGAGGACTGGTGTGGCAGCTCCATTGAGCAGCTCAGGAGAAACCTCCACTTCCCCCTCTTCCCTCATGTAAGTAAGACCATGACATCTACTGTCCTGCACTTCCCAGCTCAGCTCTCAGAAGGATCGCCCTTGTTCCCTTCACGTCCTGTCCCTACCTCCCTCTCTGTCCTGCTCTTTGTTAAAATCCACCACCTCCCTCTCAACCACCTCCTCTGTCCTGCTGAGGGAGCAGGAAGCTTTCAGAAGGGTTCAAGGGTAGCAGCTCTTCTGCTGCATGGGGGAGGAGGGTCATTTCACACATGCTGGCCTGCCAGGGCTCAGACAAAGCCTGAAGAAGCCCTGTATTTGGTGCTCTCCTTCCAAATGGCTAGGGAATGCCATGTCCTGTCCCCACCATCTCAGTGGTATCCCCCATGCAGCTTTTCCCTTCTCAGCAGCACCTGCTCCGTAGCGTCGCACGTGTGCTATCCCAGGACCGGGTCAGCCCAGGAGCAGGGCAATAAATAAAGGGACAGGTGCGACTGGAGTGCCCGAAAATCAAAGTTTAATAAAGGAAAATAAAGGGTGTGCAAACCAAACAATGCGCCACAAAACATAAGCCATACACTATATGGAGCTACTCCAGAAAACCCCGAAATGGAGTTGAGCACACACGTATAGACGTATCTGAGGGCAGGGAACCAATGAACAGAAAGAATCAGAAACAATACCTAATATGGAACACAAGATTAACCAATCAGAGGACAGGGTTCAGAACATAACCTAATAAAGAATAACTTAACCTACATAACTTCCCATAATTCTCTTCTTCTTCTTTACTTCTTACCATAACTTAACTAGATATTTCCTGTCCTGGCTTCTCAGTGTCCAGGGTCTAATGTTGTCACCTGTGTGGCTGGTTCACAGCCCATGATCTCCAGGATGGACTGCCACACTGCTCCATATCATTTCTTACTTGGTTGTTTTTTTCCCTTTGCTTCTATCACATCCCATACCCCATTCTCCTCTCAGAGGAAACCCTCTGCCCACTTGTCCCAGGGTTTTTGATTCTTCCCTTGTTCCTGTCACATCTAAAATTATTTTAATGAATTTTTTCTTCTTCCATTTCAGACAAGAACTACGCTGAAAAAGTTGGCTGTGTCCCCAAAATGGACCAACTATGGTCTCCGAATATTTGGTTACCTGCATCCTTTCACGGATGGTGAGGGTTCTGAGTGCCTTCACTCATGTCTCTTACCACCTTCCCCTCCCTCCCCTCCTGGTGCTGAACCACTGGTGCCCTCACCCTGGCACCATGTCCCCCACGTGGGTGGTGTGCGTGACTGGCCGTGGCCTTGGCGTGGCTGGAAACACGTCTGCCTCCTCCCTGGTAGGGTGGAAAGGAAAAGCACAGGAGAAAGCAGATGGGAAGTGCTAGATAAATAACAATGCTGTTATGAATGCACAGCCCCGTGGCGTGTATGTGGGCACGAACAATCCCTGAGCTTTGCCTCCCTCCGTCCGCTGGCCAGGACTGTCCATGACATCACTGATGTCCTTCTGCTCCCCGGGTGCATGAATGCCATCTGACAGCAGCTGACATCTGTGTCCCCCAGCTGCATGCCTCTGCCCCGAGCAGCCTGCTGGCACTCACCCTCTGTCACGGGCCCTGCCCTGCAGCTGCCACCATCCCTGTGACCCCAGACAAAGAGTGAGCCTCAAGCACCTCTGTCTCCCTCTGTGGCTCCACGTTCACATTCCTCCATCCAAACACTGCATCTCACACAAAATTTTGCTCTGGAAGCAAAAGGGATGTCAGGGGAGGCTTTGCATGGGCTTCTTAGCTTTCCAGGTTAGATGTCAGGTGAAGCCAGTGCAGGAGAAACAGTGAAGCAGTGACATCTGTAAAGTTTGTTTTCACTCACAGCAGAGTTAGCAGAGAGGTTCAAAGGTGGGAAGGTGATAATATCAAAAGGGAAAGATGGTCTCACCAGGAAAAAGGGCAAAGATGGCATTTTAGAGGAGCAGGATCTGTTCTGTGCACAAGCCCTTACCCCGAAGCCCTACTTACTCTCTCCATCTCTCGACAGGGGAGTTTCAGTTTGCCATTGCTGCGGATGACAATGCTGAGTTCTGGCTGAGTCCAGATGAAAAGCCCTCTGGTCTCCAGCTGCTGGCCAGTGTAGGCAAGGTACAGTGCATGCTGCACAGCTTCTCCCATCGAGGCTTTAATGTTTCTGTGGGAGCAGAGACCTTCCTGACTTACTGCTTCCTTGGACTGCCCAGGTTTCTTTCCCTGCCCAGCTACAGACAACATCAGCACAGATGCCAGATGGGGTATGACATCTGCTCCCTTAAGCTGCTTACCTCTTGGTAGTGCTGTTGGGAGTCCCTTGTTCACAATTAAGGGACTTAAGTCTGTCCACAGGTGATGGATTTCACAGGTGACTTACCAGGAGGAATCGGAGGGAAGAGGGAGTTCAATTTTCCGTTTTTATCATTGTCAGTGCAGTAACAAGGGAAGAAACTCATCTTAACTACAGCCATCTTCTGTCTCTTCACAGACAGGGAAGGAGTGGACCGCACCAGGAGAATTTGGGAAATTTCACAGCCAGAAGTCAAACATGGTGAGGTGAGTGAGCAAAGTTCCTCAGTCCCAGCCACCTCTGCACATGACCAGGAAATCACAAGGATAAGGGAAAAGCACTCAGGCTTCTCCTGAAGAGTTTGGTAATACAGAGAAAGGGATTACTCTGGGGTATTGCCAAAGCTTTGCTGATTTACTGCAGGAATGCAACACTGAATTTTTCTTCCCTGGAGCAATCAGCCACCAGGACATCCAAGCTCCCCTATATGAACTATATCCCAAGCTTCCCGCCTTGGAACAGGCCAGGTTTCCCAGAGGCCAGAACCTAGCAGGCGACACTGAGAGGGAGTTACTCAGAATTAACTGAGAAGGGTCTGGAGTGCTCCAGGTGCACAAGTTACCTATCTCACTGTCAGGATTTGGATTTTCTTGGCAGCACTAACCCTGCCTACCCTGAGAATTAGGTTGTTTCATGGGTGTGGTTGCTCTCCACTCATTGTCTGCTGACAAGCTAAGAAATGTTCCTGGTGACAGACACCTTGTTCTTTGCAGGTTGTCAACAGCAGGCAGGTACTACTTTGAGGTGTTGCACAAGCAGGATGACAGAGGAACAGACCATGTGGAAGTAGCAGTGAGTCTGTGGAAGTGGTGGTCCCATATATGTGTCCCCACAGAGCTCAGGAATGATGTTTGTAACCATTTCCCTCCTTTTCCTGGCCTCAGCTCCTCATTGCTTGAGATGTAGCTAATCCCTTCCAGAGCCCTTACCTATGTCTGTGTGGGGTAGTCCTGGCCATGTGTCAGGACCCCTTCCTCTGCTTACTTGGGATAGATCTGCCTTCTCTGGGGTCTGTTGCAGCTTTATGGCCTTTCCTGGCTTGGATGTGTCCTGGGGGATCTCTGCTCATTCTCAGTCTTTTGCTGCTGGGTAAATTTGCTCCTAGTAGGGGTAGTGTTTTCCTTTTGTTCAGGCTTGGTTAGCTCCATAGGTACTTCATTGTAATGTGTTTCTCTGTTCCAGTGGAGATTGAATGATCCAGAAGCGAAGTTCAAAGTCATTGACTCCCAATCTCTCTCCCTTTTTGCTAGTAAGTATCTTCATCACAAGTTTTCCCAAACACCTCCCCATTCTTCCTAAATGTATCGGCATCCAGTGTTTCACCATGAATCATTGTCTAGCCAGGCAAATTCCAGGCATACACATCATTGGGAGAAAAAGGTGGAGACAGTTCAGGAGGAAGACTTCTGGACAAGGGTGTGACTCATTATTAAACATAGGAGAATGTGAAGTAAGATTGGAACATTATTTCAGAAGTCTAGAGGCAGTGAGGAAGGGCAGAGAGGAGAGTCTGTGAAAGTGAGAAATGTTGTAGATTGAGAGTAACACAGGGTGGAGATTGCTTGCTGAGAGCCAGGGGGAATGTGAGTCCCAAAACATGGGATCTGTGGGGGTGTGCTGCCAGCTGGACACAGCCAGGGAGAAGAGGCTGCTGTAGCACTTCAGAAGATTTCACTCTGGGTCCTGAACACAACAGGATACACTGGTGATGCTGGGGGATGGTGCTTTCTTCTGTACCAGCCTCAGGTCTCTTCGAGTTGGTGCTGGATTGCTGCAAGCACATCAGTCCAGTCCCTCCTGTTTGTAAACCCTTTTTAGCACATCAAGTGATGGTATTATCAGTTAAGAAGCTCCTTAGTCCTGTTTACCCTTACCCAGCTTTGTCAGCATCACTTTCCTCTGCCAGCATTCCCCCTTTCCGTATCTACTGCTGTTGCCTTCCAACATTTCTGGGCTTTTTTCCATACCAGCCCTTTTGTGCATGGAAGATTCCCTGATGTAATCAAGACATCTGTTTGCTGTGTCTTGGATCACAACCTGCTGCTGTATTTTCTGAAACCTCCCATTTGGCTAGGACGAGGCTTTCCATTTGGTCTTCCATCTTCATCCTTTTTCCTTCTGCTCTTTTCTTCTTACTAATTACCTGTAGAATAGAAGACTGACATTTCAGAAGATCCATTAGGTGCAGTGCTGCAGTCTCATTTTTATCTGTGGCCTTCTGCCCATAATTTTTTCCCTCGTTCACATTAGACTTTGGCTGTATTACATGACATCTCATTCTTTCTGGAGTCCCATGTAGTTCAGTACCCAGAAGTTGCACACTAGTGCCCTTGGCAGGATATTGCTTTTCCCTCACGGATATTTATTCAATTCCCCTCATTTTAGAGTAAGATCCATGGAGACATGAAGTCCTCTGACAGTAGCACCCAAGGAAAAATGTAACTAATATCCAGTCTTGAGTCTGAGCTTTCTGTTTGTCTTGGCTTCATTCCCTTTCTGGAGTAGCATCCTCCTCAGCCACTGAAGGTCCTTCCTTTATTCCTTAGGTTTCTCCTCCCATTCATCTCTCTTTATCTCCTTTGAAAAGAAACTTAATACTAATAATACAGAGATGTCCAGTAGTTCCTGCCAGCATGAGGCCTGTTCAGCACACCAGTGCTGGTGTATGCAAGGCAGGAGGTCATTTTCCTCCGCTGCTCATCGCTCGGTGTGTTTGCTTTCAGTGAAAGCCGTGTTCCCACCCCAGAGCTTCTATATCTCCAGCTTTCTGGGTCAGAGCCTTTCCTTTGCCTATGCCAGAGACAGCATTAGTGCCACGGATGCAATGCCGTTTGGAAAGGGCTGACACTGGAGTGAGGTGCTTTTTGGGACAAGGAGCAAGTTAGCCCCTGCCTCCCCCTTGTGTTCTCTCTCTGGTTTCTAGACGAGACACTTCTGAAGATGGATGAGGTTGGGCATGTCCCGCAGACGCTGGCCACTCGCAGGAGCCGGGCTGCTGACGGCGCTGGCAGCAGGGTGCACCCAGCTGACATGTTGAAGCCTGACCCCCGGGACACTCTTTATGAAGGTAGGACTGGCAAAGCAGCTGAGGAAGTAACTGCATCCTGTGCAGGAGCACAGCTGGGAAGGGTTGTCCTCCTCCACTGCAGTTATCCAGGCCATGCTTTTTTATTCCTGGTGCAAAAGAGAGGGGCAGCTACAGTATCAGTCACTGTAGGAGACAAAGCACAGACTAAAGCCAGCTCCTCTTTCTTGGTATCCAGCTCAAACGACATCCCCACGGATATTTTTGTGTAAGCGTCTTAAAGGAATGTTAAGAGCAGAGCTGTGCAAGAAGGTTTGTTTAATCTATTTCTTAATATTTCACATGGATAAATAGAACCCCGGGACAGAAGTAGCTAAGCTGGTGCATGAGTTGCAGCAGGGCTCCTCCTGCAGCCCTTGCCTGCGTGTTCCTTCTCCGCAGTGCCTCTGCTCAGCAAGTCTCGTGTGCGCCGGGCGCTGCCGGACTGCCCGTACAAGCCCAGCTACCTGGTAAATGGATTTCCTCTGCAGCGCTACCAGGGGCTCCAGTTTGTAAGTTGGATTTCTTAACCGGGTGCTTGCCCAGGGGTACACAAGGAGGAAGAAGAGATCCCGTTAGCCACGGGGCCTGAACTTGCCTTCGCAGGGAGTCTCACAACGGCTGAGGATTTCATTCTCCCTCGGGGGGCCTGTAGTATGTGTGGATTACTAAAGCCACGGACGTCTCTTCAGGAGGGCTTGGCCATCTCTCTCCCAGTTAGTTCTCACCCTGTTGTAGGACTTAAGCTCACGGTTAGAGAGGTGGACAGGTGCTGAGGGAGAGGGTAAAAGGCACATGCATACGTGTATCTGAGCATGCTTCCTTCTGTCTTCCATTCTCACAGCCTTCTACTGGAGAGGGAAAGAGTGCGCAACTCCAGCTCCCTCTAAAAAGGGCTGGTTATCCTGCAGCTATATCTGGGTCACCTTGTGACTGATGTCTGGCATTTATGAGGGTTTCACTTTGTTTCTCTTCTTCACAGGTTCATTTATCCTTTGTTTACCCAAATGATTACAGCCGCCTGAGCCACATGGAGAAAGACAACAAATGCTTCTACCAGGAAAACCCTTATTATTTGGAAAGGTAGCGTGCTGTAAATTTGGGTTTACTAGCAGGATGGGGAGGAGCTTGAAAGCTGGAATTGGTGTGGAATTTCGTGCTCAATTCTGTAGGACTTTTCTTAATTCTTAAAGATCCCCTAAGTCTTGCAAAACATTAAAGCATTTATAGTTTCTTTTGATAACTTAAGTGAAAATATGTTTAGGTCTCAAGGGGAAACTATCAGCGCTTTTCTTGCCCTGTTAACCCAGTAGCTGAGTCAGAGCATGTTTGTTCTCTTACATCAGGGAGTATATTCCCAGCAAGCTTGGCCTGCAAGTGGCTGGAGCCTCCTGATAGCTGTCACTGTGAAAGCCAAACTATGCTCACCACGAGGCCTCTCTCTGGAAAAGAAATGCACGTCACTCTTCTTCACTGGTGCCCAGATCTCAGTGGTGGCCCCACAAGGGAGCTGCAGCTTGCATGCTCCCTGCTGCAACAATCAGGCACCTTGTGCAAGGACTCCCAGCCATTCAGGAGGACATTTTTGCATGATAAAGAGGGTCACTTTTCCAGTAAGATAGCTGATTATGGCCTCCCTGTGCTCAGGATCTTCTTCCTTCTTCCAGGAAAGGGCAAAGTAACATTCATCAAACTTGTGTTTTGCTCTTGTCTCTGCAGATTTGGATTTTACAAGTACATGAAAATGGATCGGCCAGAGAAGAGCCTGAACTCTGGAGAAAAGACAGAGCAGCCAGGTAGGGGCCCTAATGTCAGAACCAGGGGATCCTTCTATCTGTCACTTTTGTGTGTGGTCTTGCAACAGCAGCTGAAAGAAGCTGTTGACTTTCCATACCAAGGAGGTCTCAGCCTTTCCCTGCCAGATTGCTGTGTCTGGGAGGAGACTTCTGCTGCCACTTCTACTTCCCTTAAGGGCAGGTTGGGAGCTCACCGAACAGTGGGCTACAGTAGACAACATGACAGCTCTCAGGCCCACAGCTTAGCTGAGGTGCAGTTCTAGCAAAAACATGGGTAGGAGTAACACAGCCAGAGGTATGCAGAGTGGCAGCCTATGGTCACGCCTGCCCTGCAGAGCTGTGGCCAGACCCACAGCTAAGGGCAAAGCCAGACAGCTCCACAGCCTTTGGCAGTGGTGGGTGATGGGTGCTGAGGAGGCTGGTGGCAGCAAGAGCACGGCTCCCACGTGGGAGAGCATCCCTGTCCCTATGAGCAGGAGAGACAACACTGAGAGGAGGCAATAAGTAGCTGTGTCCCTGCCTGGTGGCTGCCTGGGCAGGGCAGGGAAGGCAGTGGGAAGATGCCAGAGGTGTAACTTTGATTCATCCTGCAGGCTCCCGGGAGGGGAACCTGGATGACCTGCAGTACGAGGAGCAGGACATGGAGAGCACCAGTGCCCCTGAGCACGCTGGCACAGGGAGGGCAGGGCCAGCAGGCCAGGCTCCCAGCAGCGTGTTGGGCAGTGACAATATTCATGACGACTATTCCCTCCGGGAGCGCCGCCGGCTCCTCTCGGTGATGGGTGACAATGCAGGAGAGGAGATACGCAGGAGGAGGATGAAAAGGTCTGGTATCAAATCAGCCATGCTGGCCTCTACCAACCAAAGCCTCAGCCTGACTGGCCTAGAGGGAAACTCAGTAACAAAGAGGCCCCGTTTAAAAGCTGGCGTCAAAGACAATTCCAGGAGCCCTCCGCAGCATGCCAGGGCCATCCAGGGGAGAGAGCCTGTCAGAAGGGCAAACCCTCTTTCTAGGACTGTGTCTCAAAGTCAGCAGTCTCTTGGCCACCCCAGGGACTCAGAGGTCACAATTCCCAACAGGGTAGGACCTCGAGGAGACCCCAGCACCACAAAGGACAGGCTGCAGCCAGCAGGCACCATGCCAGCTGGGAAAGGAGGCCCAGTGTCTGGCAAAGCTGGGAGACACGCGGTGAGCGCTGCCAGCCCCAGCCAGCAGCCTGGGCTGCCACAGTGGCTGAGCCAGGTGCAGTCCTACGTTGCTGAGCAGAAGGTGGCCAACAATGGGGATGTGGGCGAAGGAGAGGCGCAGGTGGCATCTCCTGTGAAGGGCAAGTCTGGAGGAGCAGCAGAAGAGGAAGACATGGATGGGGAGCCAGAGGAGGAAGATGAGGAGGATTTTGATTACGTACCAGTGTTTGACCAGGCAGTGAACTGGGAGCAGACCTTCAGCATGAGTAACCTGGACTTCCATATGCTGCGCACAGACTGGATTGACCTGAAGTGCAACACCTCAGGAAATTTGCTGCTAAGAGAAAGGGAGGCCCTGGAAGTTACACGTGTCTTCCTGAGGAAGCTCAACTGGAGGAGTAAAGGGTAAGGAGCAGTGAGAAAGCCAAGGGGCATGGTCCCAGAGCTGGTTTACCATGCTGCATGGGGAATACCTGTTATGTGAGTAACTGGTGAGAATCAGAGGATGAACTAGATGTGGTAAATAAGATTTCAGCCAAGCAATCTGTGTAAAAACACTGGACTTTAGGCATACTTCTTTTGCCTGAGAAATGGTACTGGCTTTTGCTGGTACTCTTTTGTTACATGGTCTTGGTGTGGTTCTTTTTCTTCTCAAGACTTAACCATCCTTTCAGGCAAACAGACACACTTCCTCTAGCCTCCATAAGATAAACAATCTAACTCCTGACCCTTCTGTCGGGCTGGCCTTAATTTTTATAATTTTTTTACCGGTCTTTTCTGGTTTCAGTTGGTGTTAATCTTCCTATACATAAGTGACCAGTATCCTGGATGTTTTATGGAATGGGTGTTATTAGCTTCTAATCCCTGCTGGAAGTAGGCCTAATTCTACATATTAAGATCACATTTACTTTTTCAGGGTCACATCACTCACAGCCAGGCGTAACTGATCAGTACACACAAGATTTTCTCAGGATTTTTAACTCATGAGCATCTATTTTATAGCAGAAACTCTTGTTATGATCCGAAAGGGCATGACCTGGCATTTCATCCAGTTTTGGCCACTCTGAATCTACAGCTCCTGCCAGTTTTTACTGTGTGATTGCTCAGTCCTACTCCATATTCTTGTTTGATAAGCTGTCATGAGCCAGTTTCAGCAGCCCAAACATGCTCCTTGTGCCAAGATCGTTGTAGGTGGTGTTGAATACACTCACCATTACCAGCCCTGCACAATCATTCAGAGACATTTGTTATTTTCCGTGTCACCTTTATTTCATTTCTCTTGCCAAATATTTTCTCTTGGCTGGAATCCCAGGTCTAATCCCACATGCTTGTGGATTTAGGAGAAACAGGTGTTAAACATTCCCATGGGACTTTGGAAGCAGTGCAGCAGAAGCAGGGGGAAGCTGGGGACAGAAAGGTTTGTGCTGGCCCAAAGGAAGGAGCCCAGCAGGGCTGGGGGAGGGATAGGGGCTGATGCCCAGGATGCGCCCACGCCAGCTGTGCCTCCTGCAGGCGCTTCCAGCTGCAGCGCATTGTGAACGTGGAGAAGCGGCAGGACCGCATGCGGGGCAGCCGCTACCTGCTGGAGCTGGAGCTGCTGGAGCAGGGCGAGCAGCGCGTCCGCCTCTCCGAGTATGTCTTCGCGCGGGGCTGGCAGGGCAGCGGTGGCCACGAGGAGGATGAGAGGAGGATGAGGAACCTGGCGTGGGGCCGCCGGCGGCACCTGATGGATGCGGTGAGCGAGCCAGAGCTGTGCTGGCCCCAGGGGTTTTCCTGGAACCACCAGGCCATGGTTCACTTCGTGGTGCCAGGTAAGGGGACCTGCTTCCCCAGGACATCGAAGGGTGGCACAGTGGGTGGTTCCCATGAGGGCAGTTCTGGGCAGTGGGTCTGAGCCAGTCTCAACTGTCTTACTTGGGTCACTTCCAATTTCTGTTCTCTCCAAGTTAAATACCCTCAGAAATATGATAGGGCCCAAGCAGCCATGGCTTGTAAGCTCAGAGAAAACCCCTGTCATATGGTGGGGAAGAACCCACACTGATTCCTTGGCTCTGTGGACCAGGTTTTCAGCCTGGGCCTATTTCGTCAGCCCTGAAAGGTTGTTTAACAGAAGGGGTTTAACAGAAGGCAAGAAGCCTTGCCTGTTGAGAAAAAACACCACCATTGAAATCAGTTTGCTTTGATTCTCTCCCTGTTGCAATACAACCAGTGAAAAACCAGGCACGTTGGGTCCTGCAGTTCATCTCCGACATGGAAGAGCTGTTCCGAGTCACCAAGGATCCCTACTTCAGCGTCATCATCACAGACTACAGCAGTGATGACATGGATGTAGAGAAGGCTCTGAAAAGGTCTACCTTGCACAGGTGGGGGTACTGCTTGGTGACAAAAAGCCACTCAGACACACATGCCTGCAAATAGCACATCTGGCAGTCTCTGTGTGTTGACGAGCCACAGCCTGCCGCAGCTGGAACACCACAGATACCATCCATCCAGACCTTGCACATACACAAGAATGTGTTTTTGTTGTGATGTGCATACACATATATGCATGGAACAGTGTTAGAGAAGTGTAAGGCGATACCTGGTATAGTCTTCCAGCTAAATTTATTGAATTTGTCCCTTTTTTCAAGATTGCAAGAGAGAAGAGAAAGCACGTCTCCCAGTGATGGGGCAGGGGGAGCACAGAAAAGACAAGAAAGAAGTAGGACAAAGAGTGTGAAGACCTCTGTTTGCTGGAATGACTGTGCTCTGATCTGAAACAGCTTTGGCTGGTCATTTCTATGACATGCCAGGGGTTTCCAGGTCTAGTCCTAGGACAGAGCTGGGCTAGAGCTGATAAGGGTTTTGCTAGGCTCTGTTAAGGGGCAAGACTCTCTGGGCAGACTGGGACCAGGAGCAGTGTTGGGCTTGTGCACTCCCCCAGCAAAGGTTTCCTCTGCTTCAGAGGGTGCACGGGGTGAGGGCAGCTCCACGGCCCAATGCTGGTGTGGCGCTGCCTGCGGTGCCTGCTGTGCCGCTGAAATTCCCTTTCCCCTCTGACCCCCAGCTATCGGTACCTGAAGCTGACAGGGAATTTTGAGCGTTCTGCTGGGCTGCAGGCGGGGATAGACCTCGTAACGGTGAGTCTGGGGAACGTTGGGTGGGCTGGGAAGTTTGCAGTATGTGTCTCATGTTGGCACTGCCTTTGGTACTGAACATGCTGGTTTTTAGGGAAGGGAATAGCCTAGCAGACCTGTTCAAATGTAGATGTGTTTCCTGTCCTTGCAGAGTAACTGTGTCTCTATTCTAGGAGGCTGTGCTCTGTTTGATTCTTGGTCCACCTGCTGGGACTGTCCGATGGGGGGGAGTCAGCAGTAGAACCTTTGTGATCCTGGCTCTGCTAGGTCACAGTCATGGTATTTCACACTCATCATTGAACAGCCACTCAGTGGACATTTTGCCAGCCCTTGGGATCTCAGTTTCTGATGCAGTAATGAGATTTTGACTCAATATTTCTGTTTTCCTGCCCCTCAAGAAAGAATTACTGAAAGTCAACCTATTTTTTTCCCAACCGGTACAATTGGTTCCAGGACCCGCACAGCATTGTCTTCCTGTGTGACCTCCACATCCACTTCCCAGCTGGAGTCATTGATTCAATCAGGAAGCACTGTGTGGAAGGCAAGATGGCCTTTGCACCCATGGTCATGAGGCTGCACTGCGGGATGTCCCCACAGTGGCCTGATGGTAAGAGGGCTCAGACTTTGGGAAATGGGGAAAGAAGAAAGTGCCTGCCTCCTCTACATTTGTTCCTCTGGCACTGTCAGGGTCTGGAGTTTGAGGTACTTCCAAGTTCACAGGGTGAGTGTGTGTTAGACATAGGATGGGGTTTAACAGCATCAGGTAGCTGGAATTTGAGATCAAAAAGCCAGCAGAGCCCTTTATCTGATGTTTCTCCTGGTTGTCTCCTAGGGTTCTTTATGGTTTTAAGGACCTTGGAAAAACTGTCCTTTATTTCTGTCTGTCCATATCTTAGTTTTCTTGGGGGCCACAGCCTATCCTGAGGAGAGCTGGTAGACCAGGGGTGAGGGAAACCAAGCCAAGTTGGAGGGAGAAAAGTGGTACAGCATAGGATTTCCTTCAGACAGAGGTGGCCATCTTGAGCTATGTAGGCACAGGGACAACTCTGGGAAGCTGGGACAGTCCAGGAATTGTGTTGCCAGACAGGAGATGTGAGAGGCTCTGCTAACAAGTGGACAGGACAGACCATGCTGTCTCTCCACAAGCCTTTCTCATTCCCAAAGCTGGTTGGCATGGTTGGCTCTGCCTTGGTGCTGAGTTTACTCCCTGGTGTCAACGCTGTGCTAAGAGTAGCTTGAGTCTCACTCCAGCAGCTCTGCTGGAGCTATCAAGGGTTCAAAACCCCAACAAAGCTGTGCCTCTTTTGTGCTCTCCTCAGGCTACTGGGAGGTGAATGGGTTTGGTCTCCTGGGCATATACAAGTCTGACCTGGACAAAATTGGAGGCATGAACACAAAAGAGTTTCGGGACCGCTGGGGAGGAGAGGACTGGGAACTCCTGGACAGGTAGGCATCCACCATCATTGTTCAAGTGCTCAGGAGGGGAAGCCCATCAGATGCTGGAGAACCAATGACCACGGGAGTGGGGATCTAAGGAGATTGAGATGACTACTGCCACTATAACCTCGGCCAGTGAGGGAGAGTCTTTGAGCATATCCTGACCTCAGACCTAGTAGGTAAGGAGACAAAACACTCTATTGCAGCCACTAGTAAGAGAAGAGCTGTTTTCTGCTGCCTGGCAGCCACGCTGCTGGTTGGTCTCATGCAGATCAGGCACTGCTGATTGTGAAGACTTTGTCCTCTTCAAGCACTCAGAGCACAGTCTGGATCCCTCACATTTCCCATATAACATTTAGCAATTGAATTGCCTGGTGGAGAGGCATTTAAAGATTATGAGTCTCAGTTAAAATTTCTGAGCACCTTGTGATGGGGGATCTCCGCTGCACAAATCCTGGGCCTCTGGGTTTGTGGTTGTAGGGTTTGGGCCCTGTCCTGTCTTTTCTGTCAGCGGACTGCAGTCCAGTGCTGGCAGCCATCTTTCCTCCTATCTTGGCATATGCAGGTACTCCTGACCAGTCCTGTGCTCAAGGGTGCATAAACACTCAGAAAGTGTCATTAGATTCCTGCTTACAGATACGGGATACCCCTGAGCTATTCTGGACTATCCAATTTGCTTGCAGTCTCTTGTCAACAGCACAACTTAAAAAAGAGTTTTCTTGGGGCTGAGTCCCTCAGCATGTTTGTGATGAAATTTTCCCTAAGTCTACTCTTCTTTCTGGCAGGATCTTACAGGCTGGGCTGGAAGTGGAGCGGCTCTCCCTGAGGAACTTTTTCCACTGGTTTCACTCAAAGCGGGGCATGTGGAACCGGCGCCAGCTGAAGACAGCGTAGCCTTCAACCCCAGAGCTGTTCGGCAGCGATGTCCACCATCTCATCCAGATGTGCACTTTACTGGGACACACAGCCAAGTGCCCAAACTCTTCCTCTGCCTCCAGAGACCTCTGATGGCATGGCACAGCCGAGGAAGGGGTGATCAGGCTAGCGGAGCGGGAGCTTCTCTTGTCAGCCGCTGCATCCAACACACGGGATCCGTGTGTGGCTGGGAAGGCGTGCAGGGGAGATGCTGACAAGGGAAGGACTTGTATTTCCTGTCATGCAGTCTGGTGGAAGGTACAGTGGGAGAGGTGCTGTGTTTCCTGTTGAGTCTTGCACCAAACGAACACAAATCCCAGCTAAGCCCAGAATGGTTTATTGAGAGCAACGCAGCTTCTCTTTCAAAACTGGAATGAAAAAAAGAAAGAACCTTCAACCGTCCCCATTTCCTCTCCTTTGCCATCTCTCCTGTACCCATTATTTTGGACAGGGGACCAAAGTTCTCTGAGCTGTATTGCACCCACATGCCCGTGTGATGACTTAAGGAAATCTGGATGCAGCAGAGCTGATAGGCACTTTAGGCTGCTGGTGCTTAGATGTTTCTCTGTGTTTTTCACTTTGGTCATTATGAAAAACTGTGCTCATGTTCAGCAAATTATGGGCTGTGGATGGAGTTAGGAATACATTTCCCTTACAAGGAGCCACGTTTGCCTGTAGCTTGGTGAGCTGGCAAGGGTGATGTAACAATTCCACCTAAATTATTGACCCTTCCTGAGGGCAGTGGAGGGGCTATACAGAGAAGCTAACAGAGCATCTCAGGAGGAACTTTACAGCCTTACCTGACAGACGTGTGTTTGTCCTAACAATATCAGGGAAACCCTAGCAGGGAAGAAGTGGCAATATTTTATTAGTTGAAGTATTGTGATTTGTCAGAAGAGGAGACAGAGTCTTCTGCTCTCAAAATCCTGTACATTTATGCAGCATCTAAAAGTTAATTTAATAAGTTATGGCCTCACAGCTGTGTCTTGTCATAGTTTGACTCTTAGGTAGAGAGCAGGCTTCTTGGTTGGAGAACCAGCACAGCTGCTGGTGCTTCATCTCTGGAGCAGCCCTGGGAGCTCTGGCCTGGTACGGAGGAGGTGGCCTCAGGTCTTGGCACATGCACTGGGTGTAACGAACAGTGAGGACAGAAGAGCGTTGAGTGAACAAAAGGATGAGCAAACCCATGCTGTCATTGATGGAAGAACTGTGGAGAGATCCCACAGCTGGGATCGGTTGTTAATGTAAGGCAAGATTTTTTTTACCCTGTAACCATTTTAGAAGACTATATAAACCCAAAAATCCCAGCTCACTCAGTGCTTTACACTGGAGCTTCAGTGTCCCCATACCATGCTGAAAAGGGCTCAGGCTTGAGGGGAGAGTGTGACACAGGATGCTGCTCATGGTGCCCAGTTCAGTGGGGAGTTGCTGGGAAGGGGTAATGGACGTATGCAGAATACAAGCAAAGCTGACTGGTACTAGATTTTTTTGCTCTTTGCTGATGGAGTAGATGCCAGTTCAGAATAGGCATTCATTTATTACTGGGTCTGTGGTGCTTGACAAGTCCATCAAGTTCCGCTATTGCAGTAGAAAACTGAACATACAAGTTCTGGCACGTGAGACAGAAATCATGTCAAATCATCTGTTTGCATCAGTCTGGGTTTTGTGAGTGATGGATTTACAAAAAGTCAACCAGATACCAGAAGGTTCTGCTGTGCAGTGTGCAGCTGTGGTGAGAAGTAGACAGGAGATGGCTGTGTCTCTGAATCCATGGAGCCTTTGCCAGAATGGAGACACTGAATATCCCAGAAGAGGCAGCCTTAGCCAGCTGCCCACACCAAAGTAGTCTTCCTGTTGAGGGAAAATACTTTACCCATGCAGATACTAAGAAATTAAATCATGGCAGTTGGGGTGAGAGGGAAGAGGCTGACAACAGTCAACACCTTTTTTGAAAAAAAATTTTTTTTGGAAGCATTATAGGAGTTTGGGAGACCAGAGCCCTGTGATGCAATGTTGCAATAAGCCCTGTTCCTCCCTGGAATGTGCAGTGTCAGTCATGCTCTCGGTGCAAGTCAGAGCCTGTGCTTCCCTCAGACACAGGCACAACTCCACAAGTGTGCAGGTGAGCTGCTTTCCAGGCTCCAGGACTGCGTCTGCACAGCCTGTCCAGGCTGGCTGTGTCACGCAGCGCTTGTGGAATGGGGAGAGGCTGTCGGGAGGGCGAGCGCCGGGACACGGCCCAGCGTTGGCAGAAGCTGTCGGGGCCCATCCCGCTGGGAACACCGTGGTGCCCGGAGTGCGGATGGAGAGCTGCTGGATTCGGTGGCAGCCCCTGAGTCAGGCATGGGGAGGAGGAGTTGTTTGTACCGTGTGCTTTCACACTTGACTATGGATGTGGTCTGCAGCACCTGAAGTTATCAGCTGGCGTCCATCTGCAGACACTGGCAAGAATTAGGTACATCCAGAAGGTAACTCACTTGGCATAAATGCCACGAGCCTTCCCCACTACAGAGGACAGCCAGCAAAGAGTGGACTGGACAGTAGGGTGCACACCCCAGTGCAGCACTGCCAGCAGAATTTGAGGATTCTATCCCCATTTTTCAGCTGTGACTGTACTCCTTCCTTCACACCTTGTAACCCAGGCCAGTGGTAAGCAGAACTACCTCGTGAGGACTCCTTGATGGACATGTAAGGAGTTCCTGGTTTTCAGTCCGGTTTCCTAATGGCCAGTTTCCCCACTGTCAAAGCTGCCATCTCAAATGTTCTTCCCTTTCAGTGGGAATACTCAGTTTGTATCCAAGCTAGTAGTAAATGTGATTAATACTAATTGGCACTAGCTGGCAGCCTCCATGGAAGAGCTTGGAGAGCCCATGGAAACAAAAACTGTTCTCCAGCCCACATGCTCAGAGACCTCACTGCAGGGTGTAGGGAGAGAAGGGGCTCCACACTCCCCAGTTTACTGGCCAGCAGCAAACCTTGCAGGAGCAGTGCTGGGCTTCACTCTGAGGCTGCTGCCCCTCTTCCAAAGCAAGCTGCAGTTTTTCTCCCCAGACAGAGTCAGAAAGAGTGGGAGAGCAGGAAGCACAGCAGGAGCAGATCCCTCAGCCATGCAGTGAAAGGACATGGCCAGGAAGCTCACTCCCCTCAACAGCTGGTCACATTTCTGTCACCGGATCTTTGTAGGAAGCTATGCTGGAGTTTCTGGCCTTCATGTGCATCCTGGCTGTGTCCTGCCTGGACAGCTGGAGGAAGTCAGTTGTGTAGGATTTTCCTTGCATCAGGCTAGGAGCAAGCTGCTCCGGAAGCTCTGTGGCTGGGGAGATGATGGACAATGCTGCAAAAGAGACCTTCTCCAGGGTAGGATGTGGGGAGGCTGGGCCACCAAGTGTGAGGTGCAGGGCAAGGGGGCTCTGCCTACAAATGTGACCGTATCTTCAGGACTGGAGTGTGGTGCTCAGGCTTGCTTTGCAGGTCAGCAAGGGAATGAAGAAGGGCTGGCTTTTAATCTGAGCAAAGTGTATGGTGTGAAAATTATCATTTGTTTCATCATTGTCTTAATGTTTGCCTGGTATGAACATCTCTCCTCATTGCCTACAAATGTCTGAAGTTGATTTTTTTTAGATACAGATGCCTTGTGTTGAAGATCCAAGTTGTACCTTTGAGTTACCTGCCTTAAAGTGGCTCTGTGCCTTCAAGATGGCTCCTGGGCCAGCTCTCTGTTGGAGCTGGGGGATATACAGATTCTCCCTCGTGTTTTATAAATACATTGTCTTCCTACAAGAGCTCTCTTCTGTCTGTGTGTTCACTTGCACCCACATTACCGTGCAGCAGGGATTAGAATGCAGGTGTGCTCCTCTGTCTTCATTAGCTGAAAGCACAGGCACTACCAGAGAGAGCACTCTCAGCCCAAGCCAGCAAGAGCTCTGCAGCAGGGGCTGGGTGGGAGATGCAGTGGGCAAGGTTAGCCAACAGTGAGCCCTGCTTCAGCCCCCTCTAGATCTGTGGAAAATGGGATGGCAACAAAACAGTTTTCCTCCTGTCTACATGGGTTTGTCACGTGAAACAAGGTGGAAACAGTGGACAAACACACATTCCAGCAAAGCATGAGTGTGATGTGATGAGAGAATGTGGAAAACACAGTGGTCCTCCTGGCAAGCAGAGGTCAGTTCCTGGAGAAGACCACAGGTGGGAGCCTAGACCTGAGCTCAGTACTTGGCACAGCCTACGCAAATGGGGGGTCAGCTCTTTCACAGCAGCTGCTTATTCGGATTCAATTCTGGCCCATTTTTGCTTCAACTGTGCCTTCTTTGAGTATAAAAAGCTTGGCAGCAATGGGACTCTCACACACAGAGGGGAAAAGGCAGCCAAGGTTGCTAATGAGTATGATTTCACTATAACAAGGAATTATTAATATTAAAGGAGATGGAGGGAAAGTATTCCAGTGTGCTGACAGCCTTCTGCTTGCCTGGGATGAGTGGCAGGAAGCCCCCTCTGCTCATGCAGGCCTCACATGCTGCCACACCCGATTCAGTAGCTCTCTGAAACAATGATGAAGTTAAGATCTGGTAATGAAATTCCCCTCACTGCTTCTTTCCCAGCTGAATCTTTTCTGTTTTTCCCTCTCTTTACATTCAGTCGTCAGTGCTAATTGCTTTGCCTCCTGCTCCATGAAGCAGTGAGTCCTGGGGTTTGGGGTCTGCATGCAGGATATGTAATTTTTTACCTTTCCATGAACCCAGCCAGCCAGTAGTGGCTGACAGCCCTTGCCTTGTGGTTTTGCTGTGCCTACAACTCATTCTGCTGCCTCTAGAGTGAAGCATTTTTCTAAAGGAGGTGGGATAACAGGCTCCCCAGAAACATCCACCCCTCTCTGCTGCCAGTCAGAGCAAGGACTGAGGACCAAGTTAAGCAGCAAACTCAGAGTCACCCCAGACCTGTCATCCCCAAGAAAAAGTGGAGGACAAGTCTCTGCCTGCTTCACCAAACAGATCTCAGACTGTGTTCAGCTTTACCACCTCAGGTTCTGGTAAACACATAACTGGTATTTTCCACCCTACCCTTTTTATGCAACTTTCCTTCAGCTCAAAAAACTCGCTGTGAGTTTCAGGTGCTCAGCTGCTGCTGGCCCATGGCCTTGCCCACCACCGTGGGCAAGATCATTCACACCCTCTCAGCAAAAGCACCACGTGTGACTGACACAGATTTGGTTTTGTAAAGACAAATTCAGAATACAATTGAAATCTGTCTGTATCTGTTTTGAAGTGTCAGACACTCCCAGTAGGTCCTGAAGACTGGTGTGAGGGTGTTTTCATGTCATTTCTCTCTCAGGGCTGGCAAGGATATACAAAATGAGAAGTCCATATTAAACTCTGATTCTGCAGTACAGTGGAAAAATCATTTAATAATCAAAAGAGCATGTAATTATTTAAATAGGCTTACATAAGGCTATTAAAATACCATTTTTTAGCATGACTATAGAGTTTAAAAATTTAGGATTGAAAATTTTTACTCCTTCATAAAAATCTTGAAATTCATTAATTCAGAGGGGTTTTTTTTAAGGAAACAAATTGTTCTAATACAAGAGAATTAGCAGAGCTGTCATTATAAACCAAGTACATTTTAAAACATTTATATTAGTGATAAGAATAAATCATAATGATTTTTTAAATAAAGTAATAAGCTATTCAACTAATTTTTCATTGCAGCAATAAGCCTAGGCTGTATCCTTATGTGTAATGTCCCCTCATTTTCTATTAAGTATTGTCAGGCTATTCTGACATCATTCCTGATAGGTCGCTGATGGTGACATCAGACCACGATAACTATTTTCTTTCCTTGTTGATATTCCAGTGCTGGAAATATCTGATTGTTTTCTTAACTATGTCACATTTAATTTTAAACAACTAGGAAGACATTTGAACTGGTTCTAGCTATCTTCATGTACACACACCATTCTGTCCTCCCAGGAAAATTTCTTTTTTAGTCTGAGAAATCCATTCCAACATTTGAGAGGTAAACTATTAGATAGAATTGCTTTAAGGGCATCAACTTGTGTTTGAGACAAAAATAAGCCGGACTTATTTATTTAGCCTACAAAGTAAATCATTCAGTCTTCTCTACCAAATGAGCCAATATTGAATATGTGAAGCAGGCAGCTAAAATAAGAAGAGAGATTTACAGAACTGCACTTTTAAAATGTATACCTGCTGCTGTTCCTGCAGTTTTCTCTTGCAAAGTTTGTTCTAGCTTGGAAAGGCAATGTTCCTACCCCTCAGAACTGCAAAAGCATTACAGTAAGGGGCCAGCATGCTATGACACACACAGAGTTTTGAAGCTTAACCCAGTTTCCTGGATTCGTCGATGGGCTCCTGCTGAGGTCAGTGGAAACGTGGAGGAGAGCTGCCCTGCTCAGATCCTGCAGGGAAGACAAGAGACACCAGTAAGGTCACCTCAGACTCCTCTGTGTGCATGGCCAGAGAGGAGCAGCCACAGCCACTGCTCGACACCACAACTGCCCCCACACTGTGGGGTGCTGCTCTTCAGCACTTGCCCCTCTCTGGATCCCCAACCAGCAATGTTTCTATAGAGGCTTTTGGCCTTTGCATCAGTCCTCACCATAGCATGTGTCTGTTGAGCTTTCTTGTTGGCTGTTGCCCTGGTAGGTTGCATTTAAACTGTGTTTACATTTTGCAGGTCATGTAAGGAAGAAGTGTTAATTTTGCTTCTTGAGCTAAAGTGCTTTTGATTTAAGAACATGTCATTCCCTTGCTGATGTGACATGGGAACACAACCATTTGGATGAACTCTTTTTTACAGGGCTTCCTTGAAAATGAGCATTAGATGCTTAAAGCAGCCTCTGCCAAACTACAGTGGCTGTTGTAAAGAGCTCTTCCCCCCCTGCCTTGCCCAGCACCTTCCTTTTTTTTCTGCTCAGATAGTGCTGCTGTCTCGGGATTCCTCCCAGAACACACCTAGTTTTCTTCCCCAGCATTAGCTCCCATCCACAGCTGCTCTTCATATCTAGCATGGGATCTGCAGCCTTCCAAAAACCACTTCCTGCTGATAAATCCCAGCAACTGGGATGTTTGGTGTTCTTGCTTTAGAGACCAAGCGAGGAGAGCTCCTCCTCCTCTGGGAGAATTTGTTCACTGGCCACAGGTTTTTGTGGGACAGCAACATGCCTCTGGAAAGGCTTTGTTAATTTGTGCAGCTTTGCCTTCTCCATCTTGCAGTGAGGCTTTCTGAGACTGAGAGCCCTCCCAGGGGCTGGCAGTGTTGGGAACTCACCCTTTCTTACCTGAGTCCATTGCCCCATGAATTAATAAGGTCCAAAATTCCTGGTAGGGTAGAGACCAGTCTTCTGCACCCCAAAGGCTGTGATGAAGATGTTGAGGATGACTGTGATGAAGATGAGAGCTGTGGCAGCGTTGTTGAGTATATTCAGGCGGGGTTGCTTTGCAATATCATTCAGGTTCAAACGAGCTGTGCAGTACAGTGCAAAAAGAGAAGGGGGTTTGCAGGCTGACTTCAAGTCCCCCAGCTCCTGCAAGCCTCCCCTGACTGGCAAATGTTCATGGTGCCCCACAAAGCAGAGGGAGTAGTCCCAGGAATGCTACAGGAGCCACAGCTTGCTCTAGGAGGACATAGAAGGCTGGAGCAGAGAAAAAAATCATCTTGTTTGGATTTTTTGGCAAAATTCTTTGTTTTGCCATGGAGGTGCTGTGGCCCTGCAAGGGATCAACCCTAAACAGGCAAGTTGCTGCTGCACACCAGCCAGACACATGCCATGCTCCCCTCAGCACTGACCATGGGACATGTTGAGGGCAGGCTGTGGGACACAGGAGACAAGGGCAACAATGTTCTGCTTGTGCTGGGAGGCCAGTTCCTCCCTGACACCCAGATGTCACCTGTGTGGTGACACAGCTGTCAGCCCTAGGTACATGAATGGGGCCAGTCCTGGCTGATGGACAGTGATCCCCTCAGACACAGCAATACCCTGGTTACCAGGGCTGTCTGGCCAATAAGACCTGCAAACAGCGGCCATGTTGTGGTCCCTTGTCCCCTTTCTCCTCCCAGCTGGCTCCAGCCATCACAGCTGCCACCAGGAAAAGCTGTGGTGTGTGCGACAGGGAAAGGAACACGTCACAGATTTTCCAAAGCCTCCAATCCTCAGTCCCCCATAAAAACCCATGTAGGATATTCAGGAAAATGCAGCATTTTGCAGGTTTTTAATACTGGGAATCTGTTGGAGACTGAAATACAGCAACTCCTGTATCAGATGGAGCACTGGGCAAGCACCAGCAAACCAATGCTTGTGCTAATGTATTGTCTGTAGGCCACTAGGAAAACTGTGGGATTGGTTAAATGTGAGGTTAATATAGGGAGTACCTCAGCCAAAATTGTTCTGTTAAGTCCCAGATGAAGTAAGATTAAAAATACAGCTAAAACGTAGTGTCTGCAAGAGCTGCATGAAAGAGCACCTAACAGAAGGGGCAGCAAGAGGCCCATCTTGGCCAAATCCCCACTCTTTCTCTGGGACAGGAGGTCAGCAGTGGGGAAGTGAAGGAAGAGTTGTGCTCAGAGATGTGCAAACGAAAAACAACCCACCCACCATTTTGAGTAACAGTGACTGCCCTACCACCTACATCCAGCCCTGGATGGAGCCAGAGGGGAATGGTTTGGGGGAAGAGGCTTCTCCCTTCCACCCCCACGCCAGCCAACCTACAGCGTACCCTGCCCCTGCAGCACCCTGCGAGGGTGCACACGCCTTGGTGGCCACCTTACCAGTGATGATAAGGAGAATCCCAATCATCACCTGGAAGAAGAGGGAGATGCTGATGAGCACGATGAGGGTGGCGTAGTACTGGAAGGACGTCCCCTGCTCCAGCACAGCTTTGAGCTGGGTGACATTGGCCATGAACAGTGCCACATCCAGCATGCTCTCTGCCACACTCTTCTTGGTCGCGTAGTGGTTGATGTTCATTGGCCCGTTGATCCGGAGGTGAGGATTTATGCCCTGGGGAGACAGGAGGAATCACATGCATTGCTAAACCAACAGGCACATCCGTGTCCAACGGGACGCTGTCTTCTGCCTGGGGTTTATCTAGAAAGCCTGGTAAAGAGTCAAAGTTGTGTGTAAAAGTGTTGAGAGTACCCAGTTTCCCCTCACAGTTGTCTCGTGGTATTAATAGGCACAAGATACTTGCTGTGATCAAGAGCTCAGCAAGGTTAAAAAAAAAATAATGGGTGTTTTTGTGGAAAACAAGCTTGTACAGAGTTACAATAATGTAGATTATCCAAAAGCCAGGGATTTTGCAAGCAATATTAAATTCCCTTCCTTCAGGACACAGACAAGACTCAAACTTACGGGGGATTAGAGAGGGATCTTCTCTTTGGGTTGGGTGTTGTGTTTAATATCACTACCAATGATCTGGATGAGAGGATGGAGTGCACCCACAGTTTGCAGGCAACACCAAGCTGGGTGGGAGTGTTGACCTGCTGGGGGGTAGAAAGGCTCTGCAGAGGGATCAAGGGACTGAGGCCAGTTGTGTGAGGTTGAGCAAGATGAAGAGCTGGGTCCTGCACCTGGGTCACACCAACTCCATGAAGCACTACACACTTGGGGGAGAAAGGCTGGAAGGCTGCGTGGTGGAAAAGGACCTAGAGATGCCAGCTGAGCATGAGCCATCGGTGTGCCCAGGTGGCCAAGAAGGCCAGTGACATCCTGGCCTGTATCAGGAACAGTGTGGCCAGCAGGACCAGGGATCGTGCCCCTGTACTGGGCACTGGTGAGGCTGCACCTCAAATCCTGGATTCAGTTTTTGTCCCTTCACAATCTAAAACGGACACTGAGGTGCTGGAGCAAGTCCAGAGAAGGGCAGTGGGGCTGGTGGAGGGTCTGCAGAGTAAGTCATATGAGGAACAGCTGAGGGAGCTGGGGGTGTTCAGCCTGGAGAAGAGGGGCTCAGGAGGGACCTTACAGCTCTCTTTGCTATCTGAAAGGAGGCTGCAGCCAGGTGGAGGGCAGTCTCTCCTCCCAAGTAACAAGCAGTAGTAACAAGATAAAATGGCCTCAAGCTGCACCAGGGGATGTTTAAGCTGGATATTAGGAAAAATCTCTCTTCAACAGAAGGCTTGTCAGACACTGGAACAGGCTGTCCAGGGAAATGGTTGAGTCACCATCCCTGGAGGAATTCAAAAGACATGCAGATGTGGTGCTTAGAGACATGGATTCGTGGTGGCCTTGGCAGTATTAGATTAGTGACTGGACTTGATGATCTTAAAGGTCTTTTCCAACATAAACAATTCTATGATTCTATGACTGTCAGTGGCTGGACTTTATACCTCCTCTGAACAATTTTTGCTGGCTTCTGTCTTACACAAGATGCTAAAGAAGATGAAATAGTCCATGGGTTTGTTTCAGAAACCAAGGACAGTTTCTTCAAAACATCAGGCTCTGAAATGCAACAAGACAAGGGGTGGGATCTGTCCCACCTGACCTTAATTAATCATTCAGGCAGGGGTTTTTGGCAGTGGAAAGAAACAGGCTGTTTTCAAAAGCCAGATCTGCTGGTTGCCCTTGTTATAGATAGGTAATGTGATGGATTGGCTCCTGCAATTAAGGGATGAAAATTGTATATATGTTAAAAGAAGTTTTATTGATATGTAGTAACGTTATCATAGTCTTGTTTAGACATCCTCTGTTCTACCCACAGTCCCCTTCCCCCCTCTGTGAAGGTTTAATAAACCTTTAAAATTTTAAAAGTGAGCGTAGTTTCTCACACCCTTAACCTAATTGCAAGGTGTAGGTAACTGGCTGCTTTTAGCCATCCATTGTTAAGTGAGTTCACCTGTTGGTCTCTTGACCCAAGTGACTAAAAAAACCCAACAACCCAAAAAAACAGTGAATTATAGTTTTCCATTCATCCAGAGCATCAAAACTGGTAATAAACTACCAGCAAAGGCAACAGTTACAAGAGATTTAGAATATATCTGCAGTAAACTGTGCTCTTCTTTCTTAACAAGAAAGAAAAACAACACTTCATATAGCAGAGAGGCTTCAGTTCTGAGTAGTCAGCCTCTTTTCAGCTGCAGTAAGACCAGCTGCCTTGCCCTCAGCATTGCCTTTAAAACCAGGGGTAAGGGCCAGCCTCTGCCTCTCTTTTGCTCAGGAAAGGGGGAGAGATT
Source organism: Promerops cafer (assembly GCA_013398275.1). NCBI lineage: Eukaryota > Metazoa > Chordata > Aves > Passeriformes > Nectariniidae > Promerops > Promerops cafer. The sequence goes on along the minus strand of VZSE01009799.1, from coordinate 1,277,049 downwards.
CCTCTGGGTGCACACTGGCAGTGCCTACCTTCAATGGTGAGTTCTGTTTTGCTCCTTTTGTACCAGATAAAGTAGAAAATGTAATTTTTCCTCCAGGCTCTAGGCAGGCCACTAGGGAAGGATCATGGCTCGTGTGTTATGCTGTGACCTTGGGTCTCTTTGAGCAACCCTGGGCAAGAGTGGCTTTCTTAGATTTGAGAGAGCAGGAACAAAGCCAGTGATCCTGGGAGAGCAGGGTGTGTCTGATGCTGAAATTGGGGCTGAATTTTGGAAGGGGGTTGTGGCCCTGGTCTAGTGGTCACCCTGGTGTGACAAAGACATGTATGAATAAGTGAGTGGGAAAGGCTGTGTCTGTTTTGAGCTATTGGTGAACTGTGATCCCTAACAAGGGGCTAGCTTGGGGTAGGAAAGGGCTTTTGGTTTGGTTGGCTTTTTTTTTTAAATGATAGCTCAAAGCTTTGAGTTCTTACAGTTTCTGACAGTGACATCCCTGTGGTTACCTGGCTCCTTTGCAAAGCCTGTATTTCTTGCTGTGGAAGGTAGAAGGTAAAAGATAGTGGAAGGAGGTAAAAGTAGAAGTCTAAAGAACTGGTAAAAACTCCAAGGCTGTGTGTAGGTGTTTGAGACTTAAACATTACAGCATGGTGTCAGGGGCAGAATAGAGGCATCTTGAGGAAAGGAGGCCAGCAAAATGTCATGTTCTGTGAATGCATTTCAAAAACCTATCTTGAGGGACTGCTCCCCCTTAGATGGCTTAAAAACGTGTGATCCTGTTGAAACAGAGAGGAACCAGTATCAAATGGTGCAGGGCTGGTGATTTGGTCCCTCTTATGTGCTGTTTTCCTTATTCCTGAAGAATCAGCCCCCCTCCTTGCAGCATCACAAGGCTGAGCATTGATAGTTTATCTCTGTGTAATGATGAGTTAAGGGTGTGAGAACAAGGGCGCTGTACAAACAGGGCAGAGCTGCTGTTAAATGAGTGACTGGTACCAGGAGGCTGAGACATCTGTTTCTGGCTGCTTACGTGGAGAAAAATAAAGCAAGTCAGGAGCTCTTGCTGAATGAAAACACATCCTTCTTTTGAGCTGCCTTTATGTTCCTTTACCTGGAGTGTGAAATGGGGCAGAGTTGCAACGTCCTGAGCCCTGTGTCCCAGATGATCAGGCAGTGAAAATAGACAGCTTTGATGTGGACTTTTCTCACATGGATGAGTGTGGTGGCATGTTCCCATCTGGTTCTCCACTCTCCTATGTGGAGAAACTGGAAGTGGAAAACCTTCACAATCGAAAAGGTGTGACTCCAGATTCAAGGTTCTGTCAGTCCAGGCAGATCCAGAAGGATCTCAAGAAGGATAATGGATGATGGAAGTTGGACAGTAAACTTGAATCTGAGTAGCTTAGGATTTGTGATGGGCAGCCCCCAAACACCCATATGAGGTTACAGCCTCCTCTTGGGCAGCTGCAGAGAGACATAAAGTCCCTCCTGAGCCTCTTCTCCTCCAGGCTGAACAGCCCCAGCTCCCTCAGCCACTCCTCACCAGATCTGTGCTCTAGTCCCTTCACCAGTTTCATGGCCCTTCTCCAGACACACTCCAGCACATGGCACGTGACTCCTTATGATATAAGGAAAAGTTACAGAGATCCAGGTTTTTTATGGATTTGGCCCTCAGTGTTCCATCTAGTCCAGCAGCTAAGAATGGAAGCCTGATGTCTCAAATAAGGAGAGGCTTAAACAAACCAGGAGTCCTCAGAGACCTGGCATTTGGATTAATGCTGGAGGAGGGATTTGCTTGGGATGCTGGTGCCATAACTGTCACCAGTGAATCACTGTTTGTGGGGTGTGAATGCATGGCTGTGATGCTTTTTTTGAGCTGCCAGAACGCACACAAAGCTTTCCAAAGACCATTTCTGCTTTTGCTTTCTTTAAAGTTCAGTCCTGTAAACTCCTGCTGCTCAGGAGCTGATTCACAGGCAACTTGGGTTTCCCTGTAGGAGGATTGCCCAGACAGCTGTGGGAGGTTATGTGGTATCACTGAGGAGATTCAATGATTCCCTTTTGGCTAAGAGAGCCCTAAGTGGAGTCACAGGACATACCTGAAGGCTCACCAAAGTGATTTATGCCATCAGCCTAGAGCTGGTGACTTCCTAGTCACTTTGAAAGGATTCCCCTTAGGAAAGTGGAGGTCATTGCCTTTTCTTCCCTGTAATGTGACAAAGAGCTGGATCTGGCAGTCAGACACCAAGCCCATCTTGAAAGCATGGTTGCAGAGCCAGAAACATCTGCTGGAAACAGCACTTTTGTCCCAAGAGGGGGCTCTATCACTATTGCCTGCTTACTAAGAGTAAGGAAATTAGGACCTGAACAATTCCATCCCAATCATACAACAGTGCTGGATGAACTGGTGTTGGAGCTACTTTCCTGTGTCCTATTTCTGGATGTTTTATCTTTCCCTGAGAGGCAGCCTCTCTCCCTGCAAGGACCCTGCTGGCTTCAGTCTGACCCCAAGCAAATCCCCTTTCCTTTTTCTCTTGTGTAAACGTGGCACAGCAATACAGATCCCCTCAGGGGCTGAGTGAGGCACCCATCTATGTTTTCTAAGTCAGAGGCTTAATTCTTACTCAAAACTGGGCACACATACACAGGTATTTAACTCCCACTTCTATTTTTATTTTTAATTTTTGTAGGAATTCCTATGAAAAGAAGGATCAATATCACTGGGAAAAAAAGAATGGGTTTTTTTTGAAATTTCTTTTTCAGCTTTTCCTCTGGTTTTGCTGTAGGGAGCTCTCAGGTCCCCAGGCCTGTGAAATCAGGCTCTAGTACCAGAAGGTGTGCTGAGCTCCACAGCTCACTGAAACTACCTGAAAAATTTCTACTAAAATTAGTTTTCAAGAGAAATTCTTTGGGGTTTGCATGCATTTATTTTTACAAGAAATAGCTACTTTCTCCTGTAAACTTTTAGAGGCGCTTAATCTAAATATTTCTTTCAAAGCTGGCAGATTTTGGGTCAAGGGGAGCACAAACCTTTTCTAAATTTTCTTGGGCAATTTCTACAAAATCTGCAGTTTGCTTGTCACGTTTTTCAGATTAGGGGGAAAAATAATTACGAGACCAGATCTAATTGCAAATCTCTGTGTACTTTGTGGGTTTTGTGACCCTATCCCCAGGGGAGAAGAGCCTGAAAGAGGCAGTGGAACAGCATGAGGCTCCCAAGCATAAGAATGATAATCTTTATGAGAGCACTCTGTCAGAGGGCGATATCTGAGTAGGAACTGTATTATTGGCCATTCCTTCCAAGAGAAATGCTGGAGAATGCCAAAGAAAACAAACACAAATGTAGGCCACGCTCTCAGAGGGATGAGTGCAGAGACAGCCACCACGGGGATCCCGGCCATGAGCAGCCAGCCACACACAGCACCAGGGGAAAACCCAGGGAATGCTTCCCCAGCACTGACCAGTCAGCAGCTGTAGAAATGCTCTGTAAGCACTGGCTGGTGGAGGTGAAACACACTGGCAGTCACCATCACCTTGCAGGGCAGGAGAGGAGCACAGTCCCCTCTCTGCGGGCAGAAAGCAGAGGGATTAAAGCCTGGCCCTCAATCAATGCTTCTGCTTCTGAGGGCACAGTTATTAGCTGCTCTGCTTCACCAGGGAATCTCACTCCCTGCAGCTCCTGACCACTTCACCTGGGATGAAGGGAGCAAATGTTAACATTTTCAGCCTGCATGCCCAGGTACAGAGAGCAGCAGCACTGGGAAGAGCAGCGATGACTGGATGCCTGCTCACCGGATGGGTTGGGATTCCCTTGCAGAGTTTTGTGTGTCAGCTCATGGGTGGGGAAGCAGGTGTGTGCACAGCCACACGTGTGCAAGAGAAGAGACACCCAAGGAGCACTTTGGTCAGTACTAACTGTGTTGTGAACTTGGTGATGCAAAGGCTGTTTTCCTCCAGTTTGGCACAACAGCAAGTCTCCTGGCTGCTTTCCATAAACAGAAGTAATAGTAAACCTCATCATGGATACTGCAGGCAGAAGGAAAACTGAGTGTTCAGGGCCAGTCCCCCCTCCTCAGCCTCTGTGGAGGCTCTTGGCTAGTCCAGTTGTGCTTAGGGTTTTTTTCATTTTAATATAGCCATCTGTTCTGCTCACCAGGGGTCCTGTTTGGAGCCAAGTGCTGTGTTGCCTTCAGTTCATATTGCGTAAATCCCAGAAAATAAATCAGAGGTGCTTTTTTAGTATCTCTCCACATATATCAGACTGGTCCTCATGGGGATCTGTCTCTAAGGTGTCCTTACACTTCTGTGACAGGTCACTGCTGAGTTTAACAGAGAACCCATTGACACTAACTGTTTGGATGAGAGTTCTCCAGCCAAAAAGTGACTTACAGGAGCTGGGAGCCAGTGCCTCTTCAGAAGTGAAAGCCTAGGCAAGTGGCAGGCACAGATTCTGTGGACTGGACAAGCAATGATCGTGTTCTATGGTCTACCAAACTTGGTCTTCCCATTTGCTTTGTCTGCCTCCTGTGTTTCACCTCACACCTGCAAGCAAACCTGCTGAGGTCTCTTGGGCAGAGATGTCACACAGTGCAGCATTTAGGCCCCTCATCCTTGAGCCGAGGGGTGCCAAAGGAGGGCACCTCTGTCGCTCAAGGATGAAGGTGCCGCTGGGTGAGGCTGCCAGCAGAGCCTGTCCAGCTTCCCCAGCTGAAAGGGCAGCTACAGCGCTCTCTACTTCACTACGGCTGCTGGAATCAGGCAGCCGGAGCAGGGCGCTGACAGCAAAGCCCAGCCCCGCGTGGAGCTGCGGGGTCGGGAGTGGGCTGGGAAGCCGAGCAGCCCCTGGCCGTGGCTGGCAGGGGGAGCGGGACGAGTCTCGGGCAGCGCAGCCCCAGCAGGGTCGGGCGCTCTCCGCGCCCTTGCCCTGCGGCGGACGCGGCGCTCGGCTCCGCTCCTCGGCCGGCTGCGGCGCTGGCAGCCTCGCAGAGACCCGCTTGTCGCCTCGAGTGCGCGTGCTCTGCTCTGCTCTTCATCCCTGCCCTCCCGTGCTTCTCCTCATCTCTCATTCATCCCGCAGACCCTCTGCCCGTCTGCGTCTTCAGTTCAGCTCCTCCTCTCTTCCTTTCTTCTCTCCTTTTCCATTCCTTTCTCGCCCTGTGCCTTTTGCCTTGTCTGTCTTTCACGCTTTTTCCTGCTGTCGAGCTCTTCAGCTTCACGCACCTCCTTCCTGGGTTGCTGCCTCCTTGTTCTCCCCACTCCTCTCCCCCTTTGGCACTCGGTGCTGCTGTCTGGCAAGTTTCTTGACTCTGTTCACTCTGACGCCACTCAAGGCTTCCTATGCTACAGGGCAAACATAAATTATGTATCACTCAAATAGCTGTCTTACCAAATCTATATTAAACTCCCTCGTTAAGTATATTTATGATACTGAATTGGAGGGATCCAGGAATCGACTGGCAGGCTGCAGGGCTGAGCTGGAATACAAGATAATTTTTCTTTTCCAGATAGCAGGGATAAGGACAAGGCAGAAAGGGTGGTGGCAGTGCTGGAGGAGCCTCCATCCATAGCTTAGGAGCACTTTGTGAGTTTGGAGCTCAAGAACTGAGCCAATTGCTTGCCACCAGCAACCACAATGTGCTGATGCATGATCTCTGATTGTTGAACAGAAGCAATTGGGTGTGTATGTGTTGGAGGGGACAGCTCTTTGAATATATGGAATTGGGAGTGCACTCAAAAGGATTAGTGGGAACAATTATTTCCAAAGTCAGGATATAGAAGCTGGAGCCTATTCACGTCACTAGTGTTTTATCCCAGTGTTTTGGGGGTGGAAAAAAAAAGGGGGGGGGGGGCAGGGGAAGACTAAAAACAGCTTTAGAAGAAAAAATTCAAAGTAGGTTAGCAGAGAAAATGAGTTTATAAAAAATGGAAGAGCAGCCGGGAGGCACAACAGTAACTACTGCATTGTGCTTACAAAGCTAAACACGTTAAGATGAATAAATCCCTAAGCTGGATGGCTTATGGCCCAAAATATTAAGAAAAGCTGGGTCTGATCGCAGGCTGCTGCCAGACCCAAAGAGCAAATGTGTTCATATAAATCATTTTAATACAAAACATTCATAAAGCAAGGTCCTAAAACTGAGCTCCTTCCAAGTCTGAGCATGTTTGTATCCAATGTTGAAGGGTCAGGTTGATTTCTAAAACTGAGAGAACACAGTAACAGCTGTTCTGGATCACACCAGAGGTCCAGTTCCCCTCTGACTGTGGTTTGTAGCAGATGTTTGAGGAGGGGAAGAGAAAAATCTTAGAATGAAACAAGCATATGCCAATGGTCCCTTGTGACCTGTAACTCTGTGTTTAGAACTGCTCCAGCCCTGGCCTGATGGTGCTTTTCATGTGAGGTAGCCCAAGGTTAATTTGCCATTTGCCATGTGACTCAGGGCATCCTAGTTGCTCTCCCTGGATTTTAGTTTTCCCTATCTGCGAATTAACAGGAATCCTCGTATGGGTGATGTGTAGGGTGAGAGAGAGATGGGTAAGATCTCCTGTGGAAGTGCAGTATGTTCCTGTGTTGTGAACATAATCCTCCTGGACTGAATTTGTTGTGCAGAGAAGCCTCTGAAGCTGATGGAATCAGGTAGGTGGTTTTTCTCATTGCCAGGGTGGTTTACATCTTGCAGCATTTCCCAGGTGAACCTCACTCCAAGGCACCAGAGCTCAGGTTCATCTGCACATTTTGAGCCCTGGCCACGCTTTGAGTGCTCCCCACAGAAAGGAAGCTGTGTGAATCCAGGTGGAAAGAGGGAAGAACATGCCTGAGTGTTTTGACAGAGCTGATGGCACTGCACCCGTGAGCAGTGGGACTCGGGGGTTCTGGTCACTCATGTGCATGTGCCACACACACCACTGGCTGTGGAGAGGGGGCCATGGACACCTGCCACAGAGAGCTGCCTCATCTCCTTCTCAAATGGGGACTGAGACAGAGCTCATCTATGCAAGACAGTTCTTGAACATATAAGTGGTAGCTCTGAAAGGGTCTGCCAGTCTGGTGGGAAAACTTTACAGGGTCAGAGTTACAAAGCAGTGGAAATCACTCAGTGAAATGCCTTAGAGGCCTCGAGGTGTTCCCTTCTAAGCAGCTGAGGTTGAGCTTTTGTCCCTCCGAGCCTGTAAGCAGGTAAAGCAGTCACTACCATGGCTCTTTGCTCCTCTCAGCTCTCAGGAAGACCTGGCACTGTAGTTCAGGTCAAGGAGGAGTTACCACAGCTGCAGAGGCAGGGGATATGTCCCACAGGGAGGGGATGCTTCTATTTTCAGAATCAAGTGGCACCCAGACACCTCATCACATCATGGGTGTCCTGTTATGACAGGCACAGACTTGCTTAAGAGCACACAGGCAGCCTGCAACAGAAGTAACCCAGAATCTGATCCAGTTTTCTGACAGGGCCAGCATTACCTCCCTTCCTTCAGACTGCAGCTTCCTTAGTCCTTGCTCACTGTTGGAACCAAAAAATCCCCCACTCTGCCTCTTCCTTTCCAATTTTCCTCTTTGTACATTGGTTCAGTGTCCTTTGTTTGGGGGGACACAGACATTGTTTTGGGGATGATCGTGCACAGGAACTGTTCAGGTTTCTCTGCAGTCTTGCTGCTCCTAACTAAAGTTACGTGACTCTGAACCAACAGGAAAATCTAGATGGGGTTTTGTGCCAGATAGGGTTTTGTGCCAGAACCTGTATTTTTGGCCATATGAGACAGAAACCTGAAGCAGACAAAACCTTGAGATGGAATTGCCTCACATCAAAAAGCACACTCAAAAAAAGAAAAAGGCTTCTAGTTTGTAAAACTGAAGTGAGAATAGACTATTAAGCTTTAAAAAACAAGTGGAGGGGGGGAATTATTTAATTAAATAAATTGGTTGGATGAGGACTATTAACTGTTAACTGGGTCACCAAGGGAGTCCTTCTTATGTTCAGAGCAAAAGAAAAATGCAACACAACATGCACTCAAACCCTTAGATACAGAAGGGAAATCTGGAATTAGTGGATCCAGTGCTGTGTTGCTTTATAAGAGTTTAATCATTTGAAGGCTGGGCCAAGGCCCTGCCTTAGGATGCAGTACAGTAAAGCTCATGGGGCAGGTTTAAGGTGGTTATAGAATGGAAAGTTTTCCTTGGTAATTAAAAATATTAAGTTTGGCTTCCCATTGTCTTCCTGGAGTTCTTTCAAGGGTGGGGTCATTCTGTTGTTTCGGTTTGTAGCTTGCTGTATTGACAGAAGGATTCATAGGATGAGATTGTTTATGCTTTTTCTTCTCATCCTCCAGTCCAGCTCGATGGTGCTGTAAGAGTTAGGCATGCTAAGATCAGGGCAGTGATTTAATGGGTTATAAAAATGGTCATTGGTATATCAGTACTTTAAACATAAATTGTGAATTACTGCTGGGCAGAGATCAGAAATGAAACAGCTGGTGGGCAGTGATATCTCCCACTTTGGAAAAATGGTACTGGGACTTCCCTGTCTGACTTCCACTGAGTTCAGTGGAAGTTAAACAATTAAAACATTTATCTTTGTCCATCTCAGCCTAAGTTCACAATGTTAAATTAAATTATACTCCAAGAGTGAGGCCCTGAAAGCATCACCATTAAGATACTTTGTTATCCTGTGCCTCTGCTAATATACTAACAATCTTTTTTTTTCTAGTGGATAATGAATTTGGATATAGCTATGACTAAAAAGGGTTATATGCTTTCTAGACAGGCATTCTAGGTTAGGAGGTATTGCAAAAGTGCATTGAATCATTTGGAAACTTCTCCGAGCAGCTGCACAGCAGGGATTGAAGTCTAAGGGCAATGAGTTCAGAAACCATAATTCTTTGGTCTTCAAAGATGCTAATGTAACTCATTTAAGACAGTTCTGGAAGTATCCCTACAGTAAAAGAAATGCTGCAACTGTAGAGCTCTCTCTCATTTTCCTTCTATTAATTTTCTATTAAATCTTAATTTTGTTTTAATTTTATGCTTTTTATTGCGTTTTAAATAACACACAAGACCCTGGACTAAGTAGCCACTGGAAGGCAACAGTGAATATTGTTTACAACAAAGCTTGGGAGGGCAACTGTAAAAAGAGCTACTTCAGAAGTTTGTCATGCATGTAAAACTGGTCCTTATTAAATGTGATATATTTTTAATAGTTGCTGTAGCCCTATATTGTGTTCTTTTGAATATTGGATACAAACCACATGACACACATTCTTCCCATAAAATTTCTCCTCAGTTAAAGCTGTCTCTCCTGCTTCAACACTACATATCCTGAATGTCAATTTTAGCCCCCTGAAGTGTTCAATTTTTCTTTCCTGCACTGCAGGAAGGACACTGCAGTAGGGCTTGGAGATGTTTTGTGTTGTGGGCTCAGATTCTCATGCAGCTGATGCTGTGGCTGTTCAGTTTTATGTGAAAGGAATATTAAAGATCAGATTAGAGAGTGGTATATAAATAAAATTGGCCTTAACCTAAATTCTGTGCAACCTCACTTGCTGATAGCAAACAGAATGCAAGCAAGCATAAACGTCATTCTCATATTTCAGTATTTAAAGCAATGATTTAGAGCAATTGTCCTGTGAAATAAGTGTTCTTGTGTAGCCTTAAATGGTGAAGGTCTGCTTGTCCCAGATCTGGCAGGAAAAGGAAACTACACCATCACTTTCTACCCCAGGTCACAGGCAAAAAGGCTTAGGGTACCACATCTCAAGATTAGATAGTTTAAGTGAGCCAGGAAATGAGGTCTGATGCTTCCAAAAGTGTGGAGGTCTTTCTAGATTTTGAATAGAAATGAATTAGTAAGCATTCATGGGTTACTCAGAAAGCTGGTGTGGCTGAAGCTGTGCCTGTGGGAAGATCTGCAAACAGCAGATGTGTGGGGAGGAAGATGGGGTGGCTATTTCCTGGTTCCTGCCTGGCCAGTGGAGCCAGGGTGTCCTGGATGGGTTTGTCCCTGATCACAGCAGCAGGACATCAGACCTTGTTGCTGTTACTCATCCAGCATTCCAGACTCGTGGAAATAATAACTGATTTATAAATCTCCCACTTCACAATTAACAGTGTTCTCTCCTAACCATCGAGCTAAATGTTGATCCTTTTAACGAGCCTAACAGGGCTGGACCGTCTGGTATAACCAGAGGGAACTTCTCAGCCATAATACCTCGCTCAGGCAGCTGTTCCAGGCAACAGTGCAGGGAAATACTGCAGGAAAATACTGCTCTCTGAGACATTAGGCTGTCTGAGGCCTTTTAGTAGTCACTTGGAAAGAGGTGGATGGGAATAACCTCCAAGCTTCACTATGCTGACATCTGTGAAGTGTCACGGGGAGTGCTTTGCATCGGGGAAGCCAAAGCAACATTTAGGCAAATGGCTACGGAATGGCCTTCTGCCTGCAGTTACTTTGGGGCAGGATGCGTTTGATGTGTGCCTGGCTCGATGGCCAGCTGTGTTCCACTGGCAGCTGTGGGGAAGAAAGGTCCTCTGCAGCTGGAATTGAGTGAGCAGCCCTGGGGTGTGGCTGTCTGTCCAAGGGTGCTGGTTAATAACTCCTATTGGCTTTGGATTTGGCATGCTTTCAGCATTTGTGTGGATTTGAGGCAATCTTCTCTAGTGTAATTAATTCATTAAGATTAATTTAACTCAACTGTAGAAATAGGAGAATCAGTTCAGCTGAAGCTGTGCTTTGGTTGCTTTTGACAACCAAAACAATGCCTTTGAATCAGTTTCCTTGAATTAATCTCAAACAAGGAGTTTCCCTGTTCAATATCCTTGCCGATAACAGAATTGTCTTCAGAAGGAAAAATGTTACATCAGTACATTGGAGGGGAAAAAAAATCCCCCCCAAAACCAAAACCCCATGCACACACACCCTGAGATAAGATAAATCTAGAACTACTCTTGGGTATTGGACACACCTGGTCATTGTGAGATTAGTTAGTGAAGTCTGAGATTATAGCAGCAACTATGGATGCCCAAACAGAATGAAATTATCCCTGCTGACAAGGCAAGAGAGCTCAAATGGACATCCAGATCCATCACAGAGGGCACATCACTCAGATGTGTCACATCTTAATGTGGAAAGTGAGATGAAACATTCAAACCCTGGCCAGGAAAGAATTCAGGAATGGTCATTGTCTCTAGCTGTGCTGTCAGCTCCACTCCAGCTGCTGATATGGCACCTGCACGTTTGAATTTGTGTTCTCTTATCAGTGACGCACTGGAGGGTTTGGCAGGTGATTCATGTAGCCTGATTCACAATTCATCCTGGGTGAAGTTTGCAGAAAAAGCTATTATCTTTGGTGTCATGTACATGTGAAAAAAGCACACCCCATCATCAGATTCTTTCCTAGCAGAAGTTTTCCTCACTGTGGCCTACGGACTTCTGCCTGGGAAGTTGGAACAGAGATTTTGTTCTGGCAATTTATGCACCATCCTATCACTTCTCTCCATGTGGTTTATACAGGTTATGGATTAGCTAAAAAGTCATTTAGTGACTCCTTGCTCTTTACTACTTCCAGTACAATTTGGTATAGCAAGACATCAGTTATAATAAATACCTTAAAAAACACATGATTTTTTTTTTCTTTCTTTTTGGTGGGGTGGAAGTGTATCCAGGGCAGAAAATCCCAGCAGTTTCTCCCCTTTTAAACAGTTTTTTTGATGAAAGAACCATGCAGTGCCAGGACAATTGAGGGCTTTGAAATGCCAACAAGAGCTGTGCTGGAGCATCCTCTGTACTTAGACACCTGAATAAGAGCCACAGACCTCTCTGAAGAGACAGGAAGGCCCATGTGTCGAAAGCTCTATTTCTGGAGCTTACACCCTTCATGCCAGGAGATTGTCACAGAATTGGCACCACTGTCCTGCTCTGACCCTTGAGGTGCTGCAGGATTTATCCATAGAGGCTCAGGGCCCAGCCAGACTCCACTGGCATTAATGGGACATGTAATTGATTTTGTGGTGGAGTAAAAAGATGCATCCCACAGCCTTGTGAGTAGAAAAGGTCTGTTCCCTTAACGAGGAAGGAATCTGATGCCTACAGTCCTGGAGCACCTTGGAATGACCAGCCACTTTCCCAAGGCCAGCTTACACTGTCATTGTGCATGTTTACCTTCACAGTACAAACAAAAAAGAGGTGTATCTATTGACAGGTAAACAGGTCCACTTCTCTGCCCAGAAACCAGTTTGGTTAGTCAGCTGGGTGTTGACAGGAGAGGGAAGGAAATCATTATGAGAGACTGTGTAGTAGGCACGATAATGAGCCATGTGGTTGGTACCAAACAATAGAGGCTTGTGCGGAGCCCAGGGAATGCAGAGATAATTTTACCTCTCCAAACAGGAGGGCATCAAGCTGTGCTTCTCTGCCTGGGAAGTAGGTCAAGAGGAAGTGCACTTTCAATTCATATTCGTCTCATAATTATTTCACGTACTCAAGAACAGTATTTCTGTCAAGGGGAGGCTGCCTCTGTGGCCAGTCTCGTGGAAGAGCAATCCTCCCCTCAGAGCAGCAGCATCCGTCAGCACTGCCTTCCACATGAGCTCTCCCTGCCCTTGTGCTGTCAGCCGTGACCTTGCCAAGCTTCACGGTCACTCCTGGCACCACCAGCAGTGGACCCAGAGTGCCTGACCCCAGCACCACGTTACACTTGCCAGGGGAACTCGGTGGAGATGTGATTCATTGCTTCTCCTCGTGCTAAAGCAAATGGCACCCTTGGAGGCCACCAGGTCCAACCCTCTGCTCAAAACTCAGCCAAGTGTGCAGATTCCTGAAGTTCCTCGGGGTCATATCACTGAAGTGTTAAATGGGTGGAGTCTCCAAAACCTCTCTGAGCAACCTACTGCAGTATTTAACCAGCACCAGAGATGATTTTTTCTCTTAGAGATCTCAAATACGTGTTTTAGAGATGCATGTCAAAGGTTAAGTAAGGATAAATTTATATTAGACTGGATAGAGAACAAGTGCTCTACAGTCAGCCACAGTACCTGCTTTTGGTTTTTTTTGGATTATAAGAACCAATACATATACCTTGAATAGATATATCTACATCTCTCTATTTCTAGATTTATATTTCTGAAGTAGAAGACAGTCTTTACCAGAAAAAAGTCAAATAGTTATGTTCAAAGTAAATTTTCCCATAATTTGAAGGAATGTGTAAAGGAACACTGAGTAGAAAAAAAAACCAAAACAGCTAAGCTTAGAGAATTATGACAATGTGACGACTCTAATTTAGCATTCAACTGCAGAGAAGTGTAAACATTGAGACTAAACACAGCCACTCTAATTTGACAAATCTTCTGTTGTTTGCTAAAAACAATAGACATAGGATGGGAGATGCTACTGTTAAAAAGCACTTTTCTTTCAAGCTGCAGTGCATCATCTCCACATATGCCAGTTACTAAGGTTTCCCTGAAAAAAGTGACCTAATTTTTAAAAAATAATTGCCAATAGCACAGAAAACCAAATCTGCTGCACCAAATTGTGTACCTTCCAGATCTCTTTCTGTAGTAAAATATTTAGCAGCTAGTTCTATTCTCTGCCCCAGTTAAACTTTTTTTTTTCCTTTTCTTGAAACTTTCTTGGTTTCACCATACCTGAGAAATAGTTGCAGTATCATTTCATTGTCATGTTTCCAAGATAACTAAATTGAACTCCAGTGGGGATAGGATTATGTGGGTGTTATTTTAGTCTGGAAAGAGATTTAAAACTTTAAAATGAGCTAAGAAAGGAGGCTGGGGCTGATGGAAAACAATCAACTTTTTTATTCCTGCACTGGAATTACTTCTCCTGTTGCATTATACATGAAGCACAAAACTCAGCCCTTGCATCAGTTATATGGCCTGCAGTAACAGTAGCACTGGGATGAAGAAGTCTGTTCCTGAGGTTGACTATTGTCATTTTCCTCCTGACAGGTCCATGCTTACTGCATACCCCAAACCCCTGATTCCTTCTGCTGTGTTTCTAATTTTTCCTGGCTGCTAGCCATTTTTACCTGGTTTGTGCACTATTTCCCCACAAATAGCATTCAAATCAAGTAAATAGCTGTAATGTTGGAGCAAAGTTTCTATAATATTTATTAGGAAGACTTCCCAAAAGTTCTCTTCCTTGCTTCCTCTTCCCTCATTGCAGACAACTTCATTTAAGGAGGGAAAAAAGGGGGGAAAAACCAACCAAACAAGAAATCCCCACCACCCAGAAAACAAAACCAGAAAAGCTCTTCAGGAGTTCTGCTTATGCATAGCTGGATGCTTCTTTTGTTGTGTGTTATCACACTTGGCCCTCAAACAAAAAAAACCCCAACAAAACAAACAAACAACAACAACAACAACAACAAAAACCACACAAAAAAACCCCAAACAAACAAACAAAAAAATCTACCAAGAAGTAGCAGTATATTCCTACCACATTTTTGCTTAATCAGTGCTCAGTTGTAATCAAGACTCTAATTTCATAATCATTAGCACTTTCAGCTCTGGTAAACTGCATCATCAGGTCCACTTGTCCTTCACTTCCTCATAATTCTCAAACCCAGCATGTAACAGGAAGGAGCAGCATCAGTGAGGCATCTCCACTCATCTGTTCTCAGTTTTTTAGGGGACACTACACATTTTCCATCTTTCACCAAGGTACTCCTAAAAATCTGGGAACCTAATGCCTCAGTGTTTTCCCTCAGGACTCCCAAGTGCAACACAGCAGGACTAACAGCACATTTAATTATCACTGCTGTTAAGAAAGCACAAGCTTCTGAAAAGTTTAATAGGAATGAGTAAGTAAGTACTTGGTATTTTAGTGCTTATTAAAACTTCTAGACTTTTTAATCTCATTTTCCCAGTAGCCTCTCTTTTCTTTGGTAATAATGCCTAAAACATATTTCCAATAATTTTCAAACTGAGTACAGCTGGTTAATTCCTAGAAAAGAGACTGCCTGTGCAAGCTTAGTAATTCCTGGTAATGACTCTGTAATTAGACTAAATGAGAACCCTAGTCCAGCATATTCTGAAGAGACATTGAAAATAATCTCATTTTTCTTGTTAGGATATTAAATGAAGAACTTTCCATCTTCTACCTTGTCTAAGGAAAGACACAAGATTTACTTTCTAGTCTGTTTTCTACATCTCTGTCAAGTCTTGTGTGTGATGCTCCCCATGGCCTATTTTGAAAGCAACCAAGAAAATGATGAATGGATGTGTTTGGGAAGAGAAGCTTGGACAGAAGTTATGAGATCTAGACAGGAAAATGTGAATGAAAACTGGAAAATATTCTAGGAAACTTTACTAGATGACTAAAAACCACAATTTCATAATCATGAACAAGGACAGCTTTGGTTAGTGGCACCTCCTTCTTAAGTGAGGAAGCAAAGGCAGCTATTAAAAATATATCAGATAAATGGGGAAGAGGACAAGAAAGAGGAAGGAGGCAGCAATTATGTAAATCAGAGCCTGTGGAAATATAAAGAAGGGAAAGACTTGAAAGGGAGCAAAAGAAACCTCTACCTTGCAGCCTAAGGACAGTAAGGCATTTTAAAGGGTAACAGCAATAAAATAATATCTAACAATAGTATGGCTCACTTGCTTAGCAGAAGATGGTGAAAGACTTAATGATTCAGGAACAGCAGAAATACTCAGTAGTTCTCTTTTGTGTTTAAAGAGAATCAGGATGATGTAATTGAGCATCACGGGAATGCAGAAACACTTTCCAGCCCTCACAAACAGCCATGAAAGATGAAAACCAGCAGCATAAAGAATAAAAAAATAAACCCCAGCATGCCTGAACAGCAGCAGACAAGCAAAAGAGCTGTGTGAGGCGCACAGCTTTCTCTTGCAAACTTGTAGTAAGTCTTTGAGCAATAAGCAAACTTCTGAGTCTAGAGGGGAGTTACCACAGAGAGAGGAAAAACAAGATGACCTCAGTAACCCTGGCTCAGCTTCTTTGATGGCAGAGGGCAAATAATGAGGAAGTTTGATATGGGGTCCAACTAGCAGAGCAGGAAAGTGAATAGACAACATTGTGCCCAGTATAAAGTGAGGTTTGGCTTTATGGGCATAATTTTTTTTGTTTCAGAAAATATTATTTGAATATATTGACTGTGTTAAATGATACCCTGTCAGATTTACTGCCCTTTGCAGCCCTTAATGAGCCCCAGTGATGTGCTCTGTTGGCCAGAATTAGTTGGTGCTATAGCTGGCTTTGGCACAGATGTTGAGTGTTGGAGCTGGAACCATCCAAACTAGGACTGACGTGTTGACTGCTGCTGAGGCAGTTCAGTATTTATATCTGTGTCATTTTTGAGCCCAAAGCTGGCTTGAAATAAGTGTTCTAACAGACCCTTGCAGGCCTGGAGAATAGAACATGTGAGAGGCAGCCTGTGACTGAGGGCATGAGGGCCAAGAGGCTGCAAATATGGCTAAGGGGGCAAGTGAAACTAGTGCTATTTAACAAAAATCTGTTCATATTTATTTGTGGAGATAGGGAAGGCAAGAGGGGGTCATTTAGCTTTGTGTGCCACAAAGTGAAACCAGCCTCAGTTGAGCCAGTATGAGCGAGTAACTTGATCTTAACCAATGTGGCCATATGCCAGGTAATTTTGCCAGGCCAGTTTGCATTGATATGGCATGAAATAATAAGGGTTACTTTAACTATTTTTCATATCTAGTCTTTCTAATGATTTCTAGGTACAATACAAGTGAAATACAGCTTATGAGCATTAAGAACCATCCAATTGGAAGGCAGTTTCAGAAATGGATTTAAGGATCCTAATGGAAACAGCGCTGAACATGAGCTTGCTGTGGGATATAGAAGTTCTGCAGTGATGACAGGAGCAGAGCTGTGTTCGTAAGATAGATTTGTTTAATATCACAATGACATGAGAAACTTGCTCACAGCTGAGAAGCCTGTAAAAGCTGGAGAGTGCACAGAAAACAAAAAAGACATACAAATTATGAAGATGCTGTAAAATGCCTTGCAGTGGGAAACTGAAAGAGATGCAGCTGTCCTGCTTAAAAGAAATATTAATTCAAATTTAATTAATATTAGGTACTAAACCAACTTTTAAATATTGCGGGAGAATGTGTACAAACCCCCCTCTAACAGGAAGCTGAATTAAGGTTAGGTTTAAATTGAAAATGAAGACAGGGAGATAACTTGACAAGAGAGGGGGTAAATTCTCCATCTCTTGAACTCTTTAAATCATGATGCGACACCTTCATATGCTCCTGTCAAATACCAGTTACTGGATTTGGTACAGAAGCAGCCAAGTGGTGCAGCATCAGCCTTACTCAGAAGGCAACACTGAATAATTCAGTGATCCCCAAGGACTCCTGAGTATCTGTTTCTCTCCCTAAACTTTTGAAATGTATTGCTGTACACTGGTAAACTTGAGTCAGCTTTGCTGCTGATATAGCAGCAATTCTACTAATCTATTTCACTGCAGGTAAAGTTAGACTTAGCCAATTTTTCAGTTTAATCAAGTAACCGTTTGTCATCTTTGTTCAAACAGATCTGTGGAATCAGGATATTGATGCCAGAAAGTGTAAATTTAAAAGATTAAAAAATCAAGGGTGTTTATAAGGACCTTGCCACGTAATGACGACAAAGTGCATTTCTCTTAATACTGGATTTTTTTTTTTAAGAGAAGCTGTATTTTCCCTGCAGTGACTTCTCTGCTTTTGCATAGCTTCCTGCCAGAGAACATTCTAAAATCTCTGCCGTATATCTGTATCTTTTATTAGTTTCCTCTCCATAAATAATCTAGCATGCCTTTAAAAGGCAATAAATTGTAGAGTTAAATAGACAGTAAAGGCAGTGCATCATTCATACCTGGTTGTGTCCTGACATCAAAAGTTTCTTTTGTTGAATGGATTCACCTAACTACAACGAAATCCCAAAGATGTAAATGGTAGATGAGCAGGATTATGCAAAACTTAATTGGGTTTATGTCCCTTGAAAAGGCTGTGGAACTGTACTCATACTACTGCAGCTGCATGACAAGCTGGATGGCTGTTGAACCACCTGAAGGATCTGCTGGATTTGCCTTTTTCTGTCATGGTTACTTCAACAGCACACATCTGCCTGCTGTGCTGACGAAATGTGGATGCCAGACATCTACAGAGACACCTGCATAGCTGGGAGTAACACAAAAACACAGCAGCAGAGGCACGGTCACTGTCTGAGTCAAATCCTGAGCTTAAACAACCCTCTGCTGCACTCTTCTGCGTTGCAGCTGTGTGAAGCAGTGCACCAGGGCTGCTGCGAGAGCCCACCTGGAGCACTGCATGCAGCTCTGGGGCCCCCAGCACAAGGAAGGTGCTGACCTGCAGGAACAAGTCCAGAGGAGGCCACTGAGTTGGCCACAGGGCTGGAGCTCCTCTCCTATGCAAACAGTTGAGGAAGTTGGGGTTGTTCAGCCTGGAGAAGAGTCTTGGGGCTCTTTTGTGCACCTAAAAGGGGCCTATGAGAGAGTGAGAGGACATTTCCCAAGGGCATGCAGGGATAGGACAAGGGAGAAGGGCCTTAAGTTGAAGGAGGGCAGGTTTACAGTAGATATTAGGGGGAAATTCTTTACAGTAGGGGTGGTGAGGCACTGAAACAGGTTGCCCAGAGGGTTTGTGAACTCCCCATCCCTGGAAATGTTCAAGGCCAGGCTGGATGTAACCTGGTCTAGTGGAACGAGTCCCTGCCCGTGGCAGGGGGGGTTCCAACTCTATTCATTCTATGATTCTTTGAAGAGGTAAAGCTTTTGAGAACAGGTTAGAAAGGTGCTGATTGTTAGTATGTGCTGGAACAGTGTGGGTAGTAGCTGGTTTTAGCTGGGAAATACCCAGCCCTTGCTGGTGTTTACCTGTAGCAACCTCAATTACATGCTCTAGCAACCATCACTGAATTTCTTGTAGTGTAGTTAAACTTGTTCTGTTCATCTGGAAATAGCTTACATCTCAACCAACAGTTACAAACAATCAATAATTACACAGTAGATAACTGTTTAGACCTTCCTCTGCTTCTCAAGATTAAGAAAGGGAAACAATTTAAGCAGAAAATCTCAGTCCTCCACACAACAGTCTGATGAAGTCTGAACTCCTCTATTTTATTCATCAGTGTGTTACAGGCACAAAGTGTTTGTTCAAGATATCTTGCTACAGAGTTTGGAATTTGCTCTGTGTTTACTAAGACCACACACTCAGTGGTTCTTACAGTACTAGAACTGCAGGATCCAGGAGTATGGATACTGTTGTGAGAGGCAATGCCTTGACCAGAGAATGCCCAAAGCTGATCCTGCAAGTCCCTGCAGCCTGAGGTGAGCAGCCAAGCTTTTCAGCAGAAAGCTGTAACTGATCCAGACCTTGTGTGGCTCTGATCCAGAGGAGAGAAGGTAACATGCACTCATTACTTGGTTACATTGGCTTTACTTTGTTCTGATCTGGAAGGATGATGCTAAATGCTTCAAAATTGTCTGGGAAAGGAAAGTTAAAGGGGAAAAATATCCTATATTGTATTGAGAGAAAATGTTTCAACCACTCAAAAAATATTTTAAATGTTTTGTAACACAAAATACCAGATGGATCAAATACAAAATAAAGAGCTATTTAAAAGTGAAAAGATTAAATGTTTAATTCTGAAACATTTAGATGGAAAACGTTCACAAATTTTGGTATTTTCAACACCATTTCAAAAAGATTCATTAGAACATTTTCCAGTGGAAAGCTACTCTATATCATTATATTATTCTGACTAAAATTTATAGCTGAGCTGTTATATTGCTGGAAGTAGATGTTAACAATGCTTGTTCAATATTTCATCAGCAGCTCTTTCAGGACTCTGAGTTGCCTGAGGGAAAAAAAATACAAACCCAAAAAACCTCCAAATTTCCTGTGAAATGTTCATATGTCACAGTTGTCAAATTGGCAATAGCAACACCAGCATATTTGGAAAGATGGACTTCTTTTGTTTAAAGAGGGCTCTTCATTCCAAAAAAGACTATAAAATCATTCCAGACTACAGGGGAAGAAGTAACTTCCCCTATGACCTGCTTCATAATGAACCCAGATTGTCCACATGTGTAGCCCCACCTGATAATATTCATATTCAATGGTTTACAGGTCATAATCAAAAAAGAAAATGGAGACTAACTGTTTGAATAGCAGCTGTTAAGGAGAATATTCATTAATTTAGATCACAACTCAACAATGTGGTTCAGAAAACTTAGTCCAACAGTTGGAAACACATTGAAAATGGTTTAAATTTTTCCTTGTTTTTCATCTTGGCAAATATATCCATAGAAAAAGGACTGCTGGATGATTGCTTAGAGACATTGACTGCATGCCACTGGTGAATAATAGCATATATAGTGGACACTGATTCCAAAAGAAATTTAATGTGTTGAGCTATCAAATTATATTTTGGCAAAAAACTCGGTGGTTAGCATTATATTTTGTGGTCAAATGATGTCAGCCTCTGTGGACCAGCTGGATCTACAGAATGAAGAATTAAGGGCTTGCTATCAAAAATACCCTGTCCCTGTGGATAGTCAAGTCACTGGAATGTTAGCAAAATCACTGCAGTGGATCTCAGCTTTTCCAGCTACAGCTGGGGTAAGAGATGGCTACTGCTGCAAACAGAGCATGAGTACTTTTCAAAATGCATTTAATCCCTGGAGTACACCTAGAAATGGAGGGGGAAATGGAGAAAGCACTTCTTACCTCAGCTATATATTTGACAGTTAAATGAAGAAGCAGCCCTATTTGGACTACCTTGTGTTTCTGGGCAGCTTGCAAGTTTGCACTATCAGGAATGTATTCTTGAACTAACTGAGAAAGCACTGCCTTGTGGAAATGACATCTCCACATGAAAGAAGTTATTGCAGCTACCTGGAAAAATGCACAGAAAGGACCTTCCTGGCAATTCTTTTCCTTTGGGAGTCCAGGCTCCCATAGAAAGACAGACCACAATAAAATCTAATAGTAGTGTCCAGTACAAATGGTTTTCATTCTATTCATTTCTTCCCATGCCAAAGACCCCCCAAAACCAATTCTGCTACTGTGGCAGGAGGTTATGCAACGTGCAGACCCTCCAGATGTGTTTGAAAGTTGCTGAGGAGTAAAGCAGATGCTGCTCCACCACCGTTTCCCCCCAGGACCCC